>OX422213.1:625612289-625942454 GCA_949130495.1 Sambucus nigra | reverse complement strand
AGGATAAAAAAATTAATCGATGATTTTACGGCACGTGCAAAGACTCTTAGGGATAAGTTTGTTTTAATTGAGGGGGAGCGTGATAAACTGTTAAGTTTAATTGAAAATTTGAAAAAGAAATCCCTATCTTTGGAAGAGTCTAATTCTTTGCTTGAGTCAAAAATTTTGAAGTTAAAAAATGATTTGACAGACTCAAGTAGGTTTGATAGTGATGGTAATGGCTCATCGTGTTCTCATGCTTCTAATGCTAAAGCCAAACCATTATTTGTTTTAGAGGGTCAACTAATTCCAAGGACGCTAGAAAAGATCACACTTTAGGTGTCATCCCACCCGTTTACACATGTTCGTATTGTGGTAGGAATGGCCACCTTAGGCGTTTTTGTTTTGATCTCAGAAAAAGTCCTAGGAAGTTTATGTCTAGTGTTCCCGTGGTTCCCGAAGTCCCCACACGACGTTTCACATCTATTTGGGTTAGGAAATCACTTTTAGAGGCACTAGATTTTAGACAAGTTGATTCTCGTTTGCTTACACATGATTCTTCTCTTGCCATATCATATAGACGAGTGTGTTTGCATATTTGTCGTACGCTAGTTATGCTTTTTGATATATGTTTGCTAGCGTTGTGACTTATACTTTTTGTATAAATTTCTATTTTTGAAAAATTTTGAAAAATACAAAAAGATTTTATTTTGATAAAATCTTTTAGAAAAATCCAAAAAGATTTTTGTATTTTGTTTGCACCGTTTATGGATGAAGACTTTGGATGACCAAGTCACAACATCATTTCATTATTTTTTCATGTGACTATTTCATAGTGTTTTGAGACAATAGGTCAATTCATCCTTGTGCTTTATAATGTTTGGAGTCATTAAGATGTAATTAAGTGTTGCTTCCTACATGTTTGACTCGTAGTTTCCTTTATTGCACACATGCACGGATTTGTTTGATTATTGTTCTTGACTTATCACATGTTGGTTGGATGTTTTCATCTCAATCCTGTCCTTAAAACGAACCAAGTGCAATAATACGAGAGTAATAAAAGTAGTGCATGTAAAAACCATTGCCCGTGAGGAATAAACTGTTTAGTTTGAAAAAATGATGAGTGAACACGAGAAAGGGCTGCGAGTGAATAATAAGCACGTCGTGAAAGCCACCGTTTTAAAAGAGCCCACACAAAAAATTAAGGCAATAAAAAGATGAAATATGCCAAAAATTTGGGCCAATAGGTTTTCTCTAAGTTGAGATTTTAGTACCTCTTTCGATATAAGAATTGCATTATTATATATGAGGGAGTTTTGGATGGATATATCAACGGGTTTGCACGTCCTTTGAAAAGTTCTCGAAACGGCACTAAATAGTTTTGGACGTTATTGGTTTGGAAATCACTTTGACTTTGATTTGTTGATTTGCAAAAGACGATGTCATGTAAATTCAACAATCTTTTCACCTAAGGATACTTTTGGTGTTCATTCGTTAGGGGTACACATATGCATCGTGCACATATGATTGATTGAGTTGATTTACCTGTCGAATGTGTTCACACCCATTCATTCCATTTCCATGACTTGGTTGTTTGAGTCTAAATCCATGGTGTGATTTTTGTATCATATTTGTTCAATCTGGTATCTTATTTTCGTACGAAAAATTTGAAAAATTCAAAAATAGTTTGTGAATATTTGTTTGAGCATCACCTTGCAAGTGCGCGTTTACCATATTATTTGATGCCCTGTTCTGTGCACCGTGACACCCCGATTGTGCTTATTCATTCCTCTCATTTGTCTATTTGGGGACATTATAAAAAGGGGGAGAAAGAATTATCATATTATGGGGAAGTTTGAATTTTGGGGGAGTTTTTGAGATATAGCTTATGTTTTTATCATATATTTGTAGCCATGTTTATCTCATTTCAAACTCGATATGTCACGTGGTATTTGCTTTGTCTCATGTGTGTAGGTATGAAGATTGAAGATCAATATGTTGCACACCCTGATGAGAAAAGTTTTGAGTTTTGATGATTGTTGAAGATTGAAGAACAAACGATGAAGATTTATACATTTGTATCCTTCCATCTTTAAGGTTCATGGGAGGGTAGATTTGTATAGGTCATAAGCTGATAATTCGGATATTTTTATGTATGTACCGGCATAGACATAGGGGGAGATTTGTAAGGACATTTTTGTCCATTATCAATTTGTATGTCGTACGCCGTTACACCGTTGAAGAAACTCAAGATCGCATCTACATCAACGGATCCGAATATCAAAGCGTCTTCAACATCATAGCCTCTGCGAGAATGAACTTGGTAAAATTTTGTTTTTACGTTCCTTAAAGTTCATATTTAGTATTGGGAAATTTTTATAAAATGTTTTTCATAAAAATAAGAAGTAAGTTTTTTCAAGAAAAATGAGGCTTTTAAAAGTTTTTTATTTTTCTGGGAAGCCGGACCGGTCCGCCTCTATACCGGACCGATCCGCCTCCCTACCGGACCGATCCGCCTCCGGACCGGTTCGCCTATCTACCGGACCGATCCGCCTGCACCAGAATACCCCGGACTGTTAGCGAACCGATAAAGCCATATTTTAAAAGAACCGATCCGAGGCCGGACCGATCCGCCTGCAAGCCGGACCGGTCCGCCTGGGATAAGTTCGATCAGATCCGTGTGATTCTTTTCCACCGACTCAAATTTCCTATATATATTCCTACTTCGTTGTTTTATTTTTTCAAGTCTTTGAGAAAACATTTTTAAGAGTTAAAACACAACAAGACTTCAATTTTTGATGTGCCAAACATCTTTTTGATTCACACACAAAAATCCCAATTAATTTTGTGAATCTTTTGGAACCCTAGAACACAAACTCTGTTGTTGTTCATCTTTGTGGAGAGATCTTTGCAACCGAGGACTGCGTGTCATTGTTGAGGGAGTCTCTACAAAGTTTTATGGCTGCGTGTCATTAAGGAGAGCTGCGGATCTTTCTTTGTTGTTTGGGCTGCGAGTCCTTGGAGGGTGCTGTGTGTATTCTCTTGCTGAGTTCAAGACTGCGTGTCTTTGTGGGTTGGCTGCGCGTTGATCCATTGCAGATTTCTCTATGTAATTGTAAGTTGCGACTTGTATATTCATAGTGAAATAAAGGTTTTACCCGAAAGGGGTTTTTTCCTGAAATCTGTGCCTCGGCGTATTTACTGTGTTGCGTGCTTTATTTTTTATGGGTTGACACACCCACCTTTGATTTAAAAGTAGACTCTAATTAAATAAGGGGTACTTGGAAACTTGCGAATTTAATTTAAATCAATTATCACACGGTCGCGTCTCTTTCAAATTGGTATCAGAGCGGGTCACGCTAATTTATCGCGTGATCCTGATTTTTTTTCGAGGATTTACTTTCTGATACAATTTGTCTACTCACGTTTTCAAATTGGTATCAGAGCGGGTTACGCTAATTTATCGCGTATTCCTATTTTCTGCAAAATCGTGTGATATTGACTTTTTTTTAAATCAATTTTTTGAAAAATCGTAATTTTTCTAATGGAACGCCCATTTAATGGGGGGCCTATTTTTGATAAAATTCACGACCGTGCTGATAAATTAAAAAGTTTGAATTTGAAAATTTGCAAAAGAATTAAAGTTTTGGAAAAAGAAAATTCTCTCTTTAAAAGTAAGATTGAATATTTGCAAGCGTTTCAAACTCAAAGTGATATTTGTCGTGAGCACTTTGGTAATTTGTGTATTGATTTTGATTCTTTGAAAATTGCCAAAAAGAAGAGTGATGAGAGAGTCCTTATTTTAAAGAAGGAATTAGAGGACTTAAAAAATTCTAGGGTTCCCGTTTGTGCCGTCGAGGATAAAAAAATTAATCGATGATTTTACGGCACGTGCAAAGACTCTTAGGGATAAGTTTGTTTTAATTGAGGGGGAGCGTGATAAACTGTTAAGTTTAATTGAAAATTTGAAAAAGAAATCCCTATCTTTGGAAGAGTCTAATTCTTTGCTTGAGTCAAAAATTTTGAAGTTAAAAAATGATTTGACAGACTCAAGTAGGTTTGATAGTGATGGTAATGGCTCATCGTGTTCTCATGCTTCTAATGCTAAAGCCAAAACCATTATTTGTTTTAGAGGGTCAACTAATTCCAAGGACGCTAGAAAAGATCACACTTTAGGTGTCATCCCACCCGTTTACACATGTTCGTATTGTGGTAGGAATGGCCACCTTAGGCGTTTTTGTTTTGATCTCAGAAAAAGTCCTAGGAAGTTTATGTCTAGTGTTCCCGTGGTTCCCGAAGTCCCCACACGACGTTTCACATCTATTTGGGTTAGGAAATCACTTTTAGAGGCACTAGATTTTAGACAAGTTGATTCTCGTTTGCTTACACATGATTCTTCTCTTGCCATATCATATAGACGAGTGTGTTTGCATATTTGTCGTACGCTAGTTATGCTTTTTGATATATGTTTGCTAGCGTTGTGACTTATACTTTTTGTATAAATTTCTATTTTTGAAAAATTTTGAAAAATACAAAAAGATTTTATTTTGATAAAATCTTTTAGAAAAATCCAAAAAGATTTTTGTATTTTGTTTGCACCGTTTATGGATGAAGACTTTGGATGACCGAGTCACAACATCATTTCATTATTTTTTCATGTGACTATTTCATAGTGTTTTGAGACAATAGGTCAATTCATCCTTGTGCTTTATAATGTTTGGAGTCATTAAGATGTAATTAAGTGTTGCTTCCTACATGTTTGACTCGTAGTTTCCTTTATTGCACACATGCACGGATTTGTTTGATTATTGTTCTTGACTTATCACATGTTGGTTGGATGTTTTCATCTCAATCCTGTCCTTAAAACGAACCAAGTGCAATAATACGAGAGTAATAAAAGTAGTGCATGTAAAAACCATTGCCCGTGAGGAATAAACTGTTTAGTTTGAAAAAATGATGAGTGAACACGAGAAAGGGCTGCGAGTGAATAATAAGCACGTCGTGAAAGCCACCGTTTTAAAAGAGCCCACACAAAAAATTAAGGCAATAAAAAGATGAAATATGCCAAAAATTTGGGCCAATAGGTTTTCTCTAAGTTGAGATTTTAGTACCTCTTTCGATATAAGAATTGCATTATTATATATGAGGGAGTTTTGGATGGATATATCAACGGGTTTGCACGTCCTTTGAAAAGTTCTCGAAACGGCACTAAATAGTTTTGGACGTTATTGGTTTGGAAATCACTTTGACTTTGATTTGTTGATTTGCAAAAGACGATGTCATGTAAATTCAACAATCTTTTCACCTAAGGATACTTTTGGTGTTCATTCGTTAGGGGTACACATATGCATCGTGCACATATGATTGATTGAGTTGATTTACCTGTCGAATGTGTTCACACCCATTCATTCCATTTCCATGACTTGGTTGTTTGAGTCTAAATCCATGGTGTGATTTTTGTATCATATTTGTTCAATCTGGTATCTTATTTTCGTACGAAAAATTTGAAAAATTCAAAAATAGTTTGTGAATATTTGTTTGAGCATCACCTTGCAAGTGCGCGTTTACCATATTATTTGATGCCCTGTTCTGTGCACCGTGACACCCCGATTGTGCTTATTCATTCCTCTCATTTGTCTATTTGGGGACATTATAAAAAGGGGGAGAAAGAATTATCATATTATGGGGAAGTTTGAATTTTGGGGGAGTTTTTGAGATATAGCTTATGTTTTTATCATATATTTGTAGCCATGTTTATCTCATTTCAAACTCGATATGTCACGTGGTATTTGCTTTGTCTCATGTGTGTAGGTATGAAGATTGAAGATCAATATGTTGCACACCCTGATGAGAAAAGTTTTGAGTTTTGATGATTGTTGAAGATTGAAGAACAAACGATGAAGATTTATACATTTGTATCCTTCCATCTTTAAGGTTCATGGGAGGGTAGATTTGTATAGGTCATAAGCTGATAATTCGGATATTTTTATGTATGTACCGGCATAGACATAGGGGGAGATTTGTAAGGACATTTTTGTCCATTATCAATTTGTATGTCGTACGCCGTTACACCGTTGAAGAAACTCAAGATCGCATCTACATCAACGGATCCGAATATCAAAGCGTCTTCAACATCATAGCCTCTGCGAGAATGAACTTGGTAAAATTTTGTTTTTACGTTCCTTAAAGTTCATATTTAGTATTGGGAAATTTTTATAAAATGTTTTTCATAAAAATAAGAAGTAAGTTTTTTCAAGAAAAATGAGGCTTTTAAAAGTTTTTTATTTTTCTGGGAAGCCGGACCGGTCCGCCTCTATACCGGACCGATCCGCCTCCCTACCGGACCGATCCGCCTCCGGACCGGTTCGCCTATCTACCGGACCGATCCGCCTGCACCAGAATACCCCGGACTGTTAGCGAACCGATAAAGCCATATTTTAAAAGAACCGATCCGAGGCCGGACCGATCCGCCTGCAAGCCGGACCGGTCCGCCTGGGATAAGTTCGATCAGATCCGTGTGATTCTTTTCCACCGACTCAAATTTCCTATATATATTCCTACTTCGTTGTTTTATTTTTTCAAGTCTTTGAGAAAACATTTTTAAGAGTTAAAACACAACAAGACTTCAATTTTTGATGTGCCAAACATCTTTTTGATTCACACACAAAAATCCCAATTAATTTTGTGAATCTTTTGGAACCCTAGAACACAAACTCTGTTGTTGTTCATCTTTGTGGAGAGATCTTTGCAACCGAGGACTGCGTGTCATTGTTGAGGGAGTCTCTACAAAGTTTTATGGCTGCGTGTCATTAAGGAGAGCTGCGGATCTTTCTTTGTTGTTTGGGCTGCGAGTCCTTGGAGGGTGCTGTGTGTATTCTCTTGCTGAGTTCAAGACTGCGTGTCTTTGTGGGTTGGCTGCGCGTTGATCCATTGCAGATTTCTCTATGTAATTGTAAGTTGCGACTTGTATATTCATAGTGAAATAAAGGTTTTACCCGAAAGGGGTTTTTTCCTGAAATCTGTGCCTCGGCGTATTTACTGTGTTGCGTGCTTTATTTTTTATGGGTTGACACACCCACCTTTGATTTAAAAGTAGACTCTAATTAAATAAGGGGTACTTGGAAACTTGCGAATTTAATTTAAATCAATTATCACACGGTCGCGTCTCTTTCAAATTGGTATCAGAGCGGGTCACGCTAATTTATCGCGTGATCCTGATTTTTTTTCGAGGATTTACTTTCTGATACAATTTGTCTACTCACGTTTTCAAATTGGTATCAGAGCGGGTTACGCTAATTTATCGCGTATTCCTATTTTCTGCAAAATCGTGTGATATTGACTTTTTTTTAAATCAATTTTTTGAAAAATCGTAATTTTTCTAATGGAACGCCCATTTAATGGGGGGCCTATTTTTGATAAAATTCACGACCGTGCTGATAAATTAAAACGTTTGAATTTGAAAATTTGCAAAAGAATTAAAGTTTTGGAAAAAGAAAATTCTCTCTTTAAAAGTAAGATTGAATATTTGCAAGCGTTTCAAACTCAAAGTGATATTTGTCGTGAGCACTTTGGTAATTTGTGTATTGATTTTGATTCTTTGAAAATTGCCAAAAAGAAGAGTGATGAGAGAGTCCTTATTTTAAAGAAGGAATTAGAGGACTTAAAAAATTCTAGGGTTCCCGTTTGTGCCGTCGAGGATAAAAAAATTAATCGATGATTTTACGGCACGTGCAAAGACTCTTAGGGATAAGTTTGTTTTAATTGAGGGGGAGCGTGATAAACTGTTAAGTTTAATTGAAAATTTGAAAAAGAAATCCCTATCTTTGGAAGAGTCTAATTCTTTGCTTGAGTCAAAAATTTTGAAGTTAAAAAATGATTTGACAGACTCAAGTAGGTTTGATAGTGATGGTAATGGCTCATCGTGTTCTCATGCTTCTAATGCTAAAGCCAAAACCATTATTTGTTTTAGAGGGTCAACTAATTCCAAGGACGCTAGAAAAGATCACACTTTAGGTGTCATCCCACCCGTTTACACATGTTCGTATTGTGGTAGGAATGGCCACCTTAGGCGTTTTTGTTTTGATCTCAGAAAAAGTCCTAGGAAGTTTATGTCTAGTGTTCCCGTGGTTCCCGAAGTCCCCACACGACGTTTCACATCTATTTGGGTTAGGAAATCACTTTTAGAGGCACTAGATTTTAGACAAGTTGATTCTCGTTTGCTTACACATGATTCTTCTCTTGCCATATCATATAGACGAGTGTGTTTGCATATTTGTCGTACGCTAGTTATGCTTTTTGATATATGTTTGCTAGCGTTGTGACTTATACTTTTTGTATAAATTTCTATTTTTGAAAAATTTTGAAAAATACAAAAAGATTTTATTTTGATAAAATCTTTTAGAAAAATCCAAAAAGATTTTTGTATTTTGTTTGCACCGTTTATGGATGAAGACTTTGGATGACCGAGTCACAACATCATTTCATTATTTTTTCATGTGACTATTTCATAGTGTTTTGAGACAATAGGTCAATTCATCCTTGTGCTTTATAATGTTTGGAGTCATTAAGATGTAATTAAGTGTTGCTTCCTACATGTTTGACTCGTAGTTTCCTTTATTGCACACATGCACGGATTTGTTTGATTATTGTTCTTGACTTATCACATGTTGGTTGGATGTTTTCATCTCAATCCTGTCCTTAAAACGAACCAAGTGCAATAATACGAGAGTAATAAAAGTAGTGCATGTAAAAACCATTGCCCGTGAGGAATAAACTGTTTAGTTTGAAAAAATGATGAGTGAACACGAGAAAGGGCTGCGAGTGAATAATAAGCACGTCGTGAAAGCCACCGTTTTAAAAGAGCCCACACAAAAAATTAAGGCAATAAAAAGATGAAATATGCCAAAAATTTGGGCCAATAGGTTTTCTCTAAGTTGAGATTTTAGTACCTCTTTCGATATAAGAATTGCATTATTATATATGAGGGAGTTTTGGATGGATATATCAATGGGTTTGCACGTCCTTTGAAAAGTTCTCGAAACGGCACTAAATAGTTTTGGACGTTATTGGTTTGGAAATCACTTTGACTTTGATTTGTTGATTTGCAAAAGACGATGTCATGTAAATTCAACAATCTTTTCACCTAAGGATACTTTTGGTGTTCATTCGTTAGGGGTACACATATGCATCGTGCACATATGATTGATTGAGTTGATTTACCTGTCGAATGTGTTCACACCCATTCATTCCATTTCCATGACTTGGTTGTTTGAGTCTAAATCCATGGTGTGATTTTTGTATCATATTTGTTCAATCTGGTATCTTATTTTCGTACGAAAAATTTGAAAAATTCAAAAATAGTTTGTGAATATTTGTTTGAGCATCACCTTGCAAGTGCGCGTTTACCATATTATTTGATGCCCTGTTCTGTGCACCGTGACACCCCGATTGTGCTTATTCATTCCTCTCATTTGTCTATTTGGGGACATTATAAAAAGGGGGAGAAAGAATTATCATATTATGGGGAAGTTTGAATTTTGGGGGAGTTTTTGAGATATAGCTTATGTTTTTATCATATATTTGTAGCCATGTTTATCTCATTTCAAACTCGATATGTCACGTGGTATTTGCTTTGTCTCATGTGTGTAGGTATGAAGATTGAAGATCAATATGTTGCACACCCTGATGAGAAAAGTTTTGAGTTTTGATGATTGTTGAAGATTGAAGAACAAACGATGAAGATTTATACATTTGTATCCTTCCATCTTTAAGGTTCATGGGAGGGTAGATTTGTATAGGTCATAAGCTGATAATTCGGATATTTTTATGTATGTACCGGCATAGACATAGGGGGAGATTTGTAAGGACATTTTTGTCCATTATCAATTTGTATGTCGTACGCCGTTACACCGTTGAAGAAACTCAAGATCGCATCTACATCAACGGATCCGAATATCAAAGCGTCTTCAACATCATAGCCTCTGCGAGAATGAACTTGGTAAAATTTTGTTTTTACGTTCCTTAAAGTTCATATTTAGTATTGGGAAATTTTTATAAAATGTTTTTCATAAAAATAAGAAGTAAGTTTTTTCAAGAAAAATGAGGCTTTTAAAAGTTTTTTATTTTTCTGGGAAGCCGGACCGGTCCGCCTCTATACCGGACCGATCCGCCTCCCTACCGGACCGATCCGCCTCCGGACCGGTTCGCCTATCTACCGGACCGATCCGCCTGCACCAGAATACCCCGGACTGTTAGCGAACCGATAAAGCCATATTTTAAAAGAACCGATCCGAGGCCGGACCGATCCGCCTGCAAGCCGGACCGGTCCGCCTGGGATAAGTTCGATCAGATCCGTGTGATTCTTTTCCACCGACTCAAATTTCCTATATATATTCCTACTTCGTTGGTGTATTTTTTCAAGTCTTTGAGAAAACATTTTTAAGAGTTAAAACACAACAAGACTTCAATTTTTGATGTGCCAAACATCTTTTTGATTCACACACAAAAATCCCAATTACTTTTGTGAATCTTTTGGAACCCTAGAACACAAACTTTGTTGTTGTTCATCTTTGTGGAGAGATCTTTGCAACCGAGGGCTGCGTGTCATTGCTGAGGGAGTCTCTACAAAGTTTTATGGCTGCGTGTCATTAAGGAGAGCTGCGGTTCTTTCTTTGTTGTTTGGGCTGTGAGTCCTTGGAGGGTGTTGCGTGTATTCTCTTGCTGAGTTCAAGACTGCGTGTCTTTGTGGGTTGGCTGCGCGTTGATCCATTGCATATTTCTCTATGTAATTGTAAGTTGCGACTTGTATATTCATAGTGAAATAAAGGTTTTACCCGAAAGGGTTTTTTTCCTGAAATCTGTGCCTCGGCGTATTTACTGTGTTGCGTGCTTTATTTTTTATGGGTTGACACACGCATCTTTGATTTAAAAGTAGACTCTAATTAAATAAGGGGTACTTGGAAACTTGCGAATTTAATTTAAATCAATTATCACACGGTCACATCTCTTTCAAATTGGTATCAGAGCGGGTTACGCTAATTTATCGCGTGATCCTGATTTTTTTTCGAGGATTTACTTTCTGATACAATTTGTCTACTCACGTTTTCAAATTGGTATTAGAGCGGGTTACGCTAATTTATCGCGTATTCCTATTTTCTGCAAAATCGTGTGATATTGACTTTTTTTTAAATCAATTTTTTGAAAAATCGCAATTTTTCTAATGGAACGCCCATTTAATGAGGAGCCTATTTTTGATAAAATTCACGACCGTGATGATAAATTAAAAAGTTTGAATTTGAAAATTTGCAAAAGAATTAAAGTTTTGGAAAAAGAAAATTCTCTCTTTAAAAGTAAGATTGAATATTTGCAAGCGTTTCAAACTCAAAGTGATATTTGTCGTGAGCACTTTGGTAATTTGTGTATTGATTTTGATTCTTTGAAAATTGCCAAAAAGAAGAGTGATGAGAGAGTCCTTATTTTAAAGAAGGAATTAGACGACTTAAAAAATTCTAGGGTTCCCGTTTGTGCCGTCGAGGATAAAAAAATTAATCGATGATTTTACGGCACGTGCAAAGACTCTTAGGGATAAGTTTGTTTTAATTGATGGGGAGCGTGATAAACTGTTAAGTTTAATTGAAAATTTGAAAAAGAAATACCTATCTTTGGAAGAGTCTAATTCTTTGCTTGAGTCAAAAATTTTGAAGTTAAAAAATGATTTGACAGACTCAAGTAGGTTTGATAGTGATGGTAATGGCTCATCGTGTTCTCATGCTTCTAATGCTAAAGCCAAAACCATTATTTGTTTTAGAGGGTCAACTAACTCCAAGGACGCTAGAAAAGATCACACTTTAGGTGTCATCCCACCCGTTTACACATGTTCGTATTGTGGTAGGAATGGCCACCTTAGGCGTTTTTATTTTGATCTCAGAAAAAGTCCTAGGAAGTTTATGTCTAGTGTTCCCGTGGTTCCCGAAGTCCCCAAACGACGTTTCACATCTATTTGGGTTAGGAAATCACTTTTAGAGGCACTAGATTTTAGACAAGTTGATTCTCGTTTGCTTACACATGATTCTTCTCTTGCCATATCATATAGATGAGTGTGTTTGCATATTTGTCATACACTAGTTATGCTTTTTGATATATGTTTGCTAGCGTTGTGACTTATACTTTTTGTATAAATTTCTATTTTTGAAAAATTTTGAAAAATACAAAAAGATTTTTGTATTTTGTTTGCACCGTTTATGGATGAAGACTTTGGATGACCGAGTCACAACATCATTTCATTATTTTTTCATGTGACTATTTCATAGTGTTTTGAGACAATAGGTCAATTCATCCATGTGCTTTATAATGTTTGGAGTCATTAAGATGTAATTAAGTGTTGCTTCCTACATGTTTGACTCGTAGTTTCCTTTATTGCACACATGCACGGATTTGTTTGATTATTGTTCTTGACTTATCACATGTTGGTTGGATGTTTTCATCTCAATCCTGTCCTTAAAACGAACCAAGTGCAATAATACGAGAGTAATAAAAGTAGTGCATGTAAAAACCATTGCCCGTGAGGAATAAACTGTTTAGTTTGAAAAAATGATGAGTGAACACGAGAAAGGGCTGCGAGTGAATAATAATCACGTCGTGAAATCCACCGTTTTAAAAGAGCCCACACAAAAAATTAAGGCAATAAAAAGATGAAATATGCCAAAAATTTTGGTCCAATAGGTTTTCTCTAAGTTGAGATTTTAGTACCTCTTTCGATATAAGAATTGCATTATTATATATGAGGGAGTTTTGGATGGATATATCAATGGGTTTGCACGTCCTTTGAAAAGTTCTCGAAACGGCACTAAATAGTTTTGGACGTTATTGGTGTGGAAATCACTTTGACTTTGATTTGTTGATTTGCATAAGGCGATGTCATCTAAATTCAACAATCATTTCACCTAAGGATACTTTTGGTGTTCATTCGTTAGGGGTACACATATGCATCGTGCACATATGATTGATTGAGTTGATTTACCTGTCGAATGTGTTCACACCCATTCATTCCATTTCCATGACTTGGTTGTTTGAGTTTAAATCCATGGTGTGATTTTTGTATCATATTTGTTCAATCTGGTATCTTATTTTCGTTCGAAAAATTTGAAAAATTCAAAAATAGTTTGTGAAGATTTGTTTCAGCGTCACCTTGCAAGAGCGCGTTTACCATATTATTTGATGCCCTGTTCTGTGCACCGTGACACCCCGATTGTGCTTATTCATTCTTCTCATTTGTCTATTTGGGGACATTATAAAAAGGGGGAGAAAGAATTATCATATTATGGGGAAGTTTGAATTTTGGGGGAGTTTTTGAGATATAGCTTATGTTTTTATCATATATTTATATCCATGTTTATCTCATTTCAAACTCGATATGTCACGTGGTACTTGCTTTGTCTCATGTGTGTAGGTATGAAGATTGAAGATCAATATGTTGCACACCCTGATGAGAAAAGTTTTGAGGTTTGATGATTGATGATTGTTGAAGATTGAAGAACAAACGATGAAGATTTATACATTTGTATCCTTCCATCTTTAGGGTTCATGGGAGGGTAGATTTGTATAGGTCATAAGCTGATAATTCGGATATTTTTATGTATGTACCGGCATAGACATAGGGGGAGATTTGTAAGGACATTTTTGTCCATTATCAATTTGTATGTCGTACGCCGTTACACCATTGAAGAAACTCAAGATCGCATCTACATCAACGGATCCGAATATCAAAGCGTCTTCAACATCATAGCCTCTGCGAGAATGAACTTGGTAAAATTTTGTTTTTACGTTCCTTAAAGTTCATATTTACTATTGGGAAATTTTTATAAAAAAATTTTCATAAAAATAAGAAGTAAGTTTTTTCAAGAAAAATGAGGCTTTTAAAAGTTTTTTATTATTCTGGGAAGCCGGACCGGTCCGCCTCTATACCGGACCGATCCGCCTCCCTACCGGACCGATCCGCCTCCGGACCGGTTCGCCTATCTACCGGACCGATTCGCCTGCACCAGAATACCCCGGACTGTTAGCGAACCGATAAAGCCATATTTTAAAAGAACCGATCCGAGGCCGGACCGATCCGCCTGCAAGCCGGACCGGTCCGCCTGGGATAAGTTCGATCAGATCCGTGTGATTCTTTTCCACCGACTCAAATTTCCTATATATATTCCTACTTCGTTGTTTTATTTTTTCAAGTCTTTGAGAAAACATTTTTAAGAGTTAAAACACAACAAGACTTCAATTTTTGATGTGCCAAACATCTTTTTGATTCACACACAAAAATTCCAATTACTTTTGTGAATCTTTTGGAACCCTAGAACACAAACTTTGTTATTGTTCATCTTTGTGGAGAGATCTTTGCAACCGAGGGCTGCGTGTCATTGCTGAGGGAGTCTCTACAAAGTTTTATGGCTGCGTGTCATTAAGGAGAGCTGCGGTTCTTTCTTTGTTGTTTGGGCTGCGAGTCCTTGGAGGGTGCTGCGTGTATTCTCTTGCTGAGTTCAAGACTGCGTGTCTTTGTGGGTTGGCTGCGCGTTGATCCATTGCAGATTTCTCTATGTAATTGTAAGTTGCGACTTGTATATTCATAGTGAAATAAAGGTTTTACCCGAAAGGGGTTTTTTCCTGAAATCTGTGCCTCGGCGTATTTACTGTGTTGCGTGCTTTATTTTTTATGGGTTGACACACGCACCTTTGATTTAAAAGTAGACTCTAATTAAATAAGGGGTACTTGGAAACTTGCGAATTTAATTTAAATCAATTATCACACGGTCGCATCTCTTTCAAATTGGTATCAGAGCGGGTTACGCTAATTTATCGCGTGATCCTGATTTTTTTTCGAGGATTTACTTTCTGATACAATTTGTCTACTCACGTTTTCAAATTGGTATCAGAGCGGGTTACGCTAATTTATCGCGTATTCCTATTTTCTGCAAAATCGTGTGATATTGACTTTTTTTTAAATCAATTTTTTAAAAAATCGCAATTTTTCTAATGGAACGCCCATTTAATGAGGAGCCTATTTTTGATAAAATTCACGACCGTGATGATAAATTAAAAAGTTTGAATTTGAAAATTTGTAAAAGAATTAAAGTTTTGGAAAAAGAAAATTCTCTCTTTAAAAGTAAGATTGAATATTTGCAAGCGTTTCAAACTCAAAGTGATATTTGTCGTGAGCACTTTGGTAATTTGTGTATTGATTTTGATTCTTTGAAAATTGCCAAAAAGAAGAGTGATGAGAGAGTCCTTATTTTAAAGAAGGAATTAGAGGACTTAAAAAATTCTAGGGTTCCCGTTTGTGCCGTCGAGAATAAAAAAATTAATCGATGATTTTACGGCACGTGCAAAGACTCTTAGGGATAAGTTTGTTTTAATTGAGGGGAGCGTGATAAACTTTTAAGTTTGATTAAAAATTTGAAAAAGAAATCCCTATCTTTGGAAGAGTCTAATTCTTTGCTTGAGTCAAAAATTTTGAAGTTAAAAAATGATTTGACAGACTCAAGTAGGTTTGATAGTGATGGTAATGGCTCATCGTGTTCTCATGCTTCTAATGCTAAAGCCAAAACCATTATTTGTTTTAGAGGGTCAACTAATTCCAATGACGCTAGAAAAGATCACACTTTAGGTGTCATCCCACCCGTTTACACATGTTCGTATTGTGGTAGGAATGGCCACCTTAGGCGTTTTTGTTTTGATCTCAGAAAAAGTCCTAGGAAGTTTATGTCTAGTGTTACCGTGGTTCCCGAAGTCCCCACACGACGTTTCACATCTATTGGGGTTAGGAAATCACTTTTAGAGGCACTAGATTTTAGACAAGTTGATTCTCGTTTGCTTACACATGATTCTTCTCTTGCCATATCATATAGATGAGTGTGTTTGCATATTTGTCATACGCTAGTTATGCTTTTTGATATATGTTTGCTAGCGTTGTGACTTATACTTTTTGTATAAATTTCTATTTTTGAAAAATACAAAAAGATTTTATTTTGATAAAATCTTTTAGAAAAATCCAAAAAGATTTTTGTATTTTGTTTGCACCGTTTATGGATGAAGACTTTGGATGACCAAGTCACAACATCATTTCATTATTTTTTCATGTGACTATTTCATAGTGTTTTGAGACAATAGGTCAATTCATCCTTGTGCTTTATAATGTTTGGATTCATTAAGATGTAATTAAGTGTTGCTTCCTACATGTTTGACTCGTAGTTTCCTTTATTGCACACATGCACGGATTTGTTTGATTATTGTTCTTGACTTATCACATGTTGGTTGGATGTTTTCATCTCAATCCTGTCCTTAAAACGAACCAAGTGCAATAATACAAGAGTAATAAAAGTAGTGCATGTAAAAACCATTGCCCGTGAGGAATAAACTGTTTAGTTTGAAAAAATGATGAGTGAACACGAGAAAGGGCTGCGAGTGAATAATAATCACGTCGTGAAAGCCACCGTTTTAAAAGAGCCCACACAAAAAATTAAGGCAATAAAAAGATGAAATATGCCAAAAATTTGGGCCAATAGGTTTTCTCTAAGTTGAGATTTTAGTACCTCTTTCGATATAAGAATTGCATTATTATATATGAGGGAGTTTTGGATGGATATATCAATGGGTTTGCACGTCCTTTGAAAAGTTCTCGAAACGGAACTAAATAGTTTTGGACGTTATTGGTGTGGAAATCACTTTGACTTTGATTTGTTGATTTGCATAAGACGATGTCATCTAAATTCAACAATCTTTTCACCTAAGGATACTTTTGATGTTCATTCGTTAGGGGTACATATATGCATCGTGCACATATGATTGATTGAGTTGATTTACCTGTCGAATGTGTTCACACCCATTCATTCCATTTCCATGACTTGGTTGTTTGAGTCTAAATCCATGGTGTGATTTTTGTATCATATTTGTTCATTTTGGTATCTTATTTTTGTACGAAAAATTTGAAAAATTCAAAAATAGTTTGTGAAGATTTATTTGAGCATCTCCTTGCAAGAGCGCGTTTACCATATTATTTGATGCCCTGTTCTGTGCACTGTGACACCCCGATTGTGCTTATTCATTCTTCTCATTTGTCTATTTGGGGACATTATAAAAAGGGGGAGAAAGAATTATCATATTATGGGGAAGTTTGAATTTTGGGGGAGTTTTTGAGATATAGCTTATGTTTTTATCATATATTTGTATCCATGTTTATCTCATTTCAAACTCGATATATTGGTATCCATGTTTTTATCATATATTAATTTTAACTTCCTTGGCTCGTTCCACATCATGAGTGTCAGGCACCCCAAATTTTAACTTCCTTATTCTAGGGCATGCTCAAAGTTTGGGGTGCCTGACACTCATGATATGGAACGAGCCAAGGAAGTTAAAATTAAGATATATTTATATCATTTTATTAGCTGTCCCAAAAGTAACAAAGGTAGTTTATATCATGCTCCTAATCACGAAAATCTCATTGATTAAATTAAGGCTTGGTTCTTATAAGAAAATTATGTAATAAACCATGATCCCTAGTGTAAGTTGGGACTTATAAGATTAAAATGGAACATAATATTACCATTGTTACTTGGCCACCCATAGATGATGAAATACATCATGATATTAATAATAAACTACCTTATCGTAGTTGGAGAATTATTGATGATTAGGGTATGTGTGTCACTTATACTGGATAATAAGTGGTGACACTTCATAGTGGGGGGCATCATTAGTCATCCTGAGTGGTTAGTGTTTTGGGTGATCATTTCTATATGATCCCAGGAAAATAAGAACTGGGTCCCCGGAACTACAATGAAGCATTCCAAGACAAAAACTTTTTCTTTGACTTATGACTATGGATACCAAAAGGAATTCAATGTATTCAAATCAAGTGTTGGGATTTTTCGAGTTATTGATGGGGTAAAATCCATCGATCACCAGTAGACCTACAATAAGTTAAAAAATAGACATATGGGAAGGTGAAAACCTTCAAGATAAGGTTTGCAAAAAGTTTTACTCAGAAAGAAAGAGATTAATTATGAGAAAATATTATCGGGATAGCCATACTAAAGTTTGTCGGGATTCTTTTAATGTTGTGACAACCCGCAATCCGAGATAAGGGGTGGCCAGCCCGATACTCAAACGTAACAGTAATCATGGATGGATATCATTCTCAGCATCACAAATATAAACTAAGTATATGGGAAAACCACCCAATAAATCAGAAAACGGGTTGCCAAAAGGTGAAAAATTTTAAAAATGCGGTTATGAAAATTTAAACTAAACAACCCAATCTGACAAGCAAGTGGAATTCCAAAAGAATATATATAATACAACTAAGACGAATGTATACAAATGGACCGAATAAGCTGTCGGTCCACAGCTACATAGAACACCGTACAATAATTTAACATCTTATGTAATACATCTAACTACCAACCTTAACATCATTTATCATCCAAAGCCATTTCCAAGGCTTAATACCCATAAATCCAACAAAACCCTAACATTTCTAAATCATAACTAATCCATAATTATCAAGACTAATTATTCTACTTAAATCAAATAGTTGCAAGTAGATTACTTGCCTTGAGTGTAAGAATCTGATTTGATGAAGAAGGAAGCAACAATCCTAGCTTGAATCTCCAAATCTCTCTCTCTTTCTCCCAAGTTCTCTTCCTCTCTCTTTCTCTCAATTGTGTAAAATGGAAGAATGGGAATAGGGGTGGGAAATAAAACGGGGCTTAAGTCCCAAAAGCCCACTTAAGTGACTAGTACGAGATAAAAATAATACGCGACTACACTATTTAAGCCAAAACCAGTCAAAAGTGCCCAAAATGCCAAAATACAACATGGCACTTATTTTGACTGTCTCGCACCTACCGAGACTAACTACACCCTCCAATTTATCATTTGCAAATTTTATAACTCATTTTACTTCCGGTTTCATATTAAACCAAGTTGTCATTTTATATCTTATGACAATTTAAATCACCTCATGGATATTTTTACCTACACATCAGGTAATCGTACAACATTTCAGTAAATATTAACCTTTTCAGATTAAATTAATACTTACTCAACATCTATCATTTTATAATTAATTACTACACATAGTAAATAAATATAAAATAGGCTATCAGAAGAGAGGGTTATTACATACTCCCCCCCCTTAAGAGAGAATTTTGCCCCCAAAATTCAGGTATACCTCGCAAGAAGAAATGTGGATAGTTTTCCCGCATGTCATTCTCGCGATCCCATGTCGATTCCTCGACACTATGGTGACTACATTTCACCATAACTAAAGGTACTACTAGCGATCTCAATATCCGGTCTCCCCGCTCTAGAATAGCAACCGACTACTCCTCATACGGAACGACAAGTTGCATCCCAACATCCTCGAAGGAAATGTGCCTAAAGGCACCATCACATCTCTTGTACTACTTTACAGAGGAGACATGGAACACGTCATGGACTTACTGCAACTATTTCGGTAAAGCAAGTTAATAGGCTATCGGACCCACCTTAATATTTATAGGAATGGTCCAACGTAACGCGGTGCAAGTTTTCCCTTTTTCCCAAAATGGTTGTTGCCTTTCATAGGCAATACTCGCACCTACCCGGTCCACTGACCTCAAACTCCATATGCCTTATCCCCGCACCGACCCAACTCTTCGTCGATCTTGGTTTATCCGAATGAGATTTCGAATAAGCTTGATCTTCGAGGAAGTATTCCGAATCATCTTAGGTCCGAGAAACTTATCATCTCCCACTTCCATCCAGCAAGTAGGAGAACCACAAGGCCTAACATACGAGGCTTTATGAAGAGCCATCCCAATAGTGAATCGATACAAATCATTATAAGCGAATTAAACTAGTGGGAGACACTGTCCCCGACTACTCTTAAAGTTAAGTACCCATATAAGGGGTATATGCCCCAACATATGGTTTACCCTTTTTGGTCTGGCCATCTGTTTGAGGATGATAGGAAGTACTAAACTTCAATCTGTTTCCCACTTTTAGAAACTTGCCAAAGGTGAGAAACGAAAATCCTATTTCAGTCGGAAACTGAAATCAAAGACACCCCACGCAATACAACCACTTCTCCAAGCCCGACCGCTACTAGTGGCGGCGCACAACTTGACACAAGATGTCGTTACCCGGATGTAACGCAACCTTAGAATCGCAACATTTCTCCATATCTGCCCTTTTAAAGTCCTTCTCAATCGGGAAAAAGATTCTCTTATGGAAACGCACCCCACCCTCAAGGTTAAAAGAGCAGAGTTCTGTTTCCTAAACCAGCAGCTTGTAAATGTGGTCTTAACCACCTCTGTCTCCCCTGCGACATCTTGCAACGAAATGTTGCTCGCAAGAAAGGCTCAATTCTGCCTAGGAGGTAGCATCTCACTTTCTATACGGTGATCACCCCCACGAAGAACTTCAAGCTAAACAGGGGATAATACTTCTCATAAGTTTAAACTTATGAGGCGCATCAACAATAAGTCAATACTCCAGCATTATTACTCCCCATCATGGCAGAGACTTGTTGATTGAATCCACCCACGAACTTAACAACATGGCTCAGGGGTGCGAGTTGATATACCCTTTTCGTTACCTCCGTAACACTCTACTACTAGAGGCCTCATCTCCTTCGGCCTAACCAACCAACTTCTCGAAATCTCCCACTTCTCGTGATCAGTAAACCAACCCCTTATAGAGTTAACACAATCTGTTCGTGGTCAACTCCCCACGACCTTCCTAAACTAACGTCACATAACTAAGGGCCTTATGTCCAAACAATCCTAAGCTCTACCTTCCTATATCCTAACTAAGTCGTATGCTCCTAATACTAAGTATATCCCTAGTGCCCAAGACCTCCCTCAACTTCTGACATTTGCTCGGTTTCGTGCGTGGGACGTCTCGCCGAAGCGAAATCCAAACAAGGAACCCTCCCGTTACACTACTACCTCGCGTCGTCGGTCATCAAGATATACAGGTCTAAGACACATATTCGGGATCGAAAAGATTCTACCTATATACACCTTACCCTAGAGATAATTGAAAACTTAACAAATCGAACATTTACTTTCCATAAAGCCTTATAATTATATGCCCTATAACATATATACACATCTTATTTAATAGCCTTCTTATCAAGGCATATCCCGAAGTCTCAATTCAACTTCGTATCTCAGTCTCCCTCGCATCGATTAGAGGAGAGAACCATATGCAGTGCTTCTATGTCGCACTTTAATAGCCCCTAATCACTCTTTTACGTGATTCGGCTAAACTTTCCAATTCCAACCCCCAATAACAAATTAATAAAATAGAATAAAAGGAAAGGATAGCATCTCTACACTCACAACATCGTTAAGTGTTCATGCGGCGGAGTGTCTCGCAAAGCGAAATCCAAACAAGGAACCCCTCCGACACATGCCTACTTAACTGGTTGATCATGGAGATAGAGCGTAATATACATAAAATAAAAGAAAGGAAAGGTGGTGTATCTCCACTCCCAACGTCGTTAAGGTTCGCGCGTGGAGCGTCCCGCAGAAGCGGAATCCAGACAAGGAACCCCTCCTATACGCCACTACTCAACTATGTTGGTCGTGGAGATAAGGCATAACAACCACATACCAATATCACATCATACTCGGCCATGTTAAGGACGAGTAAATCGGCCTCAAAGTATAAATTAGTAAAAGAAATTTCCTATATACATACAAACAAAAGAAATGAGCGAACCATCACCCGTAAATAAAAACTCAACGCTAGAAAAAGAAATACTATCAGCAGATCTTATTAAATCTGTAATCTGAGAAGAGCTCATAAAACAAATGAGCGCGTAACACCCGCATCGAATAACCCATACTCACGTAACTCAAGTAAAGAAAAACTTACCCTCAATAACGGGCGGTGCCGGCAGAGCTGGAGGAAGCATAGCCTCCTGAATATGACAATCACGGCCATACTGTAGTTGTCCCTGCTGCGGAGGAACAACCATAATAGGTATCGGAGGTGGAAACTGAACATATAGCTGCTGCGGAGCCCTAGGAAACTGACCCCCAATCATCTAAGGACACTCCTTCTTGTAATGACCTGCCTCCCCACATTGGAAGCACCGTCCCTTCATATCCTCCTGACCTCGACCTCGGTTATTCCCAAATTGGGAAACGCCTCGGCCAGGACGACCTCTACCTCTAGGGCCACCCCGGCCTGCCTGTTGCAAAGCACCCTGTCCGTGCCTATTATTATTATTGCCACCCGCAACAAACCCTCCAAGCTTTCCTACTTGACCCACTTCAGTAGCTTTCTTGCTACCCTGCATATATAATCGATGCTCCTGGCAATGGAGTAAGGCTGCATTCATAACCTCCCCAAAAGTTTGTAAGGATGGGTTACCCAGCAAGTGTTGTCGGATTCTCCAGTTTAGACCTCCCATAAACTTCGAGATCTTCCTCTCTTCCGGAGTCACCTCATCCGGTACAAAACTTGCCAACCGGGTGAACTCCTCTTCATACTCCGCTACAGATCTCTCCCCTTGTACTACATCTTGCAACTTCCTCTTCATCTCCCTCTGAATTGCGGGAGGAAAATATTTAAGATCAAACAAAACCCAGAACTCAGTGATCGTCATTGTGTCTCTCTGCTCTGGTGTGGTCATCATCTCCCACCAGTGTAACGCAGATCCGACAAGTTTAAAGGTGGCAAGGACTTGTTTCTTATCCTCACTGCATTATATCATTCGAAGGTGGCGTTGCATGTTTTTCTTCCATTGGTTGGCCTTAACCGCATCCGTGCCTCCCTAGAATTCTGGGAGATTTCCCTTTAGAAAGGACTCCCTAACCCTTTCCCACGGAGTAAGTCTCGTAGGAGCTTGAACACCTGGGGCCCGTGGCAATTATTGGACCACTGCAGTCATGGCGGCATTAACCGCTTGAGCCACTATGTTTCCTACATCTGCAACAGTAATGGTCCCTTGTGGGGGCGGTGGAGGACCTACCTCCTCTTCTGTAACCCGATTTCGTCTCACTGGGCGACCTCTCTTAGGCGGCATCTGAGATGGAAGAACAACAGTATTAGAATACTAGTTAAAACAATCTATCGGGCAGAAGATCGTAAACATGAGCAAAAAAGAAGTCCTAACATTAGGCTCTACATCAAAGAATGCTACGATAGAACGTGACAAGTCCACACACAGATCCTAGTACTCTAGAACCCAATGCTCTGATACCATCTGTGACAAACCGCAATCCGAGATAAGGGGTGGCCAGCCCGATACTCAAACGTAACAGTAATCATGGATGGATATCATTCTCAGCATCACAAATATAAACTGAGTATATGGGAAAACCACCCAATAAATCAGAAAACGGGTTGCCAAAAAGTGAAAAATTTTAAAAATGCGGTTATGAAAATTTAAACTAAACAACCCAATCTGACAAGCAAGTGGAATTCCAAAAGAATATATATAATACAACTAAGACGAATGTATACAAATGGACAGAATAAGCTGTCGGTCCACAGCTACATAGAACACCGTACAATAATTTAACATCTTATGTAATACATCTAACTACCAACCTTAACATCATTTATCATCCAAAGCCATTTCCAAGGCTTAATACCCATAAATCCAACAAAACCCTAACATTTCTAAATCATAACTAATCCATAATTATCAAGACTAATTATTCTACTTAAATCAAATAGTTGCAAGTAGATTACTTGCCTTGAGTGTAAGAATCTGATTTGATGAAGAAGGAAGCAACAATCCTAGCTTGAATCTCCAAATCTCTCTCTCTTTCTCCCAAGTTCTCTTCCTCTCTCTTTCTCTCAATTGTGTAAAGTGGAAGAATGGGAATAGGGGTGGGAAATAAAACGGGGCTTAAGTCCCAAAAGCCCACTTGAGTGACTAATACGCGATAAAAATAATACGCGACTACACTATTTAAGCCAAAACTAGTCAAAAGTGCCCAAAATGCCAAAATACAACATGGCACTTATTTTGACTATCTCGCACCTACCGAGACTAACTATACCCTCCAATTTATCATTTGCAAATTTTATAACTCATTTTACTTCCGGTTTCATATTAAACCAAGTTGTCATTTTATATCTTATGACACCCTAAATCACCCCATGGATATTTTTACCTACACATCAGGTAATCATACAACATTAGTAAATATTAACCTTTTCAGATTAAATTAATACTTACTCAACATCTATCATTTTATAATTAATTACTACACATAGTAAATAAATATAAAATAGGCTATCAGAAGAGAGGGTTATTACAAATGTCTTGCATTCTGGAACGTTTGTATTAACAAGTACATAATAAGAAGTCGGGAAATAAAAGTAATGTAAGATTATAAGATATATTTATGGATTTAATTTGACATTAAGGTATTGGGTCATTACTCTTGATCAAGTAATCGAGTTTTGGTACTTATCAAAGCACGGAAGTACTTGTTTGTATAAGAAGCATGATGAAAACATGCTAGTATTTTTTAGTACAATTTGTGGATAATTGAAAGAGATGCGACTGTGTGATAATTGATTTAAATTAAATTCGCAAGTTTCCAAGTACCCCTTATTTAATTAGAGTCTACTTTTAAATCAAAGGTGCGTGTGTCAACCCATCAAAAATAAAGCATGCAACACAGTAAATATGTCGAGACACAGATTTCAGGAAAAAACCCCTTTCGGGTAAAACCTTTATTTCACTATGAATATACAAGTCGCAACTTACAATTACATAGAGAAATCTGCAATGGATCAACGCGTAGCCAACCCACAAAGACACGCAGTCTTGAACTCAGCAAGAGAATACATGCAGCACCCTCTAAGGACTCGCAGTCCAAACAACAAAGAAAGAACCGCAACTCTCCTTAATGACACGCAGCCATAAAACTTTGTAGAGACTCCCTCAGCAATGACACGCAGCCCTCGGTTGCAAAGATCTCTCCACAAAGATGAACAACCACAAAGTTTGTGTTCTAGGGTTCCAAAAGATTCACAAAAGTAATTGGGATTTTTGTGTGTGAATCAAAAAGATGTTTGGCACATCAAAAATTGAAGTCTTGTTGTGTTTTAACTCTTAAAAACGTTTTCTCAAAGACTTGAAAAAATACACCAACAAAGTAGGAATATATATAGGAAATTTGAGTCAGTGGATAAAACTTTCACGGATCTATTCGAAATAATCAGAAGCGGATCGGTCCGTTTTGGAGGCGGATCGGTTCGTGGTCGGATCGGTTCATTTTTTAAAGTGGCTTCTTCGGTTTGCATGCGATCCGGGGTGTACAAGTTCTGATGCACAGCGGATCGGTCCGGTATAGAGGTGGATCGGTTCATTTTTAAAATGGACGGACCGGTCCGGTTTACCAGGAAAAAAAAATTCTTTTTTTAAAAATCTCATTTTGCTTAAAAAAACTTACTTCTTTTTTTTTATAAAAACATTTTAAAAGTTTCCCAATACTAAGTATGAAACTTTAAGGGACTTAAAAATAAAAGTTTACCAAGTTCATTCTCGCAGAGGTTATGATGTTGAAGACGCTTTGATATTCGGATCAGTTGATGTAGATGCGATCTTGAATTTCTTCAACGGTGTAACGGCGTACGACATACATATTGACAATGGACAAAAACAAAAATGTCCTTACAACCCCTGCATTATTCTAATTGCCCACAATAGAGTAATGTCTCTCTTTAAAGTAATTTTTCGGTTACCTAGTATACTTGGAATGAGTTGCATTCCTTATTTGCCATTCATGAGTCTATATATCAAGTTACCGTAGATCGAACCATAAATTATGCATTTACTTGTAAGAGAAAAACCATTATCATGTCCTTTTTCTTACAAAGAAAGGAAAAATCGAACACAGTTGCAATAAAAGTTTTAACTACTTGTAGTGAGAATACATTTATTTTGGCTATTTCACTATTACCGCAGAATATGAACCTTCCTTAACCCAAACCATTGTACTTCAGACTTAGCCTTATCCTCCTACTTCCCCTTTGAAAAATGAGTAAAGCTAATCTCAAAAAATTAACACAACTCTTTGACCACCGATGAACCTCAAGCCCAGATTACAATATAGTACAAGGTTTTCCCACCATGTCTAATCCAAATAATCCTCAGTTTAATCAATGATGAAAATCATTTCAAGAACATAATTCTCACTTAAGTGTCATCAATCAATTATAGGTGTTTATAAATTCTCATCAGCCAATTCTTTAAAATCAAATATGCTCATATAGAACTTTACTGTTTGAGGGATCGAGCACATGTAACACTTAATTTAAAATAATTACCATGTATTTTAAAATACCATAATTCTGTGATTAAAACCATCAGTTAGGGGGGCAAATGAGTTGACGCGATGAATTAATCACATCATAATTTTAACATATTGGTGAGAATTGTGGGTTAAAATAATTTATTATCCCATTAAATTAGAATAATGTCCAATTACTTATCAGTCCTTGAAACTTATTCCGATTAAACTTTTAAAATTAAAACAGTGAGAAAATTTGAATTCATTTTTGAAATCTTAGACTTAAAGAAATTGAAAAAATTAATTTTCAATTAACACATGAGAATTAATTCGACTAAATTTTAAAGTGGCATCCCTTAACCGCCAAATTTTAAAATTAATCTCATCGGACATCCTAGTTCCCTTATGAGGTGATATTTCTCGTTGGGAACTTAAATTACACCATCTTTAACCAGAAAAATTTGCATCTTTCGTTATGCTATTCGAACCGTTCAATATGGCACGATCGTTTCCCCATATTTCTTTTGTTGTAAAACAAAAAGGGCACAATGAGATTTTAGAGGGAGAGAGCATTTCATTTCAGTGGTATATCAATACTCAAGGGATATGATCCATATTTGTAATACAAAATAAGGTATCCAAATAGACCCTTTAATGATTGTCGAATACCAGTGGACATCCACTAAATACACGTTTTATAACACACACCCTTGGATGTACACTATATCCACCATTCAATAATTGTTGCCTCATTAAAACCTTACTAAGGAAAAATTCAGTGGGAAAAACCAAAGTGAAGGAAAAACAGTACAACTTTTGTGATCATTGAATCGGTGTTGGGCGCTTAGTGTTGCCTCATTAAAACCTTTAACTGAAAAATCCAATGGAAAAAAATCTTGTTAAAGGAAAAAGAGTATGATGCGCATATGTACAAAATATCACGTTCTTAGATTCTCTCCTTGATTGGATACTCCCCCTGATTATGGCATTTCTCTGATGATTAAGTCGTTGCATATCAGTCTCATACACATCCTTCTGAAATATTGCTTTGACTTGGTGAATAGATTTGATAGGCTATTACTTTAATTTCATTTTTCATCATAAGCTAGACTTCCATAAGACTTGCGTGAATATGGATGAACATGTAACTTTATCGGATCTATTTGACTGCAATAGAATAACTTTTCTGGAGTTTATGTGTTGCATATCTCTTTTTTAGCTAACAGATATAGAAGAACATTAAATGTGTTAGTCATATCTCCCTTGAGGTAGCCTTTTTGAGTGTGGGCTATATAAGGATCATTGGATTCATAAGTAGTAAAAACATATGTTGTTTGAGGCAAGTCGTAATTGTTTTGATTATTCTTGTGAGTATCCTAAAGATAACCTGCATCTATATAACTAACTAGACACATATGATTAGATATAAAAATATCACATAATATGATTGATATTAGTCACATACTTTGCATGTTAAATGGTAATTATTTCTTGCAAAAATATTTACCGCAATTATTATGCCCGGTATTGTATTATGCATAACAATATACTAATAACATAAAAATATTGCAATAACAACATGATAATATGGTACTTATGGACCGAGTATACATTTGTCATCCTTTAGGATGATATAGATATTATAATATCCAAAGACCGAACATCATGGGTATACTAAAATGGTGTGCTTAATATATGCTAAAGCATTACAGGGCTTTTCAATCCATTTAACTAATGGATAAGTATTTACCCAAATTTATTCTCAATCTGTAGGCCAAGACAATAACTTAATACCCCAAGGTCATTCATTTTTTAATTCCTTATAATTGGGAATTTTATATTTCAATTGAGATCTTTAGCAGTACGTCGGTTTAAGGATATATGTATAATGGCACATTTACATATATGATTGTTTACATACCTTTCCTTAGACAAGTATTTACTAAGACGATTGTACCTTTATCCATTTGGATTGCCTGTTGTACAATAAGCATCTTAGTGCGTTTGAGTATGTACTTCTTATCTTTGCTTAAGGGAAAAAGTCCTTTTAGGATTTTTATATGTATTCTTTGTCTAAGTACCGTATATATAAGAAGTTATAATATTCACGATTCTCATATAATATATTTCAAAAAATTGCTAAACTAGTCAGATATCTGAAAAGTATTTACGACCGTAAGGAGATGGTATGTTCGTATATAATAAATCTTCGATTTCTTTAAGAAACCTTATGCCACTTTTTTTTGGGAGTTTATCATTTCTCTTTCTTTTTAACACCCATCCATAATCTTCAGGGTTAACATATTATGAGTTTTCTACTATAGGTTCAAATACACCACGTGTATTAAGAGAGTCAAATTATGCCGTCATGGAATTTTCTCATTTTGGCCAATATATTCTTTGTCGACATTCATTTATAATATGTGAATTTGTATCATCATTTTCATTTTATTTTTGTAGCTACAACATATATAATTATATCATCGATGATCATATTTGGCGATCCCACTTTTCTCATGTATATGTATAAGACATAGAGATCTCATTTAATATTAGGTACATTTGCCAACTTCAGGGACTTGTGTCTTTTTATAGACAATAACCTCTTCTAGGGTTCTAGACAAAGTGGATACTTTGTTCATAACCTCTTTTGGAGAGTTACGTATAACCTCTTTTGGAGCGTTATTTGGGCGTGATTTTATTTAACCTCAACTACTAGGGAGTCAAGTAGTTAGGACATATAGGTTTGCCACGCTTCTGGCATACAAAAAATTTATTTGCTGCTGAACTATTTTGTCCTCGTGGAACAATGACTTTAGCAAGCACATTTGCAACTAGTCCATGAGACTATATATTGCAATATCATTTTTTACTTCATTTTTGCATTGAGCGATATAGGGGATTAGATGAGACAAAGTAGAAGTATTCCACAATAATTCTCGTCATTCTTCAAGAATGAACCGTTCTTCACGAACAATTTTAACTTCAGGTACGTTCTATCATCACCCAAACGATGAGAAGAGTGTCCTATCAAAATAAAATTGCACATACGAAAAACACTATATTTGCCAATGATTCAATGGAAAGTGAATTATAAACACCATATATATACCCTTTTGATAACAATAGTAAATATAAACATCAAATAAAATCATAAATATTTTATAAAAAAATTACAAGATATCATTTGCAATTTAAAGGCTTATGAAAAACAAATGAGGTGATCAAAATGAATATTGTATAATATTACCTAATTGAACCATGGAGCTTTAGTCTCATGACAAAGTGTAATTCTATAACAATAAATGTTGTATAGTATAACCCCGTGTATATTAAAATGGTCGTTTGTTATTGTGAGCTTCTGACTTTCAACAATAAAAGTAATGCAAAATTATTTTTCACTCTTTATTAGTATGGTACTCATGTATTCTTATGCCCATAAAATGAAAAAAATAATTCTTCCGAAATTATTTTTATATAATTCATCGCATATGAATGGACGGGTACCACACAACAACATCACATAGGCTCTTCTGGAGCCTTAGGTTCAACTATTATTGAAACATTTACTGTATTATATATAAAATCAAAAAAACTTTTGATTTTTCATAATAATGTGAGTTGTTCATTATGAGTTAGACAAATGTTATGATATAGTTCACAATTGTCAATTACAACATTCAATGTCGATTATGAATTGCTTGTGAGTTCAAATATATAAATTTACAACAATACAATAGTTTATTTTATGGTCAAGTATTTGGTAATCAAACTTACACAAATGGGAGTATTTTTATAAAAAAAAAATCGTATCAAATAATTATTAGGCTCCGTTTGGTTGGCCAAATTTGTCTAGGCAAATGTCAAAAAGTTGGCAAATATGAAAATTTGCCTACATTTTGGCTGTTTGGTTGCACAATTTGCCTATGCATTATTTGCCAATGTACAACACCTCCTATGCACAATCTGTGGGCAAATTTTGCTTACCTATTTGAGTGAAAAATATTTGCCAATAAATTTGCCAACTTCTTAAACGGTTTTAATGTTTTAAAAAATAATTTAAAAACTGTTTTAAATAATTAAAAAACTGTTATGAATATTTAAAAATTATTTTGCAATGTTTTAAAAACTGTTTTTCATATTATAAAAAATTGTTAAGAAAATGTTTTACAATTTTTTTTAAAAACTGTATTAACAAAGTATTGTAAAAACTGTTTTTAACATTTTTAAAAACTGTTGTGAATATATTATAAAAACAGTTTTAAAGTTTTAATAAATAATTTTAAAAACTGTTTTAAATACTTAAAAAAAACTGTTATAAATATTTAAAAACTGTTTTGTAATGTTTTGAAAACTGGTTTTAATATTAGAAAAAATTGTTAAGAAAATGTTTTACAAATTTTTTTAAAAATCGTATTATAAAAATATTGTAAAAACTGTTTTAACATTTTTTAAAAAATTTTTGAATATATTATAAAAACTGTTTTAAAGTTTTAAAAAACATTTTTTAAAACTGTTTTAAATAGTTTTAAAAAATTGTTGTGAATGTTTAAAAATTGTTTTGTAATATTTTAAAAACTGTTTTTAATATTGTAAAATTTTGTTAAGAAAATGTTTTACAAATTTTTTGAAAAACCGTAATATAAAAATATTGTAAAAATAGTTTTTAACATTTTTAAAAATTGTTTTGAATATAATATAAAAACAGTTTTAAAGATTAAAAACAAAATTAAAAAAATATTTTAAATAGTTAAAAAAAACTGTTGTGAATATTTAAAAATTGTTTTTTAATATTTTAAAAACTGTTTTTAATATTATAAAAAATTGTTAAGAAAATGTTTTACAATTTTTTTAAAAAACCGTAATATAAAAATATTGTAAAAAATGTTTTTAACATTTTTGAATATAATATAAAAACTGTTTTTAAATAAATTAATTGGATTGACTTTAATTTCGCCTAATGGTTGTTTGATAGCGTTATGTGAAAAAAACTAGGTAAAATTTACCTAGGCAAATTTTGCCATGCCCACTATTTTGCCTATATGCAACCAAACAGACCCTTAGAGATTCGAAAATGGGATAAATGACAAAAACTTCAAATTTTATAACAAATCTTTGAATACCTAGTAGTCTCAAAATAATTTCATATTAGATAATATATATCCTTAGGTTTATGAAAAGTCACAAAAAAAATATGTGTGTAAAAATCATGAATTTTGATGGCACAAGGTCATCCCGAATCATAGAATATAGATCATGATATAATCACTATGCATTAAGCATGAAAAACCATAACTATACGGATATCAAATCGGGATATATATTTAAAGGAGAAAAAATTGACCAATTAAAGTTTAGAACTTTGGGTTCATAAATGATGAATCAATATTCATACTTTTATCATATGTCAGAGATTTAGGCGTAGAAATAAGAAACTTTAAGTTTCGAATATAAAACTAGTGAATAAACCTTTACGCTCTGCCAAAACTTCAGGATTGGCCTAATATTGATTCATTTTTTTTCGAAAATCGTGTAATAAATAAAATAAACAGTTGAAGATATGTTATAGATCACTAAAATAATTATGACTAATATTCCATACAAAAAGTAATGAGAATTTCAAGTTCTCCATTTAAGCACCAACTTTATTGCTATAATAAATAGAACTTTGGGTTCTGAATATATGGTGACTTAGAATTTGAGGTTCACAGGATATGATAATACATTTTACCTTTTAAAAATGAGGAATTTATTTTTCAAATTCTCAAGACTATAATGTATAGTAAATGATTGGAATGTGAAGAGTTGTTAAAATTAAATACCATTAAAAGGATAATCTAATACTCAAAAGAAACAAATGGTAAAGAGATAAAAGTTTAATGGTAAAACTACTAATGGGATAGTTAAGGGACATTTAATTAGTATAAGAGTATTTAAAAATATAGTTCATTTATTAACGAAAATGAAAAGTTAAGAAGTTGAAAAGACTTGTTCTAATATCCAATTTATTTTGAAACTCATCACAACAAAAAAAATAGATATTTGGAGCTTCAGATCCAAATTATAAATAATTATAGGAGAACTTTCAAAATTCATATCCCATGAATAATCAAAACTTTAAGTTTCAATTTATGGTATATTTTTGTTGGAGCTTAGGCCCACATATTTTATATCCCAATTGTGAACTTCTGGTCACAATAATGAATATGGATCTTCATATCACAAACCAATGATAATTTGGGGACTTGGTATATACTTTGTCAATTAGATAATCAAAACTCCGGGATTGATTAGTATATATTTTCTTTTGACACTTTAGGTCTAAATAATTTAGGAACTTCGGGTTCTAAAATATGAACGAAAAAAATTCAATTTTCACATTTGAGTAATTATTAGGGGAACTTCGGATCCAACTTGTAAATAATTAGGGCAACTTCATCTTCATTCCCCAAATTCGGGTCCCAAATTTAAAATAGTAAAAATCCAATTTTAATTACAAAGGGAACTTTGGAACCCAACTTTGAATGATAATTAGGAACTTTGGTCAAAATAAAAAAATATAGAAAACTTATGGTTCCATAATTTAAATAATAATTTCATAATTAAATATTCCCAATTTGAATATGTAATTTTTTTATAAATAACTAAAATTATGGATTTAATATAAAAATAATTAGAAGTATAAAGAATTGCAAGTACCTTTTTGAGTTGTGAAACTTACCATGATAGCTTAAATATCAAGGTCATGATGATAATTATATAAACCACCATTTTGAAGCTTGAAACCAAGGAAAGCATGAACCATCCAAAGTCCTAAAATCTCAGCTCAAGTAAATCATCTAGGATTGAAAACGTAGATGGAATAAAGATAGTATGGTTGGTGAGTGATGGCAGTTGACGATAAAAAAAAGTATATTGGAGCATTCGTGATGATAACATGTTATAAAACAAAATGACAGAGAGAATTTAGAGGCAGAGAGCATTTCATTTCATTGGTATATTAATACTCAAGCGATATAACCCTTATTTATAGTACAAAATAAGATAACCCGATAAACCCTTTAATAATTGTGGAATACCAGTGGACATCAACTAAAAGAATAAATTAGACCATAAAATGTTATGTGAAACCAAGAGTTTTCGTTTCTTGTACACTTCATTAAACACCAAAACACGCAATTGAGTTTATTTGAATACGAAAAAGAGATAAGAGAGGAAATCTACGAACTGTTTGATCCCATTAAAAGTTGTTCAACAAAGAAGCAAGTTAGTTCCACGTAAGAAAGTTTAAAGATCACAATAATTTTAGAAATGGTAGGGATTGAAATATGATTGTCAGAATAAATCTATGATGTTTGTTTTCAGTGCATAAGAATTTAATGTCAACCAACAATAATTTGGAAAGGAATAAACTGCTGCAAAAATACACTGACATGAATGTAAATGGGACTAGGACTAGGGGTGGACTCGAGTCGGGGGGGGGGGGGGGGGCTCAGGTCGAGCTTACTCTATATAATAAGGATTGATGTGGCTGCCCAGGCCCGAATCGAACCTTGGTATACTATCCTAAGCCCGCTCAAATTGAACACCTTATTTCCCAGGTCTGAAAATGAACTATTATTTTACTTTAATTTTTTTTATTTACTAAGATTATGAAAATTATAAAATAAAGTATAATAGCACATTACATGTATACTGAAAACTTACCCAAACTATTTTAGTCTATTATTTTATTCTCCGTATTAAAAGTTTAACCTATAAGAAGTTATAGAGCATAATAAACACATGATAATTATCAAGCCTCGGGTCGGGTCGGGTCGAGTCAGGCATGTGCAGGCCTAAGAATTCTTACCCATGCCCGCCCATGAAAAACATCGGCCTTGAATATTTTTCCACGCCCATTTTTCGGGCCTATTTAATCATACCAAGCCCTACATTTATGTCGGGCGAGCATGTTGGACTTGACGAGCCGCAGGCTTATGTCCACCCTTAACTAGGACTATCGATAGTTTGGGCCTAGAACCTGATCTGATGTGGATCCAATCTTTTTATCCGGACCCGATTTTTATTTTATCATCCGATTACCCATGTACCCAGTGATTTGATTATTAAACACATTGGAGATAAATCTAGCCTTATTTGATCCCTTAAGCACCCTATCCGGTTAGGTATAAAATTCTAAAGTTTTCATCATTTGGGGTGAAACATGTGATTGGGGATAAATGTTTACGGTGACTTTATTCAATGCTAAAATCTTATCGTACTTAAACCATCACACCAAAATCCCATTGAGATTCAAGTGTGGCCCTTTTGCCAACTAGAATATACCCACCCACCCACCAAAAAAAAAAACAATGGTAGGCCCAAGTGTTAATCCGATTTTATCCTACTAAACATCCTTTGTACTATATAATTGTCCAACATTGAAAGATGTAGAGTCCAACATACCATACTTAGTGAGACCCTTTTACTAGTACCGAGGCCTTTTGAATTAAAACCTCACACTGGACTAAGACGAAGTGGTTAAGTTGGAGGCAATATCAATGGCTAGTTGCGAGTATTGAACTCAACAGTGGTATCCGAGCCGATGGTTCAACAAGGAACATCATTGGGCAGCTCTCGAGCTTCATGCCGAGTTGACAAGTGCGTCAATGTAATTAATTCTGATGTAAACAAGCACTAGGTGACACCTTGCGGACTCGAGATGAGTCGCAATGCAACATGATGGAACTCAAAGTTGGATGATTACAAATGTACAATGATGTTGAATGATTTGAGATAATTGGATTTGATCCAAAATAAAATGTTAATCATCTTGTACGTATCATATAATTGTCCCACATTGAAAGATATACAGTCCAACATACAATATTTAAGTGGGTGCAACCCTTTGACTAGCACAGAAGTCTCCCAATACTAGGTTAAGTGCAAGTTGCGGACAATATTGGTGGCTAGTTTGGATCTGGGACTCAACACATCCGATAATGGAAATTAAGTAGTTAAAGCAGTAGACCAAGCCCAACTACTAAACATTTATTTCCAGATATGGAAAAAAATGTAACAATAACATATTTACTTTTCTTTTTTCAAAATAAACACATAATGTTAGGAAACACCATTACAACAAATAAACACCAGATCCCCAACCAATAACTACAACTTCAACACATATCAACAAAATCACATCATTTTGGCATATTATTGTGATAATTTGAAAACTATTTTTCACAGCAAACGGCTTCGTTTTGCGCGTACATTAGCCACTTCCAAATCTCCAAGGAAAAATAGGATTTTGTCAAGTATTCCAAAACAGGGTTCTTCTCCTGGACCTTCTCCTGTAAAGTCTGTTTCTGAACCACCATTTGTTCCATTTGCCTCTCTTTTTGAAGCCAAATGTCTTTGAATTTCTCCTTGGTGGACCAGATAAACTTCATCTCCTTCACTTATTATCTTTAGCCCTCTGCAAAAATAAAATCCATTGTAGTTTTTTATTATCAGTAACATAATTACAATATCATGATTGGCTATTTGCACATCAGGTCAATTAATTATGGGTAATTTACTAACTTCAGTCAGAAGTCCCAATCTTTACATGGGTCCATTTCAAATTTTGCGACAATTTTTCTCAACGATGTCCTGATAGTGCAAATATGCAAAACCTAAGACAAAAACTAAAAAAACACATAACCAAAAGAGAGATTTAGGCTTTAGTCCCATTTCAAAAGCTTTGGTGCACTCTCATCTCATGTATCATTTTTAAATTGTATTAAGTCATATACCCACTCAAAACTGCACAATAACCACTTCTAACCTCCCATCTTCATTTTTGCAGATAATTAAAACAGGACCAACAACTCAAAAACAATGATTGGGGATTAATTACAAGTGTATTTTGAAAAATAGGACTAAATACTTGTACTCCCACCCCAAAATGCAAATAAACCTTGTATAATTAGTATTAACTCAATTCTACAGAGATGCATTATGAGGGTCTTGAGTAATCAAATGCAAAAGGATAGAGGAAAATGTGAGGAAATAGGGGGTAAAAATTACAAGATATTTAATATTCCCTTCACCCCATATTAATTGTCTACTTTCGTATTTTTGATGCAATCAATGAACCAAACTACACGACAAACTTCGGCGTTGATTGTGTAAAACCAGTCGTTTTTTAATAGCGACTATTTATTTAGGACGGTGGTAGTGTATTTTTTTTAGTATCCTTTTGTTCCCTCCTTGATTTCTGAGATCCAAACAAATCGTTAATTTTTTCTGTCATTTGGGGTTTGGCTCCGATTTATGTTGTTGTATTCAATTTGGCCTCATAATTTTTACTTCTTGAAATTCGGTGCCCAAAAGCAGTTTGCGACGCTTTTACATGTGTTTATGATGCCTTTGGGTATCAAATTTGAAGAAGTGGAAATTATGGGGCCATATTGAATGTGGCAACAATATACATGGGGTCAAAGCTCAATTAACCCTGATTTTTTATTTAAACCTAGTCTTTATACGAGGCAATGTAAACTAACAATAGGCATCCGGTTTTCCCAAAAAGGCTATTGTCAACATAAATCCAACTTACCTTTACCTAGATAGAGAATTAAGGAGGACCCCTTAAAAAAATTATTTAATTAAAGACCAATTAAATTTGTGCTTCACATAATACCCCTCAGTAAAGAAAATAAATGTAATGAAGTCTACATAATTGTAAAATTCACATATACCTTACTAAATTTGGCTTATATATTATCAACTTCACACAACCTAGATTTCACAAATATCATATGAAATTCATCAATGCCTTACTAAACTCCCTTACAAAATAGGATCAATGTGATTGGATTTTCAAATTGTAGGCATTTTTAAATAATGTATACTAGCAGCTTGTTTGATGTCGCAGTCCAGGGTCGAAAAATATTTTTCATAATTACAACCGAACGCAATAGTGGAAAATCGATCTGTATAACTTGGAATTGGTTAAATAAATTAGCAATGTTTGGGGTATAAGTTTAAACTTACAGTCCAACTCGATCGCAACGATCTTGCACTACAAAAACATCTTTCCATGATTTCAAATCTACAGGTGTGTAGAATGTGGCGCGATCTTTTCCCCATCTTTCTTCGAATAAATTAGACCATAAAATGTTCTCTGAGCCCAATAGATTCCATTTCCTGCAAACTTCAATAAACCCCAAAACACGCAATTCATTTAATTTGAATACAGAAAATAGGGAAAAGAGACAAAATCTACGGAATATAAGTAATTTCGTTCCATGTAAGAGAGTTTGAAGATCACAATAATTTTAGAAATGATAGGGATTGATATATAATTGCCAAAATAAATAATGATATTCGTTTTCCGCACAATAATTTAATGCAAATTAACAATATTGACGGTAAAGTCGTTAGTAATATAATATTTCGAAATAGAATAAACTAAAATGCTGCCAAGATGGGACTAGGACTGTCAATATCCGGGTCTAGACCCGGATCTGATGTATATCAAATTTGTTTATCAGAATCTGGTTTATACTTTATCATCCGATTCCCCGTGTACCCAATTATTTGATTAATAAATGGATTGGAGATAGATCTAGCCTTATTTGATCCCTTAAAAAAAATCTGCTTTAGGTCCACAGGTGAGAATCTCCGTTATTATATATACTATAAGTTAATACATATTTATGTATTTATATGAGTATAATATGTTTATATGTATATAACAGAAATATATATACATATATATATATATATATCAAAATATATTTTAATCCAAAATTACATAAGAAATAAGGATAATATAAAAATATAAGTCAACTATTTAAAAACAGATTCAGGTCTATATCCGAAATTAAAATATATCCGGATCTGATCCAATCAAAGAAGTATTATGGATCCATCAAAGATTTAATCTAGTCTAAATCCAAATCTAAATCCAATACAAATACAATAATATGTGTATATGTATATAACAGTATTATATACAAAACATCAAAATTTATTTTAAACCAAAATCAAGAAACAAAGAGGGATAATATAAAAATATAAGTCAACTATTAAAAAAGGGATCCGGATCTGATTTGGGTCTGGATCCAAATTTAAAATATGTCCAGATCTAATCCAAACCGGATCCGTCAGATTTAAATCTGAATCTGAATCCAAATCCAAATACGATTTAGTGCTTAATTAACGGATTAAGACGACTCCAAGTCCGGTACTGAATTCTATTAAGGATAAAAATAAGCCAAGATAATTTCTTTACATGAGACACCCAAAAGCCTAAAAAGATACTATTCATAATTCAAATATTAAAATTAAAGACTAAATTATTAGTGTGCATAATCAACGGAATAAAGTATATACTACCTTAGTCCCAAATTGATAATCGTTATTTGAAAATGACGATTTTTAAGGATCCACTCGATCAATGGCCAATTATGTGGTGCAAACAATTGTGTTCATATGAAACCAAATGCCTATAGTACAAACTATTCGTTTTTATCATCCATCCGTGTGCAATTGTGCATATCATTAAACTTGTATTCTAAGGGTCCGTTTGGTTCGGGGTAAAATATGTTTCAACGCGGTGAAAAGTAATATGGTGAAATACGTTTTCACCTATTTAGAGTCAAATTTTTTTCTATATTTTTGTTTAAAATTTTATAATTATAGGGTGTGCACTTATTCACAATGTTAACCCAACAAAAAATTAATTTTAAATAGGTGAAAACGTATTTCACCATATTACTTTTTACCGCGTTGAAACATATTTTACCCCGAACCAAACGGACCCTAAAGGGTAGACCATCTTGTAACTAGAACCCAAATTGGATCTAATAGAAAAATATAGCTTTTTTTACATTTAGTCCCATCTACAAAGATTTCTTAAACTCCCCTCACATGTGTTTTTAAAATTGTAAAAAGTCCTATGATCACCCAAAATCGCTATAACATCTACAAAGATTTCTTAAACTCCCCTCACATGTGTTTTTAAAATTGTAAAAAGTCCTATGATCACCCAAAATCGCTATAATGTTACCACTCATCTTTCTTTTTGCTGAGAATGACACTTGTCCCATATTTGTTCTTAATAGAACCAATAACAAAAAAAAAACATGTAGTGACCACAAGTAAATTTTTACAAATAGGACTAAATATTTAATATCCCAAAAAAAATCAAGTTACCTACCTTTACGACATTTTAAAAAATTGGCAAACAAGATTATAGAGAGATTGTTTTAGTCCTAAATAATTACATTTTACCAAAAAAAAAAAAAGTTTTAGTCCTAAATCTGATTTTTTTTTTTTGGATAAGTAAATGGTTCCTAAATCTGATTTTGAACCATTCTATCATCCTATTCAGACCTAAATGGTAACAAACAGTGTTCATATTTATAAAATTTTTCCGTCTAATAGTGAAGAAGTAGAAGAGTATTTTGAACATCATATCTGAATTAGACTGAATAATTTTGTATCAACAAAAAAACAAACAAATACATTTCATATTCATCAAATAAAAAGGCACCCTTTGAAATAAAAAATAAAATTAAATCAGAATTTAAAACCAAAGTGAAACTAGCAATTAAGAAGTTGTACATATAATTCAACATTTTCAAACACTTAACCCCCACAAAAATGTTCTTTCTCTCCACCCACATCTCCCCTCAAAAAAAGAAGAGGAATCAAATAAATAAATACATTTCTTATTGCAAAATCTGAATAGATTAGATTGATATGAATTGAGCCTTAATGGATGGACCTAGAATTATGTAAATTTAAAACAAGAAAACACATAAATTCCAAATAAACAAAAACTCCAATACAGATCTAAAACCACAACTACCATCACCCAAACCCGTACCAAATCAAAACCATATCAATACAAAAACCACACCACAACAATTCTAAACAAAATGCAATACCAAAAAAACAAAATCAACACCAAAAACAACACAATTGGATGATAATTCAACAAACCCACTTCAGATCCACTCAATAATAATCAATCAGAAACTAACAAAGAATCAAACTTTATACAAAAGGGTATGATATAATGATATTATAATGTTATAAATGTAAATCATTAGTCACTACTAACCTTGTTGGGCAACTGCAAGATTTTGATGATCCAACAAACAAAAGATTTTAAGACACAAATCTGAAGGTAATCTCTCCATCTTACATCAAAGATCAGTTTTTTTTTTTTTCTCTGTGTGTGTGTGTGTGTGTGTGTGTGTGTGATGATGAGAATTTATACGACTTTTTCTGTTCATTTGTACCTGGTCTTAAGATTAAGTTACCTTTTTAGAATCTTGATATTTGCGAGTGTGTGTAAAATGGTGTGTACTTGCTAATCGTGGACGTTGGTTAAGTGGGTGAATACACGTGTAGGGAGTTGGGTTAAATTTGGACAAATGTAATATGGCCCGTCTTGCAAGTTGCAATCTACCGCCAAAGTTAATAAATTTGGTGCCAATATTCAAATTTTTAGAATAGTGAATGGACAAATGGAACAATGACCACATTTCTTTCCCATTTGTCATTGTTAGATAAATAATTATTACAAATGGAACAAAATGTTGTTTTCTTTAAAATTTATGGAATTTAAGAGTAAAATGTGCTCAAATTTGTTGGTTAGCATTTCTTACACATGCATAATAGATCAATTATAGCGTTAATGTGTAGTGTGACATTTAGAATTTTGTTCGCTATAGCTTTCGTATAATTTCAAAAAAAAATTATTACAGCTGACTATATTTTATTAAATTTAATTTGATAAGTTAAAAAGTGCAATGAAATTATAGTAATAAACATAAGCATATTTAGATGCATTGAAATTGTAAAATTAAGAAGAAATATATAAAGCAAATGTTCGAGACACGTCGTTGATATTTACAAAAAAAATAAGATAAACTATAGTGCACTACAAAAAATAAGATAAACTGTGGTGCGCTACCATGATAACTCTGGCCCAATTTACGTCTTCTCTGGCGAGTAGATGGTTCTGGATCGTCATGTGTGTCATCATCTGACACGTACATATGTTGGAGGGCATCATACTCCATATTAATTGAATCACAGTTATTATACAGTTCATGAAAATTCTCTATAGTTTGTCACAAGGTGCTTACATCTGCCAAAGATGATGTTGATCATGTGTGACTGTTTACAACATCTCTCTTAAACTATGATTGAACTGTAGAGAGTGAATAAATTGTCTGTTACCTCATCCAATATTAGTGACACAAATTAACTGTATGTAGTAAACCTGCTATGAATAATTCAACACAATTAAGCCGATGTGTTGTATTTATAGAGAAGAGAAAGAAAATTGGTCATGTGGAACTCTATGGCCTTGGACTGCTGTTGTGATTTGCTCGAGCGAATTCAACCTCGAGATTTCCATTGATCGTCTTCTCTTTTTTCTTATCTCTAAGCTATGATCACTTATTTAGCTGGTCGGGCACGTGTCAACTTCTCACTTTAAGTCGCATATTTCTCCCAAAATTTCTCCCAAAGCTTTACAACTTGAATGGGGTACAGAGGTTTAATCGTCTATTAATCTAGATGTTGGTCTGCAGTGAGTTTTGATCACCCGTAGGTTCCATGGTCGGAGACATCAAAAATTGGTGTTTTTCAAGATTGTAACCCCCCGTATTTCTAAGTAATTGAAATTTAATTAATTCGATTATTTTAAATTACACGCGTGATGTAATTTAATTGAATTAAATATTAAGTATGGATTAAACTATTAATCAGGAGAGATAAAAGATTAATATCTATGGGATATAATTACTAAGCGAATAGTAAATAATTATTTTACGTCATAACGAGTGATAGTGACGTGACGGGATTATATCTTAACCGAAAGTTAAGTGTAGATTATATGAGGTCGAGATAGGAAATTTTGTATAGTGACTCGGATGGTGATTTCGAGGTCATGATTGATTTCGGATGGATAGAAATAGTCAGAACAGTATACCCGGGGGTGCTGATTGGGTTTCGATGCGATTTTAGACTAACCCCACACCCCGTAAGGGCGTTTCGATCATTTGGGAGACTAGGGTTGGAGTAGCTACGAATTTCTAAGTGTTATATCAGCCTATAGTTGGAGGAGGCTAGGGTTATAATCAAAGAAAATCAATAGAGGCCATAAGAGAGGAAGAAATTAGGACTCTTGGAGCTTCCGACACCATTCTTGCACCGTCATTACCATCGGAGTGTGGATCGAAAGAGGAGAAGGACATCTTCATCATCTAAAAATGAAATCATACTTGTTATTGCAAAGGCAAGTGTTTATCTTGTGATTTATTTAAGCATGTCATAATACCCATGTAGTGTAGGGTTTAAATTACATATTTTTGGATAAATTCTTAGGAATTAGATAGGATTAATCCAGGATTTAATATAGGAATGCATGTAAAATAAATTCCTTTATGTAGAGGATTTAAAATTAGATGTTATGAGATGAATAAAATGAAAGAAATATGGGTATCTTGATGATTACACATGAAGAACACCATAAACTAGGGTTTCGAGGGTTATAGGATTTAAATCTCTTCTTAGATGGATTTCGTACGGATTTAATGTGTTAATTACGTTAGAAATCATCCATACATATATATTTGATGTTTAATAATGTTGGTTGGGAGTTTGGGTACGATCCATGGAGGTTAGGTTTAATAATAAAGGAAGAAACTCATGACAGTGCAACGAGGAAGACGAGTTGCTCATCGTGAATCGATTCGATTTCTTGGTCGAATCGATTCGGCTTGGCGAATAAATTCGGATCAAGGTCGAATCGATTCGGCTGCCCAGATTTGGCCAATTTCTTTATCATATGCCCTGAATCCGCAAATAAATTATGGGGAGACCTTTGGGATATTCTTAAATTATAGTGAGGGATATAGTAAATTTCAGTAGTACTATGGTAGGGTTGAGGTTTACCCAATTAAGAAGAATAAAGGGTAGGAATTTTCGGCCATTTTTTGATATTTAATGAATTCGCGATACTTAAAATGGGTCATGGGAAGTATGAGTGAACCTATGATTTAGACCATTAGTGTATGTGTATTAGCTACTGAAATAACTTAAGGGGTACCCTTCGGATAGTGAGTGATACTCAAAAATGTACAATAAGAAGTTATTAATTGTAAATCGATAGTACATTGAGTATTTGAAAGATATCTACTACGTACAGGTTTATAAGATGGGTTGTGTGTATATATACTGAATATGTTGTGTAAATACCTATTATATCTAGTACGTATAGGTTGTGTAAATACATATTACATGATTAGTAATGTGTGTGAACATACTTACGCTACCTGATATCACGGGTGGTTCCGCACAGAGGGCGATCCCACCTCAATGATTCCATTGAGGTCTGGATGTGTGCCCCAGAACATAGAACTTTGGGTGTCTTGCTTTGTGTTGTATATTAGTGGGACTGGCATGTCATTTGAGTAGGTTAGGTATGTGTGTATCCCAAAAGCTTTGAATTGTGTTTGCCTCCATTGTGTGTTGTTTGATTTATGGTTCTAGGAGATATTCTGAACCAATAGTCTCTGATTTGGTATAAAAGGTACATGAACTTGATAGAAGAGTATGTATGCATCACAGGGGCCAGTCCGGGGATGCTGTAGTTGTATATATAATAGTGTGATATATATATATATATATATATATACTAGCGGAATGCCTGTGCCTGAAGGCACGAAGAAAATTTCCAATGTAAGTAATCATAAAACAACAAAAAATTCCAAATGACATATTGACAAAACGATAAAAATTTCGTTCCCCAACAAACGAAACGTGTTCGTGCCATGTTAAAAAAATAAGATTTTTTGTTTTTGTTTAAATATGATCGCATCCATATTTCGTTTATAAGAAAGATCTCATGTAGCGCTGCCTTTTATTTGGGATGCGTTCATATGCCTAGCTTATGTTTCGAGATATCATTTTAACTAATCATACAATCGATTAGTCACTGCATCCTTTAAACTCGAATTTATCTATTATATCAAAGCTTTTAAACAGAATTTTCTCATTAATTTTCATTAAAATTAAAAAGAACTATATGGGTAATATCTATCCATATGCAAGTGCATTGATACTAATGGACGGTATAGGGCAAAATGACTGCTAGTATAACAACAATTAGTATAAACACTAACCCACAAAAAAATCAATTTTATAACGAAACATGGCTTCACGACAGAAAAACAACATACGATTGTTATACTTTGGTGACGGGATACATAGTTAGATTTATCAAAAATAAATAATGAAAACTTCCGAACAAATCCTCCTTTGTGTATGTTGTCTTCAAATAGGTGGCGGTTTCAACTGTGAACATGTAAGTTCATACATTAACATTCAACATTAATGAAAAAATAAAAATGTGGAAACATTCAACAATACCTATCTTATGTTGTTATTTAGACCTCCATACCTGTTCCGTGAAAAATTATAATTTATCGCTTCAAAGCCTTCAATGTTGATCAGTCAAATAACCATATAATAACAGCTACATGGATACAATCAGTAAAGACTAATATTAGTAGTGGTACTCCCCTGTTGATTAACTCATTGGTGTTCATGAACTAATTTTAGTCTTTATTGATTACAACAGAGACTAAAATGAAAAACATGGAAACAATCAATAAAGACTACTATTAGCAGTGCTACTCCCCTATAAAATATCTATCGATGTCTGTATTTAACAGTTCGTTGTTTTTAGAATAACAATTTACTATATTTACTACATAAAGAATACATATGAAAACATAAATAATAACAGTTCACTGTTTTTACCATCTACTGAACACTCCTAATGCAATCATAAAGAATAATAGTTCACTGTTTTTACCATCTATATAGAACTGATAAAGGAGCATTTCTATAAGTTTCCAATGACCAAATGGGAACCACCAGATATATACAAATGGGAATCACCATATATATACATGAGCCACAATTTCCTCATACATAAGACCAAATAAATTAGTGAAGTATGAGGAGAGAAACATCGAAATAACATATCATGTCATTTGGCGTTGCGACATGATCATATAGATAACATAATTGTTGAATAAAAGATAAAATTGATTAGTTATTTTTCAATCAATGGAACTAAAAATTATATCAATAGAGTTGTACCTTATTACATATCTTATTCTACTAAAATATATATTAGTACTCTTAATTTCCCTATTATTAATAGGGGAAAACTAAAAATAAAATTCAAAAACATATAACTAAGAAGTACATATAATTATTTGAAGGAGATGTCTTCGTGTAAGATTTTTTCGAATTTCAACAGCTCTGGGATAAGAAGAATTAGCTCCAGATAAGTGTGACACCCCGACTAATTAAATACCGGGTAGCTACTCCTTTATTAAATTAATTCAAAACGCCAAGTTGGCTCAGTTAATAGCATCACTGTCGAAAATATTTTTAAAGATTACTAACCACCTAGTATTTAAAAAGTAAGTTGCCAAATTTTAATTAAAGTCCGATTAACATGCAACCAGTGTAATGAAGAAATAACTAACACCATTCACCATACTGAAGTAAAACGAATAACCATCACAATAGAGTAAATAAAGTCTGGAGGAAAACTCCTCACTACAATCCCATAACTGGAATGAATAACCGAATACTGAAACAATACATACTAAAGTCTGAGAACTGAAATGTAAAAGATATCTCTAAATAGAAATGGGCAACATGCCCTACAACTGATAGATAGTGACTCTAGAATCCAAAAGATAGAAGTGTCTACATGCAAATCCCTGTAGCTTCCACAAACAGCTACAGCTCGTCACCTGAATGAGTATCCTATGCTTGGTGTCCTTGTGGCTGGGCACCTAAAATGGTTTTATAAGAAAAAGATTTGAAAAGCAAACGGGTCAGAGCCCGAATGTGGAGTTATATTTTAAAAACCTGCAAGTGCTTTAAAAACATTTAAAACATTAAATGCAAAGTACATGTTAGGACGTGCACTCACATGATATTCTCACCTCTCGTCTAACTGTGCACTCCTAACGCAAGTACCCATCTACAACGATATAAACCACTAGCTAATTGACATCATAACTAGCTAGACTGTAATAGTTTCTACCCTTATTACCCGGTTTTATTAACATAATAACGCTCGTAATAGCCCAAACTGTCAGCTCGTCAGAAGTCTCGTTCGAACGAGTGTTCGAACGAGTTTGGGCTGTCAGCTCGTTAGAAGTCTCGTTCGAACGAGACTGTTCGAACGAGATTCCAGTTCGTTCGAACGAACTGCACCTTCTAACGATATCTCGTTCGAACGAGATATCGAACGAAACTACCCTTCGTTAGAAGAGACTGGTCAACTCGTTAGAAGCTCGTTCGAACGAGCTCGTTCGAACGACCTGGGGACTGCTTCTAACGACTGGCCAGTTTCGGCCCAGATTTTTCCAAATACGTTTTTCACCATTTTTACTCCTCAAATCACCTCTAAAATTTATCCCAACGATTGTTTTAAAGTCTCTAAACAATCCTAAAGATAATATAACCACATCCTATCACGTTTTTATGGATTAATTCACCCTAATCATCAATCAATTTACAAATACTTAAACTTTTCCCCAATTCATTCATGAACATGAACCCTAGAATTTGGAACCCTCAATTCATCAAATTTAATCCGTTTTTCTTTCACCCAATCATGTATTAACATCAGATTAATCGTCTCCAAACTATTCTACATGCAATTTATCCTTAATATTCAGAACCTAAGTCCAATTAATCATGGGTTTTCATTCATCTTCCAATAACAATTATAAATCTTCAATTTTCTAACATGGAAAGAACATTTGCTGAAATCAAACATAATTAAACCACTTGCCTTGTTTGTTTCCGGATTTGGTGTTGATTTGGTGAAGAATCTCTGCAGAATTTTCTCTCTTTCTCTCCTTCTCCAAGATCCTTCTCCAATGGTGGCTTAAGGTGGCTAGGGTTTGTTTTGGGGACAGTTGTAAACCTAAAGATAACCTCCGTAGCTTAATGGTTTAATATGGGATGGTTAGTGGGCTTTGTGGGTTTAATCCACATCAGATTTACATCTCAAATTTTCGTCACTTTTAATTCCTAAAAAAGTAAAATTACCAAAATACCCTTTAAGTTGCCGGTATGGCCTAAAAATACCCGGGACCCAAACTATACCCCCGGCTAGTGTTTTCTGACTATCTCGACCCTTCCGGACGCGTTGGCGCACTCAAAACGACCATACGGGTTATAGATTTTAAATTCACTTTTATTATCAAAATATTATACCGTGACGCGGCGGTCCCACGCGTCTCAATAAAATTTCTAAAATGCCGTATATAAATCTCACGACAAATTTTTATAATACCAAATACATATATAATCATATATGCACATAATCAAATACCAATTTGCATCTCATTAGTATTTATAACCCGGATTAATTATCAATAATACGCATTTAATTAATTAATCCCAAAAATAAATATAGTCAAAAGTACGGGGTATTACAATAAGAAGAATGATTTGCCCTAATAATATTCATCCATTATGTAAACTCGCATGAATTTGTCCCAAGAGGCGATAGGTGCCTGTTGGCTGCGCGTCGAGCCTTGTTCCAAGCTAACTCGAGTTTTCCTAGTGACAGACCCCTATTAAAAATACACTAACAGGCACCCGTCCTTTTTTTTGCCGCACAATTTGTGAATAATCCCCCACAACATTGAATGTGGGGATGTTGTTCAGCAGGTAAGAATACCTGCATCCCAGGTTCGCTGAAGGGGGCGGGGGGATGCTATGGTCTGGGCACTTTTATGGGGGTATAACTTGTTGTAAATCACATTTGAAGCCAAGATAACATAACATTCACATATAGTGAGAGCTTGAGAGGCTTGTATGAGAGCTAGAGGCTTGTATGGATGCATTGATTTCTATTGGTTGTGGGAATTTCTTCTTAAGCCAATTCAAAGTACTATTAAGGCAAAACTTGCTCTATTACTTAACATAGAACACTACTAAATGAGTAGTAAAAGTCAACCTAAGAGTAAATAAGTAAAAAAGGCGAATATGGGGTCGAAGCAGCTGTAAATTAGGAAAGGCGAATATGTAAGAATCCCCCAAAAATGTACTCTTTTCAAATGTTTTCTTAAAAATTTAATAAATTAGAAAAAAAAACTACTACTTTTAAACCTGGGTAGGAAGTGCAGTAGATCTGAACACATATACAATAGAAATCATGTCGGTTGCCTTTCAAACCTACGTAAGACAAATCAGAAACTGTTAAGAGTTGAACATTATGATAATTTACCAAACATATAAGATGCAATAAGAGTTCTAATTGAAAGACGACATGTAGAATTTGGAAAAAAATTCATTTCTCCCAGTTTTAAATTAAGTATGGTTATTAACTTGAGAATAATAACTAAAGCACAACAAAAGTTTCACAATTTTAAAAATAGAAAAAATGTTATAATGGGGTACGGGCTCGCAGCAACCAAAGTTTTACCTTGCAGAGATCGTCGAACATGCCATCTAACGATCGCCTTATGCAGCATACGATGGCTAAGTCAGGCTACCCATCACTTCATCGCATAAGGTAGACATTTCATACAGCAGACATTTACGACATTCACGGATTTCTGTAAAGAACAGAAGGTACAATGGTTACTAATTTCCAGCCTAATGTACAGTTCTTAATTTCCAACTAAAAAAAATGTACAATAAGAATAAATGTAGGTGGATTCATCACCATAATATCAAATGGATTGATATACATAAACTTAATATGATCCGTAAAATGCGCATTTTATCCTCGCATTTGATCTGTAACTTATCTTTGGGTCTGGCAAAATGCACCAACACACAATTTAATGAGCATTTTATCCTCGCATTTGATCCGCAAACCACGCAACCCATGCATCTGATAGATCGGAAGTGCCTGTAAATATTATCATCAATACTGTTAACTATTGATCGCCATTAATTCATATTCAATGTTTAAAACTAATGACCAAAAACAAAAACAACCATAAAATGGGAAACAACCCAGTTCAACTATTGTTTTAGTGATGATATATTTGTTAAGCTAATCAAAACTCATTTTTTACATGCCAAAGCGCAATCAAGACAACTAATTGACATACCTTAGTTTTTTTTATATCATCAATACAATAATAAAAAAGATCAAAATTAACTTAATATGTATCGATACATCAATCAAGTAAGTGTCGGGTCTGTGAAGTCTCAAAATAGCATATAGAGAATAAATCAACCTGAGTCAACTATTTAGAGAAATAAAACTTACTCCATCTGAAAACTCCAAATAGAGAATGAATCATTTGATTGTCTGGTATTTGGAGACATGAAAAATTACTCGATCACACAGATTCAATAAAAAATCTACTCGTGTAAAGACATTAAACACCAAAAAGTTTTTTTTAAAAGGATAATAAAATAGATGAGATGCAAACAGAGGCAATTATAATCAAATAATAATAATCACTTCCACCCCACAAAATCTTCGGAAACCATTTGACTAATAAAATCAAGTACAGTAAAATGAAGTTTCGTGTATTTACATATGAAAATTACTTTGAGAAAATAAATAAATTTGGTTTACACCATCTCTTAGTTAAAATGCAAAACAGAGGATCAAAGATTAGTATGTAGATTATGGTGAAACTTACCAATGAACTATGAACATTAAACACAATGAAACCCCAAAACATCAAAACACATCAATATTTCCAACAAACTCATGCCTTTTGTTTACCTCAACCTTAACAGACTTCCATTTCAAGAATGAATCATCAAACCATCTGTTATTCATTTTAACAAACATATACTTTAACAAACCATCTCTCACCTCAGTGTTTCCCTTAATTTAGCAAACCTTCACTGTTTCCCGTAAATTACCTTAATCAGCTCAGTAAACCTTCACAGTTTCCCTTAATTTAGCTTCTCGACATTGGGCATCAAAATACTTTACTCTAATAACAAAATTGCTAATACAATATTCATTTTTTTTATCACAAACTCACACGAATATGAAATGCACATAGTTAAAAAATTAAAAGCTAATAAAAAACTAAAATTTCAAGTAAAATAAGTGATAATCAAGTAGTTAAAACATCACCCAAAATAAATAACTAAAACTTCTTGTGCAAAAGCATGTCTATAAAAAAGTCACAGTCGCAGGAGATCTAAGTAGCACTACTAAAAAAATTATCATATTCAAACACATCTGTAAGGGAAACAAATATACATGTATTTCTTTAGTTCATCGTCTGCAACCTCATACTTAGAACGACTTAGTACCTTATGAACTCTCAAACATTAAAGACATCATCATCAATCCTGACAAAAACAAAACAAAGACGCAAATAATAAATGACTTCAAATAAACCCCATAAAACTAAGTAGCAGGGCCATCCATCCAAAAAATCCAATGCATTATTATATATCGCAACACCACCCAAAGTTTTTGAACAATCACAATAGATCAAGTCAAAAAACACAAATATAGGAATATGTCGGAGTAAAAAAAATCAAAAAATGTCTATATTGGACAAAATACTTCTAATTAAAGCTAATGTGAGCTTGTGAAGAAAGTAATACCTGTGACTCGTGAGAAGATGCATGGCTATAATCATCACTAATCTAACCAACTACTCCAAACTACTTTTAAAGTATTATCAGATCTAACCAACTACTCTAAACTACTTTTAAATACATAGCAGTAGCCACAAATGTATTTAAAAGAGCTCCATAATCTTCAAACCTCATGAATGATTCTTATGTGAAAAAAATAATTACTAACTCAATAGTTGTATGATACCTGCTACTTTACTGATACCTGCTACTCTCCTGATGTGCTTAAGAGCTGCATAATCTTAATATACTAACTCGGTGGTTGTATGATACCCGCTACAATCTCGAGACACTAACTTAGCCTTGCTCCTGCATAGGTTGGACAATATATTTCAAGTTCTTGGGTGTTTCCTTTATCCATATAACCTAGCAAACTACTTAACTAAACAGGTAGAACATGATGAATGTAAAAATAAGACTCTGAAAACAAATACTAGGGTACACCAACAAAAAGTTTGAAACCACAACAGATAAAGGACAATGGCTCTATATAAGAATTTAAATTAAAAACAACTACAATATCATTCATCTTTTACCCCGTGTAAAATATTAGATGACTAAATAATGGTTCAATTGCCTTTGTTTGGTACTTAATTGCAATGCTCGATCATCATTTTGTTTCTATTTAACCCAAAATGATGCATTGATGGAACGATTAAGGACACTAAATAATCTTTGAAGAAAATGAATATGATACATAAAAGTGTGGAGTAACACATACCCTCAATTGAACACGAACAAACATATATATTCTAATTTTTTTCATTGAAAGTCGGAATATACTATCATAGAAACTACTCCGGCCAAATAAGAGCCAGCAACACAAAATATATCAACATATCTGCCATTCAACCTAAATTAAAAGAACACCAATGAACAAATACAAAAAATACATATCAGAAGATACAAAACTCAAAATCTTAACCCACAATAGGAAACTATAAATCTGCAAATATAAGAATCATAAATAAAATATTTATGAATTAAAATATGAAATAACAAATTAAAAATACTCGAATTAAAATATGAAATACAACAAAGTATACTTGATATTCGAATTCGGCTGTGATTTCGGGGTTGATCTGCAAAACAAACATACAAACTTTTATAATTATAAGCACAAAAAAATAAAGATAAAAAGGAGATTAACGATCAGATAATTAAAGGGGGGGTGTTGAGACTGTGAAACCAAAAAGTCATAAATAAATATACCCCCAAACCCAAAATTAATATCCAATATGTTGAAGTTGAAAAAAAAAATCAGTAAACTCGTAATCCAAAAAACCTTCATAAAAATACTCATAATCCCCAAAACGACCTCAAATATGGGGTGATCCTATGAGTAAACAAAAACCACTATTAAATATGTATAAATGAAATTAAATACCTAATATCAGAAGGTTAAAAGCCTCAGATCACTAAATGATACCCAAAACCTTTAAATCTGTGTGTTTATTAAAACTATCCCAGAAACCCAATTTTTTTCAAAATTCATACCCAAAACTAAAAGCTCTAAAACAAATATACCTAAGACCCTAATGTCTGAATAAACAAAACAAAAAATTTTGAAATAAAGAAACAAAATTTGTACAATTCGTAGAAAAAATATAAAATCCATATACCCAAAACCATGATCGTTGGGAAAAAATAAACCTTAACCTAGTCAAATCCGTAAAAGAGAGAGAGAGAGATAGACTTACCTGGTTAGAGGAACGGAGAGATGGGAAAATTCAGATCTGTAAGCTGGTCGCTTATACAACAAGAATGTCTTCTTTTTCATCTCCTCTGACACCGCCCTTTTCACATTCAAATGCAATTCCTTAGCTGAATGAAACCGACGCCTTCCTCCTCGCGCTCGACACAAAACTCGAGTTCTTCACATCTTCACACCAAACAGTTTCATTGTAAAGATTAAAAGAGCAGCAACACAGTGATGATAAAATAAAGTTCATTGGAAAGGAGAAAATTTGCAAAATGAAAGAAAAATACCACTCCAAAGTTCCAAAGTGAGCAAAAATTTTATAAAAAATTCCAAAGAATAAGTTTCTCGTCCCAGATCTGCTCAAAATGGCACCTCTCGTACCAGATCTGCAGCGGAGATGAGTTCTCCGGTTTGGTCTCGTACCAGATCATCAAGGGTCTTTGTGTTGAGTTCTCTAGTTGGGTCTCGTATTAGAACATATGTGGGGTTGGGTCTTTGTGTTGAAAGAATAAGGAATGTGAGGAAACGGATACATTTTGCGTAAAAATCCTTGAACAGAAGTGGATGAAGATGACGGGATAAAACCATCACCGATTTTTAGAGATGGAAAGCTTCGTCGGTGAGGAGATTTTGGGTGGGTGAGATTTTGTCCAGGGATAAGAGGGGGGGTTTTCAATTAAAGTGATAAGTGATTTTGGGGAGATGTGTAATGATTTAAGTTGGTGACTCAATTTTAACAATTATCCAAATTTAACATCTTAATTACGAAAATGCCATGTATGTCACAAATTTCAACTTTCATTTTGAACCCTTGGATTGTCATGAATCTTCAAAGTTGACTCAATCCTAACCCCTACTTAGCTTATCATCTTATTGAATAGTAAAAACATCCTACTCCTTATTATATAGACTAGCGGAATGCCCGTGCCTGAAGGCACGACAAAACTTTCCAAAGTGCATAATCGTAAAACGGAAAAATTAAACTTCCCAAAGTACGTAATCGTAAAATGGTAAACTTTCCACTTTTCTATTCTACAGGTTTCCATGCCTAAAGGAATTTCAAAATTAGACTCCATTAAAATATAATGATGTAAATTCAAACCACAATCAATATGTGAAACTGAAAAAAAAAACATTTGCCAAGCCATATAGCATATCAAATACATGTAATGCATTAGATTTTTACTCCAATAACGCACCAAGATAATAAATGTACTTAACTTTTAGGATTACCATATGCGAAGGATCCTTTTAAATAAGAAAGCATCGAAAGACAAATGTGAACATGCCAAAATTAAGGGCTTCAAGCATTATATTTTCTTCTTATATTCAGGTGACACCCCTAAACTTCAAAAAGCATTATGATAATGTGTAAAAATATCACTTTTTAAGATCAGAATCCACTAAAATTAGAAGAAGAAAAAAGAGTTATTTCAAAAAATCATGCAACAAATATTGACGTAAAAATTTATAAATACAAACTGATTTGATCGCTAAATAATAATCCCAAGTATTGTTGGCTAAACATACGAAAAAAAAGGGATGGTCATCCTAGCAGCCTTCTTAAAGACTCTAAAACACCTACATAATAAGTTGATAACCTAAAAAGAACTTTACCACCTAACATATATAATTTAAGCAAAAACAAACCTAATCCTTGAAACTGTGTAGAGTCGGAAAACTCATTAACAATAAATAGCTCTCACCATCCCTATAAAAATGGACTCACATTGGCACACATGTATTTACCAATGGATATTATGGTTTCCTCATTCATTGAAGGAAAGAGGCAATCTGCTCACAACCATCAGAACCTGAAGCAGCCAAACAGAGCACGTCCATGGACTCACCAACTTTTTTCTTGAGAGCATCTGGGGATTCAATGAGACGAAACACTTTCGTCTGGTCCATCTCCAATAACATACCCGTCACTTTCCCCGCATGATCACGCTCAAAACGCTCCACCAGAGGGAATAGTTGTTCTCCTAGCATCATTTGCTGGGCTTCGAGAGTAGCAGAGACCAAAGCAGAAGCAAGTGCTGACACGGTGACCGGTCCAGAATGTTGGATATCAGATGGGGGTATTGACACTCCCGAAACATCAAATGGCATAGGCATCATTGGACCCATCATGGCTTGCAGAATGAAACATGGATCCACAATGTTTCTTGTTTGTTTACTCCTTAAGTTTTGATTGCCCTGACCATGTGTGTGCTTAAAATTGAGGACAAAACCTGCAATTCGCGCTCAACCGCATCCGTGCTTCATGGATTATGGGATATAACTTGGTTTAGTTGTTTACATGTGTAAGAAAATACTGATTTTTCAGCTAATACTGTGGGAAGACTAAGGAGTAGCCTACTTCTTTTCTTCTTTTATCCATAACCCATTCAGTAGATGAACACGTATGTACATCACCTAGATATAACCCAATCATTCAACCCATGAGGGGACTGTTTTCAGGACCCATTTGATCATGATTCCTTACTCTTCAATTTGTACCTGTAACAAATTTAGGTATAAGGTCAGTTGAAATGTAAGGCACTTAATATAAGGTCAATTGAAATATAAGGTCTAAAATAGTAGTACAGAGTTTCTTCACTTCTTCTATAGTGGTATCTAGCTGAATCTTATACCGAGCTTGCTCATATTTTCAGAATGTAAATGAAATTAAACGACATAGAGGTAATTGATTATACCTGCTCACATGTTCAAAATGTAAATCAACGTGCTCACATGGCAGCAAGGCAATCCAGTAATCTGCCATACTTTGCAGCTATAGTCCCAATGATCAACATCAACTACCTCAATAGACTCACCACGAACTTCAAATGTTGCTACCTTCTGAGAGTAGTACTTGATCATACCTTGCCCCTCTAAAAAATATGTTTGCCCAGTGGTCTGGTTCACTACGTATTACCCAATTATAAGGTTCGGGTGAGATAGCTTTTATATTCTCCGCACACCGTTCAAAGGCCTATAGTTTTGGTGCATAAGCAGCAGCATATTATCTTTATTTTCTATACATATCTTGGAAATGTAGTTGAAGAGCTCGCATTTTTGTACAAATTCTTGGGCTTCATATTCATCTACTGATGAAAGGAGAAAACTGCGTGAACACGTCAAGTGAAAAAAATATTAGTTACTTGTGTATATATATAAGAAGAATAAAATGAAATGAAACATGGATAAATCTCTTAGTTTTGATTCTAGATATCAAAAGAGAGTGTATTACGTATATACTTGTATTTACACTAATGCGAAACTTTTCAAAGAAAAGCCAAAGAATATTAAACAGCAACCAAGCATATTGTCATCATCTAGGCAGTGACCAAAGCTCTCTTAATAAAGAGCTTCAATGGCCCAAAATGTTATCATCATCACAGTATATTCTACTTCTGGGCTCATTAGGCTTTCCAAAAATCTACAATAATCAAGATTTAAACAGCAACCAAGCATGATCAAGTTGGGTTCCCCAATAACTCCAGTAACTCCAGTTCCCTAGACTTTAAATTTACATTTGTAAGTCGTTGTCAGAATACCAAATGATCCAAGTAAAAAAAAACAATAGTTGAATATTCGTTGTCAAGTAAAAAAAACTTTTATAGTTGAATATCTGACATATGAGTTATCAAGTAAAAAAAAAACAGTTGAATATCCGTAGAGAGTTGAATATACCCCCAATATACACACAACCATTTTATCCGCAATATACACTCTATCGCACTCAAGTAGTGCATGCCCTATCTCACTCGATTAGTATTCCAAACAAATATCAAACACCAATTGTAATGTTAAACAACTTTTACAGTGATTATAGATAATGTTGCAATTGAAAGGACAATAACATACTTGGATTCAGCTTATAATATCAAATCACAAATGAATACATCTCCATAGATAAAAAAAAAAGATGAGAAAATTAACTGTACCGAGTATCTACGATTCAAAAAACTACCACCAGTCAAAACCACGAAGGAATGGACTACAAACCTGAAAACATAAAACCAATGAAATCAAATCAAAAGTTGGATGAACATATATGTTTGAGAGACTGTAAATTTTCTTCATAAAACATCAGTTATACAGGAGCAACTAAAGCTCAAAATTCACTAATCAAACAAAGATACAACCACATAAGTAAAGATACAATCAGTAACATACATGAGCTTTTTTTCATCATAATCTATGTATGTAATAAAAAATGTATGCAATCGATAACTATTAGAAATTAAATAAAAAATATTATAGAATTAAACATTATGAGACTGGAAGTTTCATTTACAAATGCCAAAATCAAACATATTATTTAGAGCATAAGTATATGAGAGGTCCAAGATAAACTAAAATGTGATGATCAAACTCGGATGTTAAAAGTCAAACACCTGTGCCTGAGAGCAATTCCTCAAAAAAAAAATTCATAGTACGGAACTACAAAACGGAAAAAAAATTGTTCTCGAAAAAAACAATGTGTAATTTTTAAAAAAATTGGCCACAATATCCTCCCAAAATGGGCAGCCATTAATTGGGCCCTCCTTGACCCAGGCATTGTTTTCAATATCCTGGAAGCCTCCTTTATCTGTGGATTTTCAAGATCCTTGCACAAACTGTTGGGTGTATATGCTCTGCAACAAATAGATAAACAAATATTTATCTTTAAACATAAAAAATATTTATGTATATGAAATGCACAATCGCAACAAATGCATAAAATAATACACAATAAGAGAGTGTATCGTATTACCATTTGTTGATTTCAAGCAAACAAAAGTCTATCAATGCAAAGAGCTTGATATAGAATACCTGAAATTATGCCTGTCCCTCAACTCAGCCCACTATAAAAAACATGAGAGCATGAGAACATCAAACGAAATTTATTCCAAACATATAAAATGCAAAAACCATTTAAATGAAATTTCTTACTCATTCAAATGAAATTACAATAAAAACATGAGATTAGAAGTAATTACATACTCGTCATAATTCTTCTAATGGTACATGGGACTTATAGAGTTGAAATACGTAATACTCAGAGTTCTTTAGCTACAATGGGTTATTTTGTAGATTTGGAGATGTCCATGCTCCATATTTTCTTGATAAACAAACTCAATTGCTAATTGAAATTAAATGAGACCATATGAAAAACAAACTTTAGGATCCATAGGATGAATACAACCAAAACATAGTATCACTTTAGAATCATGACTGCCATGGTGGATGGTTCTTGGGGCATTGGGATGTTAAGGCAGCGAATTATTGATCTTGCTTTGGGGAAATTACCTCTTGACAAAGGCTGCCAAGAGAAGAACCATACCATATGGTCTGGCAGCCTACTCAATCTATATAAACTTTTCTCTAGCTTTGTTACAGAAATCAGTCATTATAAGAATAAAAATTAGATCAAACTTCTTGAAAGAATAATAATTTATGAAGGAATGTTAATTGATTCCAAGAAAGAAATAGATCAAAGTATTTTAGTAACCCATATACACTCACCAAACTGTGATAGATGTGACAGCTCAGGTCACAACAGCAACTTTTGTACCACCTTCTAGTTCGAATCATGTGCATATTTTTGATAAACCAAATAGTGATCAAACATGTCTATATAGCTGCTTCTCTTAACGGTTTTGTTGCAGCAGACTCCAGCAGGTCTGCCTACGATACAACTGATCTACATACAAAGCCAAAAAGAGTGATTTTCAAAGCCAACAGATCTACAATACAACAGTGCCTCAAATTATTTCAGGTACCAAAATTCGGTTGGCCGGTGAACCTAAGAAAAAGCGTGATTTTCAAAATTAGAATCCTAAACAATCAGGAAATTTATGGTGACACCAATTAAACTGACTTGAACGAAAAAAGGGGTGCATGTGATAATTTGGCACTGATCATGTGTGGGAAAAAATCAGTAGGTGAAATGGTTAAGTCCAGAGATATTGCAAAGGCTGCTCCAAAAATATCAGACTGTTTCCAAGGTGATCATCAGCGTACCATCAGTTATGAGGACCATCAGCTAGCCGAAATCCCTTATGAGGAAGATATGGAAAAAAGAGAGTGAGGACAACAGGAAACTACAAATATTCGAATGAAGAGAAGACAAAAAGTAAAGCATTGTTACCACATAGTCGCATCCCCATCTAACCAAGTTATGCTCTTATCTCATCAGAAGCTATAAGCGATCATTAGTAGGTGTCGTAGCATTTATCCGAATCGCAAGGTGAACCCCTTCCCAATTGCCTATTCCTAAATTAAGAAGGTAAATACTCGGCCATAGGCAGGTATACACAGAGAAAGAGAAAACTAAAATATAAAAAACTGACTTAATATAGGAGAGAGAATTCAGTCCGAAAAACATAAAAAAAATATTAGATATAAAAATTTGAAGAGTTTGATAGAGAGATGTAGATGTAGTTGGATCAAACTTAAAAAATATCACAATTCATTATGTCCTTCTCATTGCAGAAATAAGGCAAACAAATCAGGATGGGGAAACAACACTTCATGACTTTCTGTCTCCTTCACTCATGATCACTACTATGAGACTTCGCAGGGGAAAACCAACCATAGATCGCCAAAAGTGTGGTGGACGATGAAGAAAACGTCAAACGCCCTTTTAATTTAAGTAGGAAGTAGCTCTTCATGTAAATTTAATTGTGTCAAGTGAACTATAGAAATGAAAAATCTTCAATCAGTGTGCCGACATTTCAAGAAAACACAAAACCTATTTTTTAATCACAGGGACGCTTGCCGCCAAACTAAAAATATTAATTCGGCATCAATAATAAAATTATTTCAAAATAGGAGCCATACTCTGTCACAACTAATGGCAATAAACAGAAAATCAAATGGGGTTGGGGGTTGAGAGGTTTTAATAGAAATCAACCATTTCAAAATGGCGTAGACACATAAAAAAAAAAAAGCAAGCCAGTGTAAACACAATACCTTATTTTGCAATTCTTGACTTAGTACAACAAAACAACTGCAAAAAATGTATAAATGAGTCGTAACTTGTGCGATGCTTTGGAGGTGTAACACAATTTTATATTTTAAAATTATATTTATGACTACTAAAAATCTTCAATTTTAAACACAACGTAATGCTAGGATTATGACTACTAACAGTTTTTTTTACCTTATGCCGAGTAACACATTTTCATGATACCGCCCGATCTTATTAAGTATATGATCGTATGCCGAGTAACACAATCTTATAACTTCAAATATTAAGTTATCCATTAAAATAAAAAATAAAAATCATTGAATCTTCGTTACCATCAATAAAATCAGAAAACAAAATCCGAAATGATAGTTGAAGAAAAATGGTTTCAATCTCTCTTGAACTCAGTTGTCTTCCATGATGACACTGGTCAAAGAAGCAACTAAAAGAGTAATTAGATTTTGTCGATACAAAGCACTTATATAAACAAAGTTGAATATACTTTCCACCTACACAGAACCACAAAGTAGGCATACTATTGATCTATATGCTCAAAAACCTGTTGTCCCTATGCCCTGTTGAATGCAAAATTGAATTGAAGGCACATTGATTGAAGATTTGTGTGCTAAATAATTTATTCTATAGTTCAACAATTATGTGTTTCCTTAATGACTACCCCCCCCCCCCCCCCCAAAAAAAAAAAATTATGTTTCCTTAATGACTATCCCCAAAAAATGACTATCCCCCAGAAAATTGTCTTGGACAACACCGATGTTCCAACTATCCAAAAAAACTGCACTAATATTAACATCTACCAACACTATTGTGTAAAATAACATAGAGAATAAATGCACTGTAACTGCCAAAAAATCATAGACGGGACAAAAAAACAGCTAAACAACCATTGAAAAGAAAATTATAACATTTCAATTCGGGCATGATGACATAATATATCGCACCTCATTCATTCAAATATGTATTTTGTCAATAGTTCTATACATTAACAGACTTAGATTGAACAATGCTTTTAAATATAAAATTTGATAACATTTCCACACAACATTTCCTCAAATATAACATAAGCCGTTTATGTCAACTAATATAAGACATGATTATGGGATACTTACCTCAAAATCAAGAACATGTTAATAAATAAAGACAAAAATACAAAAATCAAGAACATTAAAATATGAGATACCCAAACACAAAAATACAAAAATCAAGAACATTAAAATCTGAGATACCCAAACACAAAAATACAAAAACAAAAACAAAAAGGAAATAGAGTTAGAGTTAGAGAGTTAGAGTGAAATGGTACCTATGATAAAAAACACCAAATAAAAAAATACCAAATACTTCTGCAATGGTACCTGAGAGCAAAAAAAATATCAGAATTAGTAATGATTTTTAATTAAACCCTAATAGTAGTAAATATTTGTTTAGATCTAAAAGAATATTTAGGTATAAACCCTAAATCGCCCAAATCGAAAAAAAACAATGGTACCTGAGAGCAAAACAAATATCAGAATTAGTAATAATTTTAGAGCAAAACCCTAATAGTAGTAGAGATTTGTTTAGATCTAAAAGAATATTTAGGTATAAACCCCAAATCGCCCAAATCGAAAAAAAAAAAAAAAACCGTTAAGATTCGTTGTTGTGTGAGAAAATCTTACTGTGTGTGAAAATTAAAGAAAAAAGTGTTTAGATTCGTTGTTGTGTGTGCGTCTTTGTGTGTGTGGGGTGGGGGGGGGGGGGGCTGTGCATCTGTGTGTAGGGATGGCAATTTAACCCGAACCGTAGGAGTCCCGCCCCGCCCCGCCCCTAATGGGGCGGGTTTTAAAACCCGATTAATGAATTAGGAGCGGGTATGGGTTTAAGAAAAAAACCCGTTTATTAAATGGGGCGGGTTAGGAGTTAGCTGAAATAAAACCGCCCCGCCCCGCCCCGCCCCGTTTAACTTATGCTTATATAAATATCCTTTATATGTATGTTAATTATAATTAAATTATATATATATATATATATACACACACTCACACACTAAAAAAAATCTTTATATGTATGTTAATTTTGTAAAAGATTTAAGTGAAAATATGAATTGACAATTGGGGGATTGTCTCACTTATTGGAATACGAGCCATTGTATACCTCTAAGACTATAATGTAATATTTTTAATTTTACTATTTTTAAAATTAACGCAACCCGTAGGAGCCCCGCCCCGCCCCGTTTATTAAATGGGGCGGGTTAGGATTTTTGAAAACCCGCCCCAAACCCGCCCCGTTGCCATCCCTATCTGTGTGTGTAAGCGTGTAAGTGTGTGAGAAAAAGAGGCGTACGTGGATCTGGAGGGAGGCGGAGAAGAAGCTGAGGGAGGGTTTTTGCTAGAAAGGGGGAAAGAAGAAAGGGGAGACAGAGAGAGAATGAGGACGGCTAGGGTTTGGTCTAAAGAGTGTATAATGTGGGAAATGATCTCATCCCTTCATTTTTGAGTGATGTGGCAAAATCCTCACCCCTACTTAGCTTATCAATTTATGGAATAGTGTCAAAATTCTACTCCTTATTATTATATAGATGGGGGGAGGTTCAAAAATGAACATTTTAATGAAACATTAATTCATTGTTGTAATTGGTCAGCGCCAACGACAACGAACACGTGTGTCGACCAAATTCGGTTGACACACGAGACCCCCTTACCCACCAACACCCCTTAACACCACCACCAACACCCGCCTAACCCAATTACACCACCAACCAACCTGCCTAATACCACCCGTTCTAAACCAAAACCACCTACCATGCTAACAGCCCCAATATCGGACAGCATAACTGCTCCAACCCCAAAAACCCAACGCCAAAACAGAGATAACACGGAACCTCCTTATACTCCCCAACAAACCAACTGCCATACCCGGTCAGCCACTCAACCACCAGAATAACCCAATTGTCCATGCGCAGCCCCCCCGTTGTCTCTGTCTGTTGAAATTTTCTCCCATAAACAGTTTTGATTCCATATATTTTTCTTTGTTAAGAGAGTGGCTCCCCATTATCTTTTGTTATAACCGAGAAATATCAATTCCCATGTTTGCCTCATTCACCAAAGAAAGTCATTTCCTTGCCTTTTTGCTTTAATTAAGACCCCATGTTTGTCCTCCACTTTTGATCACTAAAAGTCGTCGGCCATGGCAGAGAGCAAGTCTGGTTGGGTTGTGGGTCCGTCGAAGTCTGCTTAGTGGGTTAAACCAGAGATGGGTCTCGGGTTTAGCAGGTCGGTTTGAGGTTTGTAGCAGGCCGAAGCATGGGTTTTTGCGTGGGTAGTGGTCTGGGGCTTAAGGTCGGATCTGTTGCTGGGTTTATGTGGTTTTGGGTTGAATGGGTTGGGATGGGGGTCTATTAAAAAAACGCGTGTCACACGCGCGTCCATTTCCGCTAGCGCTGGCCAATTACAACATATGAATTACAATTAATGGATTGTTAGGTGTTTTTTTGTTAATGTTCATTAAAATGTTCATTTTTTAGGTTCACTTTTGAACCTCTCCCCATGTGTGTGTGAATGGAACAAATGGAATTATGGAACAATGACAACATTTCTTTCCCATTTGTCACTATTAGATAAGTAATAATGACAAATGGAAGAAAATGTTATTTTCTTTAAAATTAATGAATTTAAGAGTAAAATGTGCTCAAATTTGTTGGTTAGCATTTCTTACCCACGCGTCATAGATCAATTATTACGGTAATGTGTAGCATGCCATTTAGAATTTTGCTCGCTATAGCTCCCATATAATTTCAACTTTTTTTATTACCAGTAATTGTATTCTATGAAATTCAATTTGATAGGTAAAAAGTGCAATGAAATTGTAATAATAAATAAAAGCATACTAATATGCATTGAAATCATAAAATTAAGAACAAGCATATAAAGCAAATGTTCGAGACACGTCGTTGATATTTACAAAAAATAAGATGTACTACGGTGTGCTACCGTGATAACTCTTGTCCAATCTACGCCTTCTCTAACGGGTAGATGGTTATGGATCGTTATGGATGTTGTTATCTAACTCGTACATATATTGGCGAGCATCATACTCCATATTAATTGAATCACGATCATTATGCAAAAAAATCCTCTATAGTTTGTCGCAAGGTGCTTGCATCTATCGGAGATGGTGGTGTCGATCACGTGTGCCCGTTTACAGCATCTCTCCCAAACTATGATTGAACCGAAGAGTGTGAATAAATTGTTTCTTACCTCGTCCAATATTAATGACATAAATTAATTGTAGGTGGTAAAAACCTATTATGATTAAGTCAACACAATTATGCCGAGAAGGCCCTTTTCTCGGGGATGTGGGTTATATTTATAGAGAACAAATAGAGATCGAGTCGTGTCGGACTCTAAGGCCTTGGACTGTTGTTGTGATTTGCTCATGTGAATCCAATCTAGAGATTTTTTGCTAATCAGTTTCCCTTTGTTCTTATCTCCGACTTGTGATCACTTATCTAACTGGTCGGACATGGGCCATGACACACCCCAACCCAGTTACTTATAATTTAGTTTGAAAGTCAAAGTGAGTCAAACCATAATTTCCTTAACCAAACAATAAACACAAGTACAACATATGACATCCATGATCATCTCAATAATTACAACCTCTCATATTTATACTCAACTCGACAAGTACAACATATATATATACAACTATCTAGTTTTCAGCTCAAGTCAATTATTATATTATAGTAGCCAAAACTAGTCCCGAACTCGAAGATTCCTACCGAAGACTTCACAAATTTGTATTTGTGATTAATTCAATATTTCATAAGTTATGAAGGTAGGATTAGACTAAACACAATAACTTAACATTATATATTCTAATGACACATTATCCTCATCCTATACGGTAAGCATGATTTAAACATGGTTTGTCATAATCATATTCGGGTCGTCACAACCTCCCTCCCTAAGAAAATTTCGTCCTCGAAATTTAGGGGGAATTTCACTTACCAACCAATTGGGAATACTATTTCCTCATGCCCGATAAATCTCCTCTCATATCATCTTCATTTTATTTATCACTTACACATAAGATTAATCATTTAATGATTTCTTATAAATGGAAGTCAATTCCCAACTCATGTATTACTTCATACCTTCATTCCTAAGGTCCATCCTTATTATCGTGTAATATTTCAAATAATAAATATTCTATTACAAGACTAACTTCTTATATTTCCTTTCTCCAACTTCCATTTAATATTTCAATTCATAAATATTACATTACAAGACTAGCTTATTATATGCCATCTTCTCATCTTCCATTCAACACCAAATACATGTGTTTTAACCTAACTACTATCCCTATCATTTTTTATGTTTAAGAGTGTGTTAAATCTCATCCTTACAATTTCTTAATTTAAATATAGCCTCACTACTATTCATATATCGAAACTGAACAATCATTCACTCAATATTTATTCTTAACCAAGATTTTATATTCACCTTTATGTATATTATGCAGTCATGCACTATGAACTGAATCTAACTTCTCACTATATTCCCTTTTTCAATATCATTTGATTGTTCTTTAACTAAACATACAATGACCTTAATAAGTCATTTATCCAACACAATAACTTTACAAACATCTTATTAACATTATAGTCTTATGCAACATTATTAATACACTCACCTTACCCATTTGGTAACATGGATGTTAAACATAACATCACCATTGAAAACTTTAACCACACATACCAACCCCATGATACTTATCTTAACTATTATATGTCGTGTTTCTTTCAAATAACCTATACAAATGCGTTAACATATCCCCTTACGGTATCTCACATAGCATATTATCCTTAGACATACTTCTTGATGACTCCGTATAATGTCAATCATATTCATTATATGTCATACTCTTAGTGATAACATGTACATACAATGACAACTATAACTCAATATCCACCCAAACCAATTGTCGACATTCAAACCCGATTAGCATATTTTCTATACTCGTACACAACACATACTCTTAAAAGGACTCTCCAATATTTTTAAACTTACAACTCTTTAACACTTCATCTCAACTCTGCTATTCATATAAGCATTTCAAAACATCCCAGGAGTAATATTCACTGCATATACGCATACTATAAAAAAAAATACATCTCAATTCTTATTACTCTTTTCTTCTACTTATCATAATTCAGTATGAACCCATATTCGAATCAATTATGATACATTTACTAGTAATTGAATTTCAAACCATTTCACATATTAAATTTAAATATATACAACTATTAATCCTCTCACTTCCCCTTTACCATGTGAATCTTCATTTGATTCACACTCTAACAATTTACCATCTTATCCTTTAACGGAATATGGGTTCCCGAACCTCACACTCCCACATAAATGGGCACACACCAAACCATGGCTTAATAAGTGACACTACTCAAGCTTACATTATTCTAGTAAAGAAGGGATTACTTCCAATACTTCACAATTTTCTTATACCACATTTTGCCTTTAAAAATTTTCCTTCAATGAAATGTTTGTTCATACTACAAATAAAACAATGCAATGATTCATATAAAAATACCTGTATTCGCGGTCATCCCTGAATAAACCTCAACATGTCATTTCCTTTTCTACAAGATCCTTGCATTTCACATCTCGTACAATAATATGTATGTATAACTAACAAATGTTAGTCAACAAAAGCCAATTTACTTATGACTCAAAATAATTTCTACTTCCACTGCCAAATCTAGGCGTTCCTCACCCCAGAACCTCTAAAACCTAGGCTCTGATACCAAGTTGACACACCCCAACCCAGTTACTTATAATTTAGTTTGAAAGTCAAAGTGAGTCAAACCATAATTTCCTTAACCAAACAATAAACACAAGTACAACATATGACATCCATGATCATCTCAATAATTACAACCTTTCATATTTATACTCAACTCGACAAGTACAACATATATATACAACTATCTAATTTTCACCTCAAGTCAATTATTATATTATAGTGGCCAAAACTAGTCCCGAGCTCGAAGATTCCTACTGAAGACTTCACAAATTTGTGTTTGTGACTAATTCAATATTTCATAAGTTATTAAGGTAGGATTAGACTAAACACAATAACTTAACATTATATATTCTAATAACACATTATCCTCATCCCATACGATAAGCATGATTTAAACATGGTTTGTCATAATCATATTCGGGTCGTCACAGGCCAGGTCCTTCTTTTAGGGAAGATATTTTCCCGTAATTGACCCAAAAACTTTGCATTTTGAATGGGGTGTAGAGATTTGATCTCCTGTTGATTTGGATGTTGGTTGAAAGTGAGATTTGATCGTTCATTCACTACACCAAATCCTGTGAATGGTCAAACCCAAGGGGTTACGACCCAAAGTCGTGACCACATCAGCTTTGGGGTGACCATATCCATGACCCACAGTGGTCATGGATGCTCTTGGAAGTGGTCACGGCCCATATCCCTGACCAGTGTGAGTCACGGCCTTAGGTTGTGACCATCATGGCGCCAATTTTACTCCAAAGTTCCCTCTAAGTTTCGTCACGAATGGGTCATGGCCTATGTTCGTGACCAATTCTACAACGCACACTACATGGGTCACAGTTTTGGTCCGTGACCATATTAATATTTTCACGGACGTGGATCACGGCTTAGGGCCATGGCCACATGGTTGACTACACGCTGATGTGGAAAAAATTTAAGGGTCATGGCAATGGGTCACGGCTCTAGGTCGTGACCAATGTCCTTATACTAAAACCATTCTCCCTCGTTTTCATTTCTTCCCGCGTCAATCTCTCTCTCTCTCTCAAACCATAATTTCGGCGATTTGCAATCTCTCTCTCTCAAACCATAATTTTGGCCCTTATCTCTCTCAATCTCAAAAGTAAACCCTAGTTTTTGTGTTTTTTATTTAAAGCCTACTGTGTATATGTGTATGAAAACGTGTGTATTTATGTGTATGTGTGTGTGTGTGTGTGTTTGTATGTGTATGTGTGTGTACGTGTGTATATATTTGTGTATGTGTGTGTATATTTGTGTGAATTCGTGTGTATATGTGTGTACATCTGTATATGCATGTGTATATCTGTGTATGTGTGTGTATCCCTAGTTTATGTGTGTGTGTATCTGTGTATGTGTGTGTATCCCCGATTTATGTGTGTGTTTATCTGTGCATGTGTGTGCATGTGTGTATATTTTTTTTTTAAGAAAAGGGATGTTAAATTTAGGAGTTGAAATTTATTGCATTATTTATTGGGTATTTATTAGGTATTGTTAACATTGATTGGAAATTGTTATTTAGAGGTTGAAATTAACTACATTATTTAAGGGTATTTATTGGGTATTGTTAGTATTGACTGAATGTGGTTAGTTAGAGATTAAAATAAATTACGAAATTTATGGGTATTATCATTTAGGGCTTGAAATTTATTTAGAGTTTGAAATTAATTGAGTGTTGTTTGTATTTACGGAATGTGGTTACTTAGGGATTAAGATAAATTATATTATCCGGGACACCTTTCCAAAACAATTTCAATGAGCTTTACAACACGCCGCATTTGGCCAGGACAGAAAAGACAAATTTTCTTTCCAAACAAGCCTTTAGAGGGCGAAAACCCCTTAGCGCCCCCCATATGGGTCCAATGTAACTCGTAGGAGCCGACCTCGTGGAAACGGAACCCTCGGTTTGAGAGCACGACCCAAAATAGAGAAAATCCACATTTAGGCTTGAAAATGTGTCGTTGGGGGGAGAAACCCCATTAGTGCCCCCCAAACGGCCCCGTAAACGGCGCCAACGCCTCGCACGGGTCCAATGTAACTCGTAGGAGATGACCGCACGGGCACGGGCCCCACGATTTGCTAGAATGACTAAAAATAGAGAAAATCCATACTTAGACTTGAAAACATGTCATTGGGGGGAGAAACCCCTTAGCGTCCCCTACATGGCCCCGTGAGCAGCGCCAAAACCTCATACGGGTCTAGTGTAACTCGTAGGAACCGAACACGTGGTCATGGGACCCTCAGTTTGAGAGCATGGCCGAAAATAGATAAAAGCCACACTTAGGCTTGAAAATGTGTCGTTGGGGGGCAAAATCCCTTAACGCCTCCCACACGGCCCCGTGAGTGGCGCCAACACCTCGCACGTTTCCAATGTAACTCGTAGGAGCCGACCGCGTGGTCACGGGACCCTCAGTTTGAGAGCACGGCCAAAAAAAGAGAAAATCCTGAAAATCCTGAATTTTTTTTTAATATAGCTAAAACTGGTCACGGCTAAAGGCCGCGACCATATTTATTTTTCTGTCACGCATAACAAGGGTTACGGACAATAGCCGTGACCAGTGGTGTGACCGTCCAACAAAATATAAGAGGGGGCCGTGACCAGTGATGTGACCATCCAACTATAATTAAGGTTGGGTCACGACCTAGGGCCATGACCAGTAATGTGACCATCTAACTAAATTTAAGGGTGGGTCAAGGCCTAGGACTGTGACCAACATGATAAATGGGTCACGATCTTCATCTGCGACCAGGTTTCGTGACCCACTAAGATTCGTGACCATCAGATGATTAGGGACATGGGTCGTGACCATAGGACATGGTCACTCCCGATTTGGTTACGAACCAAATCCGCAACCCATAGCTTTGGTTAAGGACAAAATCTGTGACCAATCGCCTAGTTTGGTGTAGTGATCAGTGCCATGGTCGGAAAACATCAACACTTGACGGATTTTAAGATGAAACCCAACTTTGTTCATCCCATTGAGATTGAAGGGTGTGCTTGTAGTTTTCCCCAATGTTTCAGGGGTACACTGGTAATTGCATATTGACTATACCAAGAGGCGGTGACGTGCGTGCCAGTCGCCATTTAGGGTTGCGTTTTGAATGATATCCTTGTCTTAGAAGTTGAACCAGGTTATTTGATGACTTCCTTACCGTCATTTTGGGAGTGTATTCTCACTCCTCATTATTCAAAACATTTCGGAGTCATTTGCCTTTATATCCATTATAAGTCTTCTTGCTCTCTCTTTTTTCTCATTTTTCTGTAATTTCCTTCTTCATTTTTGGGTCATTTTTCTTCCTTGAGTGATGAAAATAATACATACCGTCAGTGAGAACTCCATTGATTATTTCGGGATGCGTTTATTTATCCATGTGTGGGTAAAAATTGAATTTAGGGAGAGACCCAAGGACTACTATAATATTAAGGGTGGGCATTGGATGTTCACATAATCTATTGCTGAAGTCGGCATAACATTTCCTCTGAACCAACTCTTCTTAGAGTTTTGCAGCATTTTATGGGCATAAGACCGGAGTTATTTGGTTTTATCAGTCAAGATAGTTATGTTTATGTTGTATTTTTATTTTGTTGGATATGGATGTTGGATTTATTATTATTTCATGTTTATTAACTTAATTCAGCTTCAAATTCATATGTGGTTTAAAATGTAAATGTTTATTTATGGTTGATGCTGAGAATGATATAAATTGACAACCAAGCCCCATCTTTGGTTTATCGTGCCTATCCAACCTTTACGTGAGAAAATGTCAGTTGTTACAGTTGGTATCAGAGCATCCAAGTTCCAGCGTCCTTAGGATCTATGTTACGTTCATTACATTATGTGTTGTGTTTTTTGATTTGTAGAGCCTATTATTAGGTTTAATTGTATTCTTATGGTTTGTAGCCATATGAACCTTTTTTTTTCTTTTCGATGGAAAACGGTATGAAAGGCAAATCTTGACGTGTCGCCGCATTAGCTTCAGATGAGGGGGCTCAGTAGGAGCCACATCAGCACCTAAAGCCACTACCAACCCCGCTTGTGGTTGGTCCCACAAAGATTGCATGCATGCTCGAAAACTATTTTTTGGTAAACTTTTTTATATTTTCAAAGAATCAAGCACATACACATATACATGTAACATAAAAACATGTAAAGTGATCATGATCAGGATATTAAGAATAAAATGGATTTTTTGCATAAATTTGATTTGACCTATGATTAATGACATGGATAAAACACAAATTTGTACAATCATTAATCAATCGACCATATTAGTTCAAATTTAAATCAAATTAATTAAGAAATTATGCCTATTACTAATGGCATGATGTGAAAAATAATAGATCACATAATCAAATCAATGCACATAATTGTTTCGTATAAATTACATTTCATGATTAATCATATCATTTCATCAATATCCTTTAGAGATCTTCAAATGGTAGATTATAACCATGTAATCATCCTCAAAATGATGAAAAATACCTCAAGTAGATACTTAAGGTAGTACTAAATCAAATTAAAAATCTCTACCTGTTTTTTCATGCCTTGAGTTTTCTAGCACATGACTTTGCATTTTAATAATTAAATGGATTTTTCTGCGGTGACTTTCACACACACTTTGGTACACACCTATCAATGATACTTAAATTCAAATCAGTGTAACGTCACCGATGGTATCCCTCCATTTTGAAAATACCTCATTAATAAACTCCATCAAGTAAATATGGGTTTCACACAAAACTCTAAAATGGTCCATAGAAAAAATTATTAAATGAATTGACCAATATTATGTCTCAGTATTTAATCATGATTAAAAATCAAACAATCATGCAAGTCAGATAAACATCTCATACGATCCAAAGACATGTGAGGTTCATGTGAACAGTGAAATCCATACTAGTGATCTCAACAAACTTGACTTATCACGATTCTTCATATGAATTCTAAAAATATCCTTACAAAATTATCATTTGCATATCATTGTTTTGAAATCATGTTTCAATACTTTTTCAAAATTAGTTCATAAAATGAATGAAATGTGTACAAATAACTTGATTAATAAATACAAAAAAGAATAAAGAAAAATATTTTTTTAAGAATGATATGTACATATGTACTATGTAAGAGACAAACACATATGAAAATATATGAAATGCACAATGCATGAAAATCCTCACCAAAAGCATTTAAAAATTGAAATATGGCAATAATATCACTTATGCATAGCAAATGATAATAGATGAATCAAGGATTATTTAGGACAGGGAAGATCCTAGGTATCCTATTCATCTATCAATATAATTATATGGGGGTGTTGCCTTTCCAAGATCATTGGGAGGCACAAATATTACATATTTCTTCCTCCCCGCCTTGTTTTGATAAATGCCTATTTCAATATGCTCTCTAGGAGCATTCCTAGGTCTACCTCTCATTGGAATCTAATTTCCCTCCTCAAAGGAACTTTATAGGAAACGTGTTTCTATTCCTAGGAAATGGAATTATTATACTATTATGTTGATTCACCACCAAATCAATTCTTCTCATGAGATTACCAATCTCATTTCTAAGAAATCTCAAGGGATTTCCTATCTAAAATACCCCTTAATTATCAAAGAATCTTCTCATCCCATCCAATAACTATCTACACGTCCCATTGGTATATCCATACAAACTCCAATGGGAGAAATATGACACATTTATTTTATATATAGGCCTAGGCTTATATCCACTAGCTTTCAATCTTTCTTGCTTCACAAAACTTAGGAACAACCTTTTCACGCTTCATTTTGGGATTATGTTCTTTGTTCAAGATCTTTCTACAAGAAGGTGATTGAAATGTTAATTTGAGAATTTTATTTTATTTTTCTTTAGACTCAACAAAGCCAATACAATGCTTATAATTTTTTCACAAGTTATCAACATTTTCATTAAGTGAAATATTATACAATTGAACACATTTAGATTTATTAATGTCTTCTTGTTGTTCACTATTATACCATAAATATAGTGTAACCCATGAGCTAGTTAAAAGGGTTAAACTGAACTCATTATTAACCATGATGAGGTTGGCTCGAGTAATAATAAGATCGACTCAGATATGATCATGGTCGAACTTAGACATTCTGGTCGGCCTTGATATCCTAGACAATGCACGTGCAACATTAATGCCCACCAACAATGAATCAGACAATGAGATATGGGGGATCTTTGACTTATCGCTCGAGAACATAGGACTTAGGTCGATTATCATAAGTGAGAACAATGGTATCTAACGATCATTTAAGTTCGTAGGTATGTGTGTAGCCCAAAGGCTTAGGACTCTGTTCGCCTCCATTAATTGTGATTTGATATTTATGGTTCGAGGGATCTTTATTGAACCTATAGTCCCCTATACAGTGACGATATGTATTGGGATATAATAGCAGAGTAATGCAGCACCGCAGTTGTGTCTTGGGGTGCAGTATGGTATATATATAATAGAGTGAATGTATATATATATATATATATATATATATGATGATGATATCTATCGTATGACTAAAGTATAATTGAAAGATAATGATATCTGGAATAAGTTAAGTGTGAGAACACTTAATTGAATTGAATTAATAAGGGGCTTATCCATGTTGAATCTAAATAGATACATATGATATTATTACATGCATTACGAGAGTAATACGTGGGAACGAATTGGGTATGGTTAGTGGATACACTGGAATGAACTAGTTGGCATGAGACTCTAACTAGTATGGTTTATAGGTACGATAGGTGTGCACTCTAGATGAGAGGTGAGAATTTAAATAGAGAGTCCGATAAGCTAATATGTATATAATAAATGCTGAATCTAGCATTTATTCACTTGTTATTTTTAAAACTGGATCAGTTGACTAAGGTAGCTCACTTTATTCCAGTTCAGACTGATTACTCTACGAAACAGTACGCCCATATTTTTATAGACGAGATAGTGAGGTAACATGGGGTAACGCTTAATATTGTGTCGGATTGGGATAAGAAATTTGTATCCCGATTTTGGGCGAGTTTTCATGAGGCCATGGGTACTGAGGTTCGATTAAATACGCCCTATCACCTGCAGACAGATGGGCAGATGGAGCGTACGAACCAGATGTTGGAGAATATGTTTCGCATGTGTATCCTGAATTTTGGGGGAGGTTAGGAGAAGTATCTTCCAGTCACGGTGAGATCTTACTGCTTGAGGTTCATGAATTTCCTCCTCATTTTGGATTTCAGTGCATACGGGAAATACTTCCCCTCAAATTTCCCCATAACTCGTCGATAGTCAAATTGTCTCTCTCCTCCGATAAAGTGACAGACTCCCACCATTATGACGCTTCCCCAACTAGTCGAAATGAGGCTAACATATGCTTTTTAACTGACGTACACTCTACCATCTACAAGTGATGATGAATATTCTTCTTCCATTGTCTAGCCACCAGAATATTATAACTCCCTACAATCTCTAGTGGGTGGCCTTTAATAAAGGCCTCCCTAGCTCTGTACCATATTAAACCAGGTGTTTGTACTGGTAGCACCACCTGTTGTGGTGGTGGAGACCTTAAACATCATTAATTTGGTGAAATTTATGAGGGTAGACATCATAATTTGATGACCTCGAACCTTAAACATCATTAATTTGGTGAGAGGTATGAGGTAGACATCATAATTTGATGACCTCAGACCTTAAAAATCATTAATTTGGTGAGAGGTATGAGGTAGACATCATATTTTGGTGACCTCGGACCTTAAACATCATTAATTTGGTGAGAAATATGAGGTAAACATCATATTTTGGTGATCTCATACGTTAAACATCATTAATTTGATGAGAGGTATGAGGTAGACATCATAATTTGATGACCTTGGACCATAAACATCATTAATTTGGTGAGAGGTATGAGGTAAACATAATATTTTGATGACCTCGGACCTTAAACATCATTAATTTGGTGAGAGGTATGTGGTAGACATCATAATTTGATGACCTCAGATCTTAAACATCATTAATTTGGTGAGAGGTATGAGGTAAACATCATATTTTGGTGACCTCAGACCTTAAACATCATTAATTTGGTGAAATTTATGAGGGTAGACATCATAATTTGGTGACCTCGGACCTTAAACATCATTAGGTTGGTGAAATTTATGAGGGTAAACATCATAATTTGATGACCTCAAACCTTAAACATCATTGGTTTGGTGGAATTTATGAGGGTGGACATCATAATTTGATGACCTCAAGCCTTAAATATCATTAGTTTGGTGAAATTTATGAAGGTAGACATCATTATTTGGTGACTTCAGACCTTAATGTAAACATCACTATATGACTTTTAAGACAACATTCAAGAGAGAGCGTTCATTGAAAGTAGAAAAATCCTCTAGAGAAAATGATATTACATGAAACATTTAGAGCTGCAGATACAATGTACCAAAACATGTTGTTAGAGTTTACAAAGTTATAGTGAAAAGAAATAAATTATAACTTAAAGATTCACAAATCAAAATCTGAGCATCTACAGCAGCAGTAGTCTGCTCTTGGCCGACATTGGTCACCTCAGCTATATCATCCTGAAGAGTGGCCTCTTCAGTTTCAGTGACCTCTAACGGTGGTTGCATTGTACCCAACTTTTTTCACCTACTTAACAAGGATAGGGGCCGACATCTCCCACAAATCGTCAGAGATGCCTTCTAGCGTTCTGCAAAAAGAAGTATCTGAGTTAGTAAATCAGAGGTATTAAAAGTTATAGGTACAACTTAATGTAAAATAATACTTACGAAGCTCGGTTAGAGGACTCCCCCCAGGCCAGTCTCAGAGAGGTAATAGGGGGTCATCAGATGTTCGTACTTAACTAGCCAGCCGTGATCCCCCTGATCTTGAAGATCCTTAACCTTTTGTAAGTTATCCGGGCTAAGCCCAGGGTCGGCCTTGGAAGCAAGTGACACCTTTCCCCACCTCAAAGGTGTCCTTGGATCCAACGATGAAGAGGTGGCACAGGGACCAAATTCCCATGCCCCTGAGGCGAAGAAATACCGTGGTTTCCAGTTATGATTTGAAGTCTGGGTAACCAACAGCATCTTGTTCTCAGACTTTCTGGCAGAGGATGGGACGTAACATTCGGTAAAGACCCTAACACGAAGGTCTGAGTGGTGGACTACCTTCCAAAGGATAATGGCCCCAATCATCACCCTCCAGGTGTTGGGGGATAATTGTGAAAGGGCTAAGTTAATATGGTAAAGTATGGCTTTAATCGAAGGATGGATGGAGAGATTAAATCCCAACTTAAACATCTGCTCGTACACACAATTCTCCCTTTCTCGGTCACTAAAGGCCTTCTCACCTCTCAGAGGTCTCCTAAGCTTGATCGAAGGACCTATGGAATAGAGGTGTCTAAAGGATAAGAGGTCAAATTCAGTGACATAACTCTCTATCTCGACTGCCTCCGAGGTGTCAACATCACTTTCATGACCGCCATCTTCACCCCTGACAACGTCGGTCTGAGCAAGTGCAGGAACACCACCAAGGAATCTCTGAACGAACTCGGCCCTTATGGTATCCGATAGGGAAACGGCGTCAATGGGTGGGGGATAGGCCACACTTGGCTCTATAACTTCAACATCTGAAGAAGTTCGTGAGGTGCTAGACCCATTATGGGATAAGGCACGGCTCGGGACCTCTGCCTGATCAGACACCTGATCTTGCCTAATAGAGTAGTCCATAACCTCTTGGAAAGAGTTATGGACATAGGGTTTGAGGTAGACGATTCAGACTCATATATGGGAGAAGGGTCAATTAGATCCTCTGCTGGCTCAGCTAGCTCAGGGTATACCACCTTCAGAGGTGGAGGAAAGATAGGTCTGAGGGGGAAGGCCTCAGCCCTACATGCTTCCTCTTTGGCTAGCTCTATCTGCCTAATTTTTGCAAAGATTTTCTCTCTAAGAGAAGGGAGATCTTCTGTAATGATCCCATTTTCTTATGCCAATATATAATTGTCTTCTTTCAATTTCGTCACACTTACTATCTAATAATGATATATTATTACATATATGATATTCCGAGTTCTTAATATGACAAAGCCCATTTTTAAATTTGAAGAATCAATGGTAAAATGGGTCAAACTGAGATTTTATGGCACATCCTAAGCTAAATGATAAGTTTTGGGGTAGAAAATGTAATTTTATGAAACTTTAGGGACTTGGTTTTAATAAAGAAAGTTTTAGGGACCAAAATGAAAAGTAAAAAGGGGCCTTTTTGTAAATAAAATATTTTCAAGGACCTAAAAGAAATATTGAAAACATATGGTGTAAAATTACTAAAATACCCTTCAGGTGTAAAATGACCCTTATACCCTTAATAACTTTCCACCTCGTGCTTTCCACCTTGTGCCTTCTTTTGAACATATCCACTGCACACGTGTCACCTCTATAGGAAAGGATAAAACTCATGTAAATCCTATAGAAGAAGGAAAAAAACACGTGTCGCCATTTGGTAAACCAAGACTGCAAGGCTGATCCGTTGCACGACACGTGAACGACGACTCACCAAAGTGAAATCTTATCACCCAGTCACGTGTCAACACCTAAATATCTTTCGAAAACTATAAATAGGGCCTTTGGGGATCATTTGAAACTCACACCAATTCCTTGAGAATTATAGAAAGAAATAGTGAGAGAAAGTGTGAGAAAGTTTAAGAAGAAGTTCTTAGGGATATTCATCTTAAGGTAATCTTAATGTTATAATGCATCTTTATAGTTTTAATTTATTGTTTTATAGCTTTACTTAGTAGTTATGCTGGTAAAATACAATAAAAAATTCACTAATCAACACTTAAAATTTAGAACAAATCCAAGTTGATTTTATAAACTTGTTTGAAATTATACGCTTTTAAAAATAATTCTTTTTAAAGAAATTGCTCGTTATTATAGAATCCCATTTAAGTAATTCCAAAGTCAGTCCCGATGAAGTTCTGTCTAGATGAGATGGTATTTAGTGGTGCCCCTGTGACCCTCCATCTTTACTGGGAATGAATCCGAAAATGTTCTGTCTAAATGAGATGGTATTTAAGTGGTGCCCCTGTGACCCTCCATCTCTACTGGGAACCGACTGATGAGGAAAGACTATGAATTGAATTATTCAATTTCGATCAAGGAGTTTTAAAAGTTAACAAATGGGGATTCAGTAATCCTTTAAAAGAGGAAGTTATTATTAAAGTATAGTATAAACTGGACCTTAGAACGTGTACTTAAATTTTTATCAGATTAACGTGTGATCGAAGACTCAATACCAGTAAATTTGACCTCCATTTTGGGTGAGTACTCTGACATTCCTTGTGCGTCTTGATTATATGATATTATGCAAACTATATATATTTTGTGAACTGCTTTTATTCTCAAAATTCATGTGATACCGATGATTGATTCATTTGTGATATGTTTATATTTGTCCATATAAACATACTGATTAAAATGATTATTGAAAAGGATATTGAATATTGAAAATATGATTCGGCCTAAGGGACCTCTTTACTGACTGACCTTCCCAGCTGGGTTATCGCTGGTGTGCCCTAAATAAGGCGTTGTGACGAACATGTTCGATTGACCCTCAACTATCGGGGTATAATACGGTAGAAGAATACGGTATTAGAGTGTACTTGGCCATCAAAATGATATGATTGAAAGAAAAAGATATCACATTTGATTTGTTGCATTCGTCTTATTCTGAGCTATCCAATTGTGATATATATAATTTAATTTCAAAATTATATCTATTTACTGCAAGTTCCTCTCCATATATGTATATTCCTTCTCTTTTGACTTGAATAGGTATCTATTTTCTGAAAACCCTGGAATGTTTGAAGATTGAACCTCATTCGACTTTTAGCTGATGTTGTATAAATAACCATTTTTCAGGAAACTTTTAGGCTCACGGACGGAACGAAAATGGACTATATTGAAGATTTAGCTTTTAGAGCTCTTTTTGTAAAATGTTTATTTAGAGCATGTCTGGCTCTCTTGTAATAAGGTTTAAATTTTCTCTTAAGTTGTAATTCGTTGTTTCTTTTAATATATATGAAGTTTTCTTTAGAAAGCTCTGATGACGTAATTCCTTTACTTTCAGTATTTTACGATTCATAACCATGTGATAATATTTTCGTTGCATTTATTTAAGGAAACAATTAAATCGGAATATTTGTTGCCTTAGTGGCATGTCAAGACACTCGTTCCCTAATACTATTTTGGGTCGGGGTCGTGACATCTTCCATATGCTTATACAGAGGTCTGAGCATAAGGTAGACGACTCTACACTTAGGAATCTAAACCGCAAATAAATAAATGGGCACAACTTAAACTAAAGATAAAAATTGGATTTTGAGAAACTTCAAACCAAGAACGGCTAAGAACAAGTTCACCAGAAAATTCAAACAACTACCGGAAAACCTAAACTCCCACTAAAAAATGTAAGAAATTGAAATATAGGGCTGAAAAAGGGAAGCCATGATAAAGATGATACCTGAGGGAGTACGAAATAAAAAAGAAGGAGGGTTGAGAACAAGGAAACCCCCAATCACAATAACGATTGAGCTCTTGAATAGAGAGAGAACACAGAAAGCCCAGGCGGGGAAATGAGTAAGAAATGAAGAAGAAGGATAAGGAAAGGGTTTAAACCCTCAAATCTTTTTACACACCCATTATTGCCTTGGGAGACCAAAAGGCAATCAACATCATTACACACTATCAGGCACGCTACCCACTTCAGAAGTTGACACCTATCAAGTTAATATGGGCACATGAGGGAATACAGCCTCGAACACGCATACCCCTTAGTCACCTATTTACATAGGTAACTAAGGGCTAGGGGGTGGTTGATATGCCCAAAGTACACCTGCCAGATTATAGACATTAACCTCGACCTGGATGACGAACGAGGTAATAAGAGCTCAGGATTATCCATCAGTGATATCCTCCTCATCGTGTCAGCCACAACCGACGTTCCATCAACCTTGATTGGGCATCAACTGAGGTCGGCAAGGACCCATCAGCGATGTCATCCTTCATCAGGTCGACCACAACCAACATTACAAGTATCACCTCGGTTGGGCATCAGTCGAGGTCTGCACGACTCATGGGATAATATCAAACAAACGTGCAAAAAATTCATCAAAACACTATGATTCAAGAATGGTAATCGTTTCAAATTGAGTAGTTAAATTTTACAATTTTAACTCTTTAACTGCATTCATGCCTTCATAGGTAAGTTGTAAAACATCACATGCTTCTTTTAACGTGGTGCACGTCATGATGCGTTGGAACTTGTGAGGGGTGACGACTCCAGAAATTATACTTAGCCCACGAGAATTAAAAGTAGTCCATTTAAATTCGTCCTCAGTACAGTCAGTCACGGGTTTAAGATTAGTGACATTATTAGCGGTGACAGTGGAAGGAGTCCACCCTATTTCACAAATAACCCAAACACGTTCATCAATTGCTTTTAAATGATATTTTATGCAGGCTTTCCAATATGTATAATTAGACCCATCAAAAATACGCAACCGATTATATAAGTTTTCATTCGGAAACATTGCAAAAAAAATTCAAAATCAGATTTAAAAAAAATCAATATCATAAATTTTTTACGGAATAAGGATCTTAAAGTAATTTGGTAAAACCTGCTCTGATACCAATTTAAGAAGGTAAGGTCGTATAAAAAGCTCTGATACCAATTTCAGAAAGCGGTGCGATAACGAATGCACGTTGATTCTCAAATTTCCAATTTAACACTTATTTAATTAAATGACAATTTTTAATCCAAATTAATTGAACCCTAAAACATGAATGTGAATTAAATAAATCATGCACAAATCGAGATTCAGGAGAAAAAAAATCGTTCAGGTAAAACCTTAATTTCACTATAAATAGTAAATTACAACTTACATAAACACAATGAAATTCGTAATGAATCTCATGCGGTATGAAATAAATAAGAAACACCCTTGATCATACCCAATGGCACATAGTCGTCTTCAGCAAGCACCTCCGTCAAGTGGCACCAAATCAGCAATGGAGAGCTTCTCTACAAGAGAAACTTCAAGAAAATCGTGCTTTAGGTTCCAAAACAATTCACTAAAGCTATTGGGATGATTTGTGAATTGAAAACACAGTGTTTAAACCTTAAAACTTTGAAAAACTTTTGAAGATGATATGTACAAACGTAAATGGAAAAAGTCTTAATGAAATAGGTCTCCAAAATAGGTATTTATAAGACAACAAAATTTCTTAAGGCAGCGGGGTCGCCCGAACACCAATGGCATGTCATTCAATCCAGGGGATCGTATGACCTTCTAACGACAGTGAAAAAACTAAAACAGTGTGATGTCATTAGATGAAACACTTCAAGCGAACTTCAAACGAGATATCGAGTGAGATGATCTATTGCTTAAAGAAGTCGTTTGAACGACGTCAGTAAAAAATAATTTTTTTATTAAAACTCTGCCTCAAGACTTAGAAAAAAATATTTTGACGAAAAATGATGCCTCCGATGTTTTAAAACATTTTAGAAAAATTATACCAACACTTTAAATGAAACATTAAGGAACTTAAACACAACCTTACCAAAATCAATCTCGTAGAGGCTCGTTGTTGAAGAACTTTGATATTAGGATCCATCTTAATGCATGTATGATCTTGAACTTCCTTCGACGGGTGTAGCGATATACGACATACTCTAATGTAAACCGAACTATGTAAAATATGTCATTACATCTTGCCCTTCTTCGGCTGAATATTTATATAGGAGTATATCTTATGTGGCTTTACTCGGGGGCTACTCCCAGACTCCTACAAAATGCGACCAAATTAAGGCAAATAGTGAAAAAATTAAAATAAGTTACTTACCACTAAACAAAATGTAATTTATATCAATTTACTTACCATCTTATCGAGAGTGTAACAACGGAATAATGCGACATCTCAAATAAAATCCAATTTTAATTAAACCCAAATTTTAGTCAAACCCTAACACATGCATCTAGGTGATTTGAAAGCATTAAATCAATAAGCATGTAAAGAAAACCAATATCAGAAAAAATCCCCGAAGGGTAAAACCATTTATTTCACTATAATTTGTAAGTAACTTACACGGATTACAATGAAATAGATTTTAACACATGAATACCCGCAGGTGTAGGTCGGTGTTGTCAGTAGTGGTTCACACACAGCCATACCACAAGAACCGAAGTCCTATCTTCAGCAAAGATCCACACACAGTGAACCTCAAAGACCTCAGTCTTAAATCAGCAAAGGAACCCCCTCAAGTGCTCCTCAATGACACGCAACCATATGATGTAGAAAATACTTCCACGAAAATATGAACATCAGCAAGATTGTCTGATAGGGTTCCAAAAGATTCACAAAAGTATATGGAAATTTTGGTGAATCAAAACTGAGTTTTTGGACTAAAAAAATATGGAGACTTGTCGAATATGGACTCTCAAAAACGTCTCTCAAAGTCTTAAAAAAATACACCACCGAAATAGGTATATATAGGATTTTAGAAAATCTGAGTAGGCGCAAAATATATTAGGTCCAGACCGGTTCATTTTTTTATCATAATAGGATCGGTCCAATCAGACAGTATTCTCTGTATAAAAATGTCAATCGGATCGGTTCGTTTTTCTTCTTAAATGGATCGGTCTGTAAAATAATTAATTCTCCCTTAACTTGCCTTGGATTTATAAAGATATTTTAGTAAAAATTTCCCAATACTAAAATGAAACTTTAAAGTACTTAAAATCCAACCTTACCAACGTTGTCGAGGCTTCATTGAAGATTTCTTGACATTCGGATCCGTTTTGATGCATGTATGCTCTTGAACATTCCTTCGACATTTGTAGCGGTATATGACATACTAACATGTATACGGACATGAGAAAAAAATTCCTTACATGTTCCACCTTCGCATAAAATGTTCATCTAGAGTAGTGCACATCTACCTTCTTTGACTAGTTAATAATCCCCGAGCCACGAGAGGACAACCCTCTCTCGAATTCCTCATTTTCCATAAACCTATACCAGTTGGCTAACGTGGTTGGATCCTTCTCTGGGATGGTGTCCCTACATTGTAGTATACACTCTCGGTCCTGCTCAAAATATGGGCACACCGATTCTTCTCCCATGTATTCATTACCTGCCTATATCCACCCATACTTTGTGCCGCGCTTTCGGGGGTAAATTGAATTATTGTTGTCCAGTAAATATATAATATAAGAAAGTTAGTGAATTAATATAAAAATAAAATCTTATATGAAAGTCAAATATTTAATATAAATATTGAGATTTTTGAACCTCTAAGGCCCCCAAACGGCCATATTCAGTTCCACGGGCACAATCTTCATACCCAGGACCAATTATTGATTTCAATAACTCTAACAACTTCCTCTATGTACTAGTCTTGTTTCCAACTAAGCTCCCATACTTTTCGAACTTGATGGGCTTATTGTTAAATGAACCCTCGTCACCCCCATTCTTTCTCGAGGTCTGGTGGCTTGATAAAGGCATATTCCGCAAAAAACAGACTTTAATAGCATAATATATAACATAAATAAAATTAAATACTAAAGTTTTGGATACAAGAATTTAAACAACATAAAACTATTTCGCCCACTTATTTTTATTAATGAATCAAATGAAAATATTCAATCGGGATAGAAGAATCAAATGAAAATACTCACACGACTGTTTTAATATAACAATTAACATTAGAATTATTGAAAAATAAATTAATGTTTGAGATTGTTTCAAACTACATGTTGCAAATTATAAATTGGAATTCTCAATAAATTTTATAACCCAAATAATTTTATTCGAGCAAAGTATCTAAAAATATTTCAAGTTCGGGTTATCTTTCAAAATGGATTGATATTTAGTCGGGGTAGCCAAATCATCCATGCTACTGGTTAGACGCTTTGGCGCATGTAAGATGACTGACCATGGTTCATTATTGATATACTCTGAGTACAACGCTTACTTGAGATTTTCACGTGCACAAATAAATGGCTCATAATTCATATGCTCCTTGCTCTTCATCTTGGACAAGTATACCATTATCAAATTTGTACCCAAATCAACTTTACAAGAATTTTTTTCCCTCACTCTTACCCAATCACAGTAAAGCACAACGTCTTTGAAATATATATATATATATATATATATATATATATATATATATATATATATATATATATATATATATATATATATATATTCTAATTCAAAAATGTTTTGAATTAGACCATAGTAAGTCATGTTTGCTTCAACGAGAGTTTTTGTCTTTAGCACTCACCCTGAAATACATAAGATCCGTATATGAAATTCCATTGTTTTATAATACCTCGACGAGAATACATAATCATTCAATCGATTCTTCTTGTATTTGTATGCCATGAAATTGGGTCAAGTGGCGAGACGAGTAAGCCTTGAGGTGGAATCGCCCATCTTTAATAATTGAAATTATGGATTAGATAAGTTAATTAGATAAGATTTAAAGCTTGCAATTATTTATCATTTAATAAGGGACGTTTGATATAATAATTACATATGATGACACCCAAGGTTTAAATTTACTATCTGAATGTGAAACTGTCCTTCGTTTTTTTGTTATGCTCGTACACATTATATTTTCTACCCTGAATAAAAAAAATTATCAATAAGGTAATCAAGTTTATAAGATAACAACATGTAGTAAAATTACAACACGAACTTACTCTCTCCATTTATCGACATCTTCAAGGGTTTTAAACATATAACGAGTCACTTGCTCATATTGTAAACTTATTGGTTTAACACATTTTCCCATGACTTGACTAACCTTATCGGCAAACTCATCTCCATCATCTATAATGTTAGGGTTAGGCATATATTCCCCAGTAAACACGGATGCCTCCATAGTAATGTATTCCTACGTGATGGATCCTTTAATACACCACGTATTTCTAGCATGCTCTTTGAAAAATTTCATCAACCTTTCAAACGGGTACATCCATTGTTATCTTACTGGGATGAAAAGAAGCGCCTCATTGCATAAATGGACCAACAAGCGAATACGTATGTCGAAGAATGCCTAGGGTAAGTACTTCTCCAACACACAATTTGCTTCAATTGGAGTTGCTCTTACAGCCACAATGTTCTTTCGATTGACTAATTTTGGGCACAAAAGTGTGAAGCAAACACTAATATGTATAATGGCGCTCCGTAAATCCTTATGCTTAAAGAAACAGTGCTTAAACAACAAAGGAACCAGTTGCATGATCACTTGATAATCATGAGACTTGCAGTTTAATAGATTATGTGTGCCATAACTCACAATCATTTACAAATTTGATGAAAAATTATATGGAACTTTCAAATTATGCAATGTGTCTAAAAGCACATTTCTTTCTTCATTCTTCAAAGTATACGCCTCAGGGGGATCGTATAGTTATGTGGAAGCATTTCAAAGAGTTCTTCATATGCGGACAGTTATTTAGAAACATATTTTCTTTGGGGAGCAAACCCTTCACCAAATTCATTATTCAAAATTTCAGTCACACTATTACTAGACGAACCAAAATGACTCTTCAAACTATTCAAAACAACCATGGCATTCAAAGTTATTTGATCTTTAGCGCAATTAGGGTATAAAGGTTGGATAAATTTGACTTTTTAACTTTCGTAGTCATCGTCAAGTTCATCCCAACACCGTCATGAGCACTAGAACCTCCACCCCAATATTCATTATCTTTCTGATCAAAATCCTCATCATCTTCCACCACAAGACCTCCATAAGCATCTTCCTTTAGATCATCTAACATATTATCATCTATGGGGGAATCCACCTTGTTATTTCATAAAACTAATATACTCATATATCTTAGCTTAAGTATACAAATTATAAGAAAATAACAAATAATAGATGAAAATTACGGAAATACTAAACTAGAGAAAATACAAGAGATATGAGAGAAAAAAAAAAGAACAAGAACCAGATTTACATGGTTCGGCCCAAAGTGGTGCCTACGTCCATAGGTGCAGTGTCTGTTGCGTTGATTTACCAGGCAAAAGTCATGATGAATATAATAGTGAAAATCTCAAGTTCTCTCTAGAATTGGACAGTATAACAATACAAAAAATATCTTGAATCCCCCAAAAGTGTGGGTGTGGGTGCTATTTATAGATTATTATAAGGGAGAGAAAAAAAAATAGTGCCACGTGGCTTCCCTTTATAGGTTAGGCAAGTACACGTGTATATGTGATGTAAGGGAATAATCATGAAATTAGTTATGGGCACATGGGGGAACATTTGCACATCTCCCCTACATGTGTGCACTATTAATATATCCAATCACACAATGCATGTATGTTATAACATAGTTAATTAACAGTGTTGGCTGACTGTTAACTAATGGGATTAAATGGCCTATCAGACTGATGAAGCTAACTAGATTACCTAGGCTGACAAGATTACTAGTTGAGCCAATCTCATTTATGTAGGTGATGAGTCCAAATGCCATATTTTGATTGGCCCACGAGCCATACCATATATATGGAATAACAATAACCCCTAAGACTTTACTTACGATTGTAGCTTGTAGCAGATTCTCCAAAGTATTATGTCTTCTGGGTATGTGTTTAGCATATTGAGTGAGTGAAGCTTTAACTGTGAAGTGTTATCAACTCGTGTTTTGGTCGAATTATGAGGATCTTGTCGGCTCATTTCTGGTCGAGCGCATTTACTTCTTAATTTTTTTTTGCTTAGACTTGAGGTTGCCACGTATCAAGCGCTGATCGATGTGGCAAACTCATTAAGGTGCATATATCTAGGGAAGTGTGTATATTGTTCTAAGGAGTTAGTTATACACATGAGGCGTGATGTCATCCATTTTTTCAAAAAAACAATCATTGCCACGTCAAATGTATAAAAACCTATTTCAACATTATTTTAACATTTTGCATCCAAATCCATTACACGCAAACCTCGAAGAGAGAAAAACCTCCCCCACTCAAACTGCTTTCTTTTTTGATTAATCGTTTATCGTTTTCCGCCATTATCAGTCATTTTTTTGCTTTAAAGCTTCTTTATGGCAAGGATTTGTTATTTTCTGGACATCTTTGAGCAGTTTTATGAGATATCTCTTGCGATCTAGGGTTTTAGGTATGCATTTCCCCAAATATGTATTTCTCTTGGGTTTCTTTATTTAGTTCTCCATTTTTGGTAGCCATTTCTTATTGTTGTTGCTTATTGATGTTGGTTGACAGTTAATTGATGTTTGGTTGGATGATCACACATTTTAGGTGGCCATTGAGTTTGGTTGGACTAGGGTTTCATAGTTTTAGGGTTTTTTAGGTATTCTATGTTTTCCTTACCCAAATTCGTTGTCTTATGATTGCTCATTATTTAATTTTTGGTTTGGCTTATCTTGTTACACCCCAATACACCATCATGAATGTTCCCTAGTCTTCAAGTGAAGAAGGGTTGGTGACCATATGCAAGAATCAAAGACCGAGCCTCGCTACTTTACTGGAGAAAGTTTATGAAGTGGTTTATGTGAAATCACTTTATTCATGGGTCTTTTTAAGAGATTGAATTTACAAATATTTTTCAAAATGTTTAAAAAAATTAGTTTTTAAAAAAAAATCACATGTTCGTTAAAACAACCTTAGATGTCGTTCGAACGAGTTTTCTCTGCTCATTATAACACTTCACAGCTTCATTTAAACGAGTTATATCTCCCCATCTTTTAGCAAACTCTGTAATGTCTTTTGATCATTCGTTAAAAGTGCGTTCGAACGAGATTGGGTACTTCGTTCGAACGAGATGTGACTTCATTCGAAAGAGTAAACGAGATTTTTTTAACTAATTTCAAATGCAATCTTTCATATCTATCCTTTGGAGATATCTTTCCCTATAAATAGAGATGCGGGATGCATTTATTTTTAAGCCTTTTAAGAGTTCTTTTTATGATCAAACTCTCCAAAATTTTCATCCATACCCCTTGGATCATTTGAGATCACTTGACCAAACTAAGAAGAATATATTCTGAATTCTAAACCTTATGGAGATTATTTCTCTACTGTTGATTTATGGAGTTGAGGCTCTATAGCTAAATAAAAAAGGAATATCGATTCCTGAGGCAGAGCGGTGGATACCGAGACAAGAGTTGCTTGTAGTGGGATGGTGTTGGACTGTACCATTTGTCGTGGAATACTCAAAGACGCTACTGCTAAACTTAGTGGAGCGCTAAGTTGTCTGTAAGTTTGTATTAGTCTGTTGTGTCTAACACAACGCTGAAAGATAGGTTTTGTCCTAAAGGGATTTTTTCTCTATATTCTTCCCATTTTGTTTGTGTTTTAACTTCACATTATCTTTCATGTTCATGTAAGTTTAATCAAGATAAAATTTGTTTAAAAGGAATTTCATGTGTTTGTGTGACCTACGATACGATCTATCCATATAACCCGCTTTTTTAAATTGGTATCAAAGCAAGTTAGACTAATATATTTTTTTATCATTATTTTAGGATTATACGGATAACATGTATAATAGGGTACCAGTTTTTTATGGGTATAACTATGTATATTGTAAAGCACGAATGAGGTCAGTTCTTAAGTTAATTTACAAGAGAGTTTGGGTTAGTGTTGATAGAGTCTAGACACCACCGATGATGTTATAAGTCTCAAACCAGTCAATGCTTGGACTGATGATGATTTTAAATGGAGAAACGTTACCTCCCGAGGCTTAAGTGTAATTTTTCGTGTTGTCACACTCGTCAAGTTTCACCATATTATGACGTGTACCACGTCTAAGGAAGCATGGGATATCCTTCAACTCACACACGAGGTTACTAATGATGTCAAAGCCTCAAAGCTTCAAACTCTCATCATTTAATTTGAGACCATACGCATGAGTGAGTCTGACACCTTTGATGAACTCTATATACGTTTATTCGATATTTTGAATTCATCTTATAATCTGGGTGAGCAAATTCGTGAGACGAGTGTGGTTAAAAAGATTTTGGGGTCTCTCCCACACCATTTTACTACTAAGGTTACTGTCCTTAATTCTTTAGGAATCTTATATACTCTTATGTTAGAAGAACTCACAGGATACCTTCAAACTGACGAATTAGATATGTTCCCCGAAGCTAAAAGGAAAAAGGAAAGAATAGACTTAAAAGTTAAAACAAAGAAGAAGAAAAAAAGTTTTCGACTCTTACTCCGAGTTTGATTTTGATCTAGATGATCTTGCCTTGTTTGCAAAAAAAATCTCAAATTTAACAGAGAAAATTATTTTAAAGAAAATAAAAGTTTTAAGAAGAATAAAAATGTCACGGCGAGCAAGAATGTTTTTTAGAATAATAAACAAAGAGATATAGGTGAGTACCCTAGGAAAGTTGAGCCGAAGAGATGCTATGAATGTGAGGAAAAGGGACATAAATCTCATGAGTTTCCCACTAGTCTTAAAAGACTAGGCAAAGGCAAAGGTGCATATAATGACACTCTTAGAGATAGTGATGTCGAGTCGGTGGATTTCGAGGATAAATCATCACATGAACCTTATTGTGCATTCATGGCCAGTCACGTTTGTACTTCTCGTTTATCTCACGCCAGTAAAGACATTTCTAAACGTGATAGCCTTAACAATTTATCAACCCATTTCGGAGAGAGTGAGAGTGAAGATGAGAATTTGAGTGAGGGAGAAAGTGGTCTTTAATACGCCTACACTGAACTTTACAAATAGTCATTAAGACCAAAAAGCAAAATAAAAATTTGACTCTTAGGGTGTTAGATTTACAAAAGGATTTGGAAGTTTTGAGAGAGTGTGAGGCGTCGATGAGTTAACTCGAGAAGTTAAAGGTTTCTTGGTGTGAGCAAGTTATTCTGGTTGGTAGGGAAAACATCGACTTGATAAACATAGTGTCTAGTCTTACGACAAATCTTTAAGCTTCATTATATACTTGTGAGAACTTGAAGCCAATATTTTCCAATTAGATAAACATCTCAAATGTGTCATGGAGGTCGAGGTCCCTTTAGAGGACGCATCTAAAAAGGTTGGAAAGATTTTCCTGGGTCCCGCGTTAGGTGTTAAAGAGATGCAAGGAATAGGTTACGATGGTGCATTCACTTCCAATGTAGACTGGTTCTCGAGTTTGTGATGGATACTTATGGTCCTCGACCTAAACCACTATGGAGAGATAGTTTTGGGTCTTTTAACCAAGGTAGACCCAAACCTGTGTATGTTTGTTCCCACTGCAAATAAAGAGGTCACCTTAGGGAGTTTTGTTTTAAGCAAGGGAGAGTTTATCACATCCGTGTTCCTGCACATGATCCCACACATGTTTCCACACATGCTCCCACACACAATCATAGATATTTTGATACTTTTCAAGAGCAAGTGGAGTTTTTAGTCAAGACTTCTCAAAGTTTGATGGAGGAATTTTAAAGGATGTCTATTATTTTTCTAAACACCTCCCGGAATAATGATTGAGGATATGGTGAGTACCTAGTAATATCTCGTTGCTATCTTTTATTCCTAGATTGTATTTCTATGTTTATATGCTTTAAAAATCCAAAAAGATTTTCCTTTTTTTAAGTTTGAAAATTTTTAAAAACATTTTTTTGATAAAATTTTGAAAAATTCAAAAATATTTTTGTATTTTGTTCCTCACCATATATAGATTTGCATTTAAAATGTTCGAATCATAACTACACTATACCCATTCATATGACTTTTTCATGTTGTCTTGATACATGGATTCATTTCTTTATTGTGTTTAGTAATGTGTGGTAAGAATTTCATTGATCATTGATGATTACTTTCTTCATGCTAGACTCTTTATCATCTTTAATGCACACGTGTACAGACTTTTTGAACATTGTATATTCTTTTCATATGTCGAATACGATGTTCTCATCTTAATAGTGTTTAATAACGAACCAAATGAACTAGAAATAAATTGTGCTTATAAGAACCATTGCCCGAATTTATTTTCCAAGAAAATTTGATTTTATTTAGAGCAATGGAAAGAGGCTATGAAAGACAAAATTTTGTTTGCATTAAAGGCCACCATTGGCAAGTGCCTAAAATAGTATTTCGACACACAAAAACATAAGTGCCAATGCCAATTTTTTAATTTCATTGATGCTTCTCCTTCATAAGCATTATAATTCCTTCAAAAATTTGGAGTGTATGCTTAAAATGTGAGATTTTGAGGGTGTTATAAGTAGAAGATCAATGTGCTTGCACAATGGACTTTCTTGAAAAATATTAAGCAGTTTGGAGTTATTGGTTTGAGAAACATTAAAATCCATGGAATTTTGCATAAGTCGAGTCAATTTTACTTTGTTCAACATTACACCTAAAATTTAAATTGAGTTTTTCTTTTGAAGTATCTCATTGACTTCGTGCGCCTTTATTTCGTATGCCTAAGATGATTTTCCCATGGTTTAAGTTTATACAAATTCATTTAACTTTTGAAAATTTAAGTGTTATTCCATGGTGTAATTTTTTATATTTGTACATCTATATATATTGTTTATACTCATATACTTTTTACATACTCAAAAATTTGAAAATTTTGTAAAAATTGTTGGCTGCTTCATCGGAATTTCATTAGATATGCTTAATTATTTGACTTTGTGATGATATTTCATATTTGGATTCGGGAGATGCTAACATTTCAGGATTAGTTTCTATCCCTTTGTCTATTACGAACAAAAAGGGGGAGAATAAATTGAGGGGAGTTTATTTTTCTGTAAACTCGTATGCGTCGTGGTTTTTCTTTTTCTTCATATGTGTAGGTCTTTTCGCCTTGATGATTTCATGGACTACACGTGAAGACTTTCAGTTAAAGATAAAGTCACTCATACTTTTTCATTTTTTGGTTTAAGAGGGCATTAGTTGTATTTGTCTTAGGGGTTAATTTGGTTTCGGTTTGTGTTTTGTACCGGAATACCAAATGGGAAGATTTGTAAGAGAAAGTTTTATAATTACTCATTATTTAATTTCTAGTTTGGCTTATCCCGTTACACCCTAATACACCATCATAAACGTTCTCAAGTCTTTAAGTGAAGAAGAACTAGTGACCATATGCAAAAATCGAAGATCAAGCGTTGATATGCCCAATATAGTATCACCTGCTGTGGACAAATAATGACAGGGTCATTGCCTGGGCTTAGACAGGCTGCAGCCATATAACCCTCTTAATCCTCATGAAGATCACCTGGGCTCACAGGCGTTGGTCAACATTAGCCATTGCCTGGGTCCAAATAGGCTGCGGCCATCTTACAAGCCCTGTCGCTGCCCAGGTACAGACAGACTGCGGCACCTGTTCCTACCTGATCATTTATCTATACACGTGCCCTGTGTATGTGACATAATTTATACACCTATAAATTGAGGTGCACACCTCCTAATAAGGGGGACCAGAGTTGGAAACACCTTGGCAAAGACCTGTCAGACTCTCCTCTCTCCCTCTAGATACATCGCGCTTGAGGGCTCCTCCCTAATGCAATCGCAGCCAGAGCCGACCATTCTATAGGCACATTCAGGCTACCACACTAGCTCTAAAATTATGTATTCTCATCTCTTATCTCTCTCGCAAGCCTCTAATGGCAGCTCAAACATGTAATGTTTAACTAATATAATGAGAATAGGGCATCAAAGTGGTCGTAAGCTCATTTATAGCGAAACCATTCTATATTCTGTGTTATTATCTCTTTATTTGCTTTATTTCTATCTTTTACACTTGACATGATGGTTGAGAGTGACATAGGTCCGATATCCCACATCATCATTCTGGCGCTATCTGTGGGAATCGAGTTTTTTAGATATGTTTCCCTTCATGCTCATGGGTTCCAAACTCCTTATTTCATCCACGGCCGCCCTTGGGTCATCATCCCATGGGTGAGATTTTGGTTGTTAAACCCTTATTTTTCCATGTACACCCCCTTGGAGATTTCTTTATTTCTAGATCTTTTTTAGATCTATTTTTTATGATCTTAGATATGATTTCTATGCCCCAATAACGTTACCCTACCTAGACAGTGATGAAAAACACGAATGATGTTAGCCTCATAAAGGAGGGTAACTAGGGATGAGTTTTATTTACGCAATTTATGTTGTTTTCATCTATGATCTAGAGTTTTTGCTACTATATTTGTGCTATTTTTGCACAAAGGGATTGTTTTGACCCTAATAGATCCCTAATAGGCCTTTTTTGGTCATCTACAGCAGGCTAAACCCAAGATCTGGGTCTAGTTTTGAGAGCCCATCTTCTACTCTCATAGGCAGGATGCGGCCTGATAGTTCAAATGCCTATAGGCCACAATCCTCCTATTGCAGTTAGTGCATGAGATCACTACAATTAATCACCAGAGCAAGGGATAATGATCAATTGTCCACGGACTCAATGATGGTGAATTTTCGTTGGAAAAGCCACGACAGCTATTACATGCATAAAAGAGGTCGCAGCCATAACAGTGTAAACTTACAGAGTATCAAAAGACTGCATATCTATATTTTCGTGCACAATTTCTGGGGTATTTATTGACACCAAAATTGTATTAGGCTTTTATGCAAATTTAGGGGAGTGATAACCCTTGATTTAATTAACTGTCGAAACGAGACGCATTTGTAATAACTCATCGAACCATGTAACCATTTTATACAAATTAACTCGGGTGAGGGATATTCGATGCAACCTATAGTTTACTCGCTTTGTTAATCTAGTTTCAATACCCTTGCCTAGATTAATCTTTCCCTTTTATGCATCTTTTCCTTTTTAGTTTGTAATCACCTTTTACACTTTTATTTCGGAGTATTAAATTTTATAAATTCTAGTAACTCGTCCCTGTGGATTTTCGATACCCGACTTACCGTTGTGCTTGCCCCACAAGTGTAGTAGTAATTTAGGTTTTCGTATAGTCGCGGCGAGACAGAAAACAACGACTGTACCCTTACACGAGCACACCTCTCACGCGCTATCAAAATTGCGCCGTTGCCGGGGACGAATTTGTTTTAGACTTTATTTGATTTAGTATTTCATAGTATTTTCTTTCTATTTGTATTATTTGCTAATATTTTGCAGGACTTCCACATTTAAGCACTTAGAAACGCTCGAATGTTTTCCCAGGCGCAATTACTTTGTGGAATCCGCCACTTCGAGCCATTTTTGGGGTAAGCATGTCTTATTCCAATTCTTTCGATAATCCTTGTTATAATTCTCAAAATTCTCGCAAACTTGTGACTTTTGGTGAATACTTAAAATCCCAAAGTATAACAAATTCAAATATGACTTCAGGCGAGTATAACGAAAGTCAAAATTTAGGTTATTGGAATTTTGATGATGATGATAATGATTTTGGGCATTTACCTCCTTATAATAGGAATTTTGAAATGAATTCAAATAGTTTTCAAAATTCCTATAATAATGAGTTTTCGTTTAAGTCCGATAGTAATTTTCAAAGTTCCCATTTTCATGCATCCGCACCTCGTCCCATGACATTCGGCGAGGGTTTGCGTATGTATGAAAATGAGAAAATTGAAACTCATTATCGAGAAGAAAATCGTTCGTGGGAACATGAATTGGATTTATTATTTGAGTCCGGCGACAATTTTGCTTCCGATACTTTCGAAGTCGAGGAATGTTTTGAACCAAATGAGGTACTTGTGCCTACTTTGGAACAAAGCATTCTAGACTTTTCCCATCTCGTAATGGATATTGAAAGTGAGGATGATATTGGCGTAATATCTATTTGCAATGAAATGATGTCTTCTTTGGCCCCCAAAGAAGAACATTTCATTGAAAATGATATTATTTCCTTTGAAACTCAAACTTCATGCGATGATGATTCATCTCAAGAGTTTGAATTTCTTTCATCCCCATTTTCATTCTCTATTATCACACCGTCACAAGTTCCCGATGATTCGATTTCAAACTTTAATGTTTCAAACCTTTTCGCCGATGAGGAGTACTTGCTAGAGTCGCCTTCCACGATCGCATCTTTGCCTTTTTGTGCGACGCCTCCCATTCCAATTTCAAAATCATTGGGAGGATATTCGGCTTTTCTCGGTTCCCACTTGTTTTTGTCACGCGTTCAATCCAAACCCCCCATCGTCCCTCTAAAACTTTTAATTGGCGATGGTTCCTTTCTTACGCCTTACACATGCCTTCCGTTGTTCAAACAGAATTCATATTTTTCGGAGGGAATGCTTGTATGTGAGGGTACACCGATTATCCTCCAAAGTCAAATCATTTTCACGGTGGACCCTCAGCTATTTAGACTTCTAGTGTATAGTTGTGTGAAGCCAAAATAGTAGGTTGTATATAGTTAGCTTTTTATTTCTTTCTTTTTATTTTTTCCTCTTCCTTTTAAATTAGTCTAGTGTAATTAGTAAACTTTTTATTATTTGTTTTCGCTATGCTCGGTACTAACTTGTTTTGTATATTCTTTGGACTTGTTCTTACGGGGATCGCTCCACTTTTGGGTAATATCGTTATTTTCCTCTCTTTAACTTGGTTCTTAATTTACATTGAGGACAATGTCAAGTTTTAAGTTAGGGGGTGTGGGATATTCTATCCATTCATATTTAGTCCATGTTGTTTCTCACATGTTAGTTACTTAGTATGATTTTCTTAGAAAAATTAAAATTTTCAAATAGATTTTTTTTCTTTTTTCTCCTTTTTTGGGCATTTTTGCCCTTGTTTCCGATGATAAATTTTAATAATTGCCCAATCCAATAGACAATCCAATGATGCATGTTCTCGATTTTGGAAGTTATTAGACTTTAGTCTCATTATTTATATTATGAATAACTTTATGAATTAAACTTTAATTCCATGAGCACACGCACTTTCCTTGTTCTAGTGATTTGGTTTAAGATTTTTATAACTCGGTAATCTTTTGTTGCATTGTATATACTTACATCGAGTAAGATTTGTACCTTTCGTCGTTTGTGAGTGTATACACTATTCTTTTCTCATTGAAAACGTTGAATTCGTCGGTAATATCACTATTCTTTCATTTGATCGTTCATTAATTGAGTTTATTCTTGAAATGTGTTACTTGATCATGATTTTCATATATTGTTTTAACTTGAGAATTGCGTAAACTTTGTGAAATGATCATGGGCCCTCTTTGTTATATCACCCATATTGACCTTGACCTCACCCTTATATGTTTACACTCGTTAACCCCTTTGAGCCTAAATATAGCATTTCGTTTCATAACCCAATCCCATAACCAACTCCAAATTGGAGTTATAAACCATACATACACTTTTTGTACCTTTGTTTGGAATGTTACTTGGGATTGAATGGTGTTGTTGTGATGTCGGTTGCAATTTAGGCATATGAGAGTTTCAAAAGTAAAGAAAAGAGATGTGAAAAAAAAGATGAAAAAGAGAAAGCAAAAAGCAAAAGAAAAGAAAAAGAAAGAGAAAGTTGTAAATGTTGTGTATATAGTTCAATAAGCTTTGATTACTCTCCCCGATGATTTTTGTAATGCCGTTTTCGAACTCCTTTTCCAATTTTGATATTGCTCGCATTTTCCCATTATCCCGAGTTTTCATCCCGAACACTTTGAATCCGTACATACATTCCTTTCATTTTGTACCCTAGCCTAGCCTATATTACAACCCTATTTAAGTCTTATGTGATCTTAAATTGATGTAATTTAAAAGTCAAAATAGTTTTGATAATCTGTGAAAATGCATTTCGCCTCTTTTAGTGTGCGGTATCCTTTCATTGAGATTACAGTTTTTCATTTTATATATAGCATTCTTCATTTGTGACATATGTGCGGCCTAATTTACATTTACATTTACTCTTTAGCCCGCATGTCCCGTGTGTTACCTCCCTGTTTTTAGTGAATTTGCTTGATGAGCGTAATGCCCGTGAGGATTTAATGTATGCTTGCTTTAATTTAGTATCCGATTTATATAAGTTTTTGCCAAATCACACTTTGCATGTGCTCGCTCCCCCTCCCACATTTTAAGGTTTCAATTCTACGAGGTGCATTTTCTAATGTTAATGATTTGGACTTTTGTTTGAATTCATTCACTTTGCTAATAATGTGTATGAAATCCTTTTCGTTATTGTTGGGCTTGTCGCATGTTGGGTTAGGCATATTTTGAGGAGACCATGTGATGTTTGTGGGTATCATCCCTGAAAACCCTCACGAGACGACACTCGTCCACTAGGGTAACCTAGGGGTTTAACGGCTTATTGCATACGCTAAATGCAATCGTTCGCCCGTGAAAGTTGCCTTATCTTTTTATTACTTTTTCATCCCATTTTGCACTTGTATCTTGTTTTCGGTTTGCTTGTAGTTCTTTTTGTTTCCTTTTTCATTGTTACGGACTAGCAATGTGTAAGTTAGGGGGTGTGATATGACACAAATATTGTGTATTTCACTCGTTAACCTACGCGTTATTAGCCCCCTCGGGTATCTTAATCCCTATAGTTATGATTGTTAACCAGATAACCTCGTATTTCTATGATAACATGTTTTTCAGGGGTTAATTGAGCTTTTGTAGGTATTTGGATGCTTAGTATGAAGTTTGGATGCATTTCGACGAAGTTCCGTACACAACCGCACGCGCAAGGGCATTTTAGTCATTTCACAATTTGGGAAACTGACCAAATGTCTTCACAGAAGTTGAAGCCCCCTAAACATGCTTCACGTGGCCACAAACGGTGCACGAATCGGAGCTATATCGAAGAAGTTACGGGCTTTTGAGCGGAAGGGAATTTCAAGCCAACCAAAAACAGGGGAAGATTCAAGACCTGTAGGTCCGAATCGACTCGCCCCTTGCGAATCGATTCGGTTTGAGACAGAGTGTCAGTTCTTCCATGCCAAATAGATTCAGAATTTAACTGAATCGATTCTCTCCCCTTTGAGAATCGATTCAGGTTTCAGCCGAATCGATTCGCCCCTTTGGCAGCCTCGAGATATTTTCATCTGAATCGATTCGGCCCAATTCCGAATCGATTCAGACCTGCATATATTTGATTTCTTCCCTTTTATTCACAAGTTTTCCATGGGATTCTTTTTGTATAAATACACTTTCTCTTCATTTCGAAGAGATTTGATAAGTAGTTTAGAATAGATTTTAGAGAGATAGCTTAGGGTTTGGGGTGATTTTGGTTAGTTCTTCTTCATTTCTCTTAGGATTGACACCCTTTTTGGTATGTAAGTTGACTATTCATTCATCCTCTCCATTTAATATAGCTTGTTTTCCATTAATTCTTATTTTCTAGATAATTTACATGCTTTGTTAATTAGGTTTACGTGCTTTCTTTACTCACTTTCTTGTATAAATTTACCACGTTTATTTACTCACTTTATTTACCGCATTTTTAATATGCTTTCTGGGTAATTTAAATTAGGTTGTGCTTGAATTGAACTCACTCGAGTTAACGCGTTGCTTTGCTTGGTTATAGTGCTTACAGGTCTATTTCGGGTGCGTTGTCCTAGTTATTGCGCCTAGGAGATTTGACGGGGCATATCATGTATGTCCCGTGCTTACGACCTTTCGTACGCAATTTCCGGGGTATTTGTTGACACCAAAATTGTATTAGGCTTTTACGCAAATTTAGGGGCGTGATAACCCTTGATTTAATTAACTGTCGAAACGAGACGCATTTGTAATAACTCGTCGACCCATGTAACCATTTATACAAATTAACTCAGGTGAGGGATATTCGACGCAACCTATAGTTTACTCGCTTTGTTAATATAGTTTCAATACTCTTGCCTAGATTAATCTTTCCCTTTTATGCATCTTTTCCTTTTTAGTTTGTAATCACCTTTTACACTTTTATTTCGGAGTATTAAATCTTATAAATTCTAGCAACTCATCCTTGTGGATTTTCGATACCCGACTTACCGATGTGCTTGCCCCGCAAGTGTAGTAGTAATTTAGGTTTTTGTATAGTCGCGGCGAGATAGAAAATAACCATTGTGCCCTTAAACGAGCACACCTCTCGCGCGCTATCACCTACCTGATCATTTATCCATACACGTGCCATGTGTACGTGACATCGTTTATATACCTATAAATAGAGGTGCACACCTACCAATAAGGGGAACCTGAGTTAGAAACACCTTGGCAAAGCCCTGTCAGACTCTCCTCTCTCTCTCTGGACACATCACACTTGGGGTTTCCTCCCTACTACAGCCGTAGCCAGAGTCGGCCATTCTACATGCACATCCAGGCTACCATACTAGTTCTACAATAATGTATTCTCATATCTTCTCTATCTTGTATTCCTCTAATGATAGCTCAAACATGTAATATTTAACTGATATAATGATAGTAGGGCATCAAAGTGGACGTAGGCTCGTTTATAGCCGAACCGCTCTATATTATGTGTTATTGTCTCTTTATTTGCTTTATTTTTATCTTTTACACTTGACATGATGATTGAGAAGGACATAGGTCCGATTTCTAGCATCATCAAGCGTCGCTACTTTAATAAGAAAGTTTATGGGTCGTTTACGTAAAATCACTTTATTCAGGGGTGTTTTTAAGAGTTTGATTTACAAATATTTTTCAAAATGTTTTAAATTATTTATTAAAAAGTTTTTTTGGAAAAATTGCATGTTCATTGAACGGCCTTATATGTCGTTTGAACGAGTTTCCTCTGCTTGTTAGAACATTTCACATTTTTTGTCTAAAAGAGTTCTATCACCCAAACTTTTAGCAGGATCTAGAATATCATTCGATCATTCGTTAGAAGTGCATTCGAATGAGATTGGGTACTTCGTTCGAACGAGATGTGACTTCATTCGAACGAATATGCGATATTTTATTTTTTTAACTGATATGAAATGAAATCTTTCATATCTATCCTTTGGAGATATCTTTCCCTATAAATAGAGATGCGGTAATGCATTTATTTTTAAGCCTTTTAAGAGTTCTTTGTGTGATCAAACTCTCCAAAATTTTCATTTTAACCCCTTGGATCATTTATCACTTTACCAAACTAAGAAGAACATATTCTGAGTTCTAAATTTATATGAATATTATATTGCATAGCTCCATTCCTCTATGTTGTGGCCTTGCCCCCACTGTTAGATTCATTTTTAGAAGCATCTCACTCAGCATTGTATCGGGTCCGAAATGCAGCTAAGTGAGCAAGATCATCCTAAGGACAAGCAAAATCAATAAATAGATTTATTAATATATGACAGGATAGTATTATAAAGGGGAATTCTAGATTTCTAATAATTGACACGATAGGGTGATAAAAAATAAATGTAAAGAAATGGGATCACAAACGTAACTATAGATATGAGCGAGTACACCTAGCAAACCAAGTCACCTACCACGGAAGGAGAAGGACGAACCGGACCCTAACACAAGATGTGCCCTTACAACTTCACGAAAAAATTGTGCCCAACTTTATTACTTTGTTAAAAAATGTGATTTTTTGTATATTTTATTAGTAAACATTGTGGTAAATATTATGATTGTTAATAAATGTGATTATTTGTACAATGCGGTTGAAGAATGTTTTATTACCAATTTTACAATCTAGTTGTTCTGTATATTTTATTATTAAGCATTGTTGTATTATTTAATAAATAAAGGATTATATGATAAACAACATGCCCAAAGGAACTTGAGGTGGGAATATCATCACCCAAAATATAAAAAGGAACTTGAGCTCACTCGATTGAAAACCACAACCCACTAAAATCATGAAATAAATAAGTAACTTGATATCACTAGATTGAAAATCACGATCCACTAAAATCATGAAATAAATAAGGAACTTGAGGTCACTGGATTGAAAACCACAACCCACTCAAAATCATGAAATTAATAATGAACTTGAGATCACTTTATGAAAACCACGACCAACTTAAACCTCGGATGAAAACCACAACCAACTCAAACCGTGGTAAGAAGATTACGACCAACCCACACCGTGATAAGGAGACCATGACCAACCCAAACCGTGACAAAGAAGCCACTACAAACCACAATCGTGATAAAATGACAACTACCTACCTAAACCGTGGAAATATGAGGTTTGGTTTACAACGGCCAACCCAAACCGTGACATGCACTTTCACGACCAAGTTAAGTCGTGATATACCATATTATATGGTCAAGTTAAGCCGTGATATACGATATTATATGGCCAAGTTAAGCCATGATATACCATATTATACGGTTATGGGAGATCGAATTATGACAGATAAGGATAACTTAAACCTTTAGGGACCACGACCAACTTAAGTCGTAGTATACCATTGTCTACGGTTACGAGTCATCGTAGTAAGTCTTAACAGTTTTTTTTATCTTTCTCAGGGCTTATTCTCTAAACTAAATACAATGAGTCCAATCTAAACTTTGAGCATCCTTTGGATAAGGAGCATTGTCAAGTTTTTAGAGAGTTTGAGCCTTGGAGAAGGAGAAGGTTTGATCCTAGGAGCCTTAGAGAAGGAGAAGGTTTGAACCTAGGAGCCTTGGAGAAAGAGTGTTTCAAAGTTTTTTTAGAGGGTTTGAGCCTTTGGAGAAGGAGAATGAGTTTTTTTGTATAGTGTTTGAGCTTTTGGAGAAGGAGAGTTTAATAGACTTTTCAACAAAATTAAAAGGGTAAATTTGTGATGTTTGATGGTAACAATATTATTTTGTGTTTGTGGTGTTATGGAGATTATTTTGGGGTGAAAATATCACCGCCCATTGTTTAAACCTAGGTTTGCACAAAAAATTTTCAAATAATATCAAAGCCATACATGTAAATACAACTATTTTACAACAAACAAATACATGTAATCAAGAACCACACACACACACACACACACACACACACACACACACATATATATATACATGGGGATATAAACCGTTATGGCCCAAATTCTAACGTCCCAAGTAGTCCCAGCCCGGAAATATAAAGCGTGTTGCTCAAGTCAAGATTAATATCACATGGGATAAATATGGAGAGCTAAATCTTGTTATCTACAATCTTGAAAGGGATTAACATGGATCAACAAATGAGTTAACCAACAGCTGGGTGTGTTTGAACATAACTCAACCACTCCTGACGTTATAAATAGACCCCTCACCTAGGGGCATTGGGGCATGTAATTTTATGGTTAAAAGTTATAAAGAATTATATACAGCGAGAAACACCCCGTTGATGTAGGAAGTTGTTAAACCACATAATTCCTTTTTTATGTGAGATTATTTTACTCCTTGATTGGTTCCCCACTGCTTAGAATCATTTATTGTGATTATTTGCATTCACAATTGGCGCCTTCTGTGTGAAATGATTATTATCCCTAAGCAAATCGAAACCAACAAGTTGAGCAATGCTTCACCCTTATAGTTCGCCTATTGTGAGCGATCAGCAAGGCGAACTCTCCTTACACGTAGTTAGGTCAGAAATCCTACTTGAGAGAAATTGGGTCGATGTACATCCACGATTTCAATCACAAGAGCAACATTCTAAGCAGAGAAATGAGCAACCCAAATCAACAAAGATCTCTTGGTTGATCGACGCTTATGAGGAACGACTCCATCCACAAGGGGAGGCAATACGACTCTTGGTGGAGGAAAATGCGCATCTTCAACGACACCTGGAAAGAATAGAGCGAGAGCTCCATGGAGATAGATGCAAGGGTCGTGGTTGGATGCATAACCCTCAAGTGAGTAAAGCTCACAATCGAGGAAGGAGTTTGCACCGCGAGAAGTAAAATTCAGAGCACAGAAGATGTCTGACAAAGAGAAACTAAGAAGAAAGACATCGTAGACAAGAAATTCGAAGTTTGGTTCGAAAGGGAGATGGGTTAACATCCAGTTAATCACAGGGCTAAATATACCAAGGAGTTGGTAAGAAGGGAAGTCATCATTCAAATACAATCCCTCTTTTCGAAGACAATTGAGGAAGAATAGCCCCCAACGTATTTAGTAACCCCAAGGTTCAAGATATAGGATGGGAAGACCGATCCTATAGTCCACGTGCATCTATACAGGAAAGCCATGACCCCATGGAACCACAGTAATGCTTTGATGTGTTGTATAGTCCCCTCTAGCCTAGGAGATGTCGCACAAAAGTGATTTGAAAGGCTACCTCATAGGTCGGTCAAGCAGTTCACAGCTCTCGGAGGCCTTTATAGCTCTATTTATTACAAGTAGTTCTCAGCTGAAGAGAATGGATTCTCTCATCACCATGAGGAACAAACCCTATGAGACTTTGCGAGATTATGCCAAGAGCTATTTGGAAACCTTCAATGAAGTCGAATATTTATCATAATAAGTTGTCGTAGCACCGTTTAAGATAGACCTGCCCCACAACTCCATGTTGCACCAGTCCCTCACCAAAAAAGAGGCAGATACCATTGATGATCTTATGTCGCGCATATACAAATATGCTAACGTGGAAGATGTGGTCCCCCTCTGCCAAGGTGAGAACAGTCGTGCTAAGGTAACCATAGGAAACGAAAAAGAGATCTCCCTAAAAAAAGGCAAAAAAATCTGAACGGAGGATTTAAGAATGGGGACAAGGCAGACCCATCAAAAACTTTCCAGGAAATCGATGCGATTTTCAAAGAACCAATCTACAAGATTTTGGGTAAGATCAAAGATCGATAATTCCTCAAATCACTAAAGAAGATGAGCGGTGATCCAAGAAAGAGAAATAATGTTATCAGATTCGCCTACCACAAGGAGAACAAACACAATATAGAGAAATTTAAGGCCCTCAAATACCATCTGGAAGAGTTAGCCCAAACAGGGCACTTAAACGAATATATTGAGAAGAAAGCTGACAAGGTCATCACCAGTGCTGAATAAAAACCAGGTAATGTTTTGGAAGATGAGATGGGGCCTAAACTTGTTGTTATCCATATTGCTTTGAATCCCAATAAGATCCAAGGAAACGTAGTTTGGATGGAACTCAAGAAGGTCACTACAGTTATGAAAGCCTTCCAAATTAACCCTGACAAAGCCTAGTCGGTAAGCACAGGCGATCAGAGGATGTGGACTACAACAAGCACATACTATTCACTGAATATTATTTAATTGGAGTGAGACTTCAGCCTATGATGCACTAGTAATCACCCTCAAGATTGCAAAATGGGATGTGGATAAACTACTAGTTGATTAAGGAAGTTACTCTGAACTTATGTACTTAAAGCTTTCCCACAAGCTCAAACTAAAGATGGAGGATTTGAAGGAATCCACCATCCCTCTAGTCAGCTTCTCTGGAAGAATGACTAAGCCATTGGGAAGATGGTCTTATAAGTTAGGGCCGGATATATCTCAAAGCTAATCGAGTTATTGGGTGGTAGATATTGACTCACCTTATCATGTCATTCTTGGAAGAGGGTGGTTGCACGCCATGCAGTTTGTTCCCTCCACTTACCACCCAAAAATCAAATGCATCATGGAGTGAGGATTAATTGAAATCAGAGGCAACCAGGCTATTACTCGGAAGTGTTTTACCACTGCCATCAGGCCTAAATAAGAAAAAAAGAAAGAAAATTAGGTCATTCCTAAAACGTCGTAAGACGGAGTTACACCGTCTAAATAGCAACTAAAGTACGAAAGACCAGGGGTAAAAGAGACGAGACTCAACCCAGTAGATGGAGTCATAGAGAAATTAGAGGAGATAACGTTTAACGAGACACACTCGAAAAGGAAATTCCTGATTGACACCATATTATCTAAGCATGAGAAAAATGAGTTAATGTATTTTCTGAAGCAGAATCAAGATGTATTCGCATGGCAGACGTACGATATGCCTAGGATTGATTCAAAAGTTGTATATCGTAAATTTCACATTAATCGCACATATCTACTGATTACACAAAAAGCTCATCGAACTGCCACGGTGAAAGAAAAAGCTTTGGAAACAAAGGTATGGAAACTTCTGAAGATAAGGTACATAAGATAATTTCAATTCCCAAAATGGCTCTCAATACCAGTAGTGCTAAAAAAGAGTAACGGTAAGTGGAGAGTGTGTGTGGACTTCAGCAAGCTCAATAAGGCTTATCCCAAAGATAGTTTTCCTCGACCTAAGTTCGATCAACTGATCAATGCCATAACCAGTCATGAGCGAATGAGTTTCTTGGATGCATACTAAGGGTATCATCATATTCTTTTGTTCGGTCCCAACCAAGACAAAACTTTATTTATAACCATTATCGACTTATATCGTTACAAGGTAATGCCTTCTGTCCTAAAAATGTAGGAGTCACATACCAAAGACTAGTTACAAGGATGTTCAAGCATCAGTTGGGAGAGAAGATGAATGTGTATATTGATGATATGATCATCAAGATCAAGCATAAAGTCGACCATGTGAATGATTTAACGATGACTTTTGAAATCCTCAAGTGTTACAGAATGAAGCCCAACGCGGCCAAATGCTACTTTGGGGTTCAATCCAAAAAGTTCTTAGGGCACTTTAATAGCAAGAGGGATATTGAGGCCAACCCCGATCAAATAATCGCAATCAATAACATCATGTCTACAAAGACGTGGGGTAAGATTCAAAAGTTAATAGGGATGTTAGTAGACAATAACCATTTCATCTCATCTTCTGAATGATGTTAACCATTTTTCCAGCTATTTAAGAAAGAAAAATGTCTCACCTAAAACAAGGAATGCTCAAAGGATCTTGAAGAAATTAAATCATATGTTTGTAAACCTCCTTTACTGACCATTACAGATCTAGGAGATCCCCTCTACCTCTACCTAGCAGTTTCAAGCCATGAGGTCAGTTTGACCTTAATTTGTGAGAAATAGGGGCCCAATCCCCTATTTACTACTTTAATAAAATACTCATAGACGCTGATAAATGCTATCCCCCATTGGAGAAATTGGCATATTCTTTGGTCTTCGAGTCGCGTAATTTGAAGCACTACTTTGAAGCTCACTCTATCACAGTTATCACTTCTTTCCCCTTAAAGTTGTTCTTTGAAAGACCGACCTATCTGGGCGAATATCCAAATGGTTGATCGAACTTGGAAGATTTTATATGCACTATCAACCAAGAATGATGATTAAGGATCAATGGTTGACATATTGTATTGCAGAATTTGTATGGGAAATGAGTCCAGCGACCAACAGATAGCCGAACAATTGAGGGGCGGGGGATCGACTAATCCAGAAAATGAACACTTTTGTGGATGACGCCTGCAACTCTAAGGGGATAGGAGTATGGATTATTCTTATCTACCTAGAGAACGATATGATCAGGCAAGGAATCAGAATTGACTTTAAGGCATCTAATAATAAAGCTGAGTACGAAGCCATCATCTTCAGACTACGCAAAGCTCACTCATTGGGAGCAAGCTACCTTAATGTATATTATGATTCAAAGCTAATATCTAATTGGGGAACGGGATATTTCAATGTCAAAGAAGAACAAATGGCAGTATACCTAAAGGTCGCTATTGATTTGATGAGAAAATTTCAAGCAGTACACATTCAATAGTTCCTCCAGGTGCATAATAGCCACGTCGACACTTTAGCAGCCTTAGGATCAGCAGTGGACTCTGATCTCAAAATAACCATTGAAGTAGAGTTCCTCACCAAACCCATCATCACGAAGCCCGTGGTCACCGAACAGATTCTCATCATGCAGAAAAGTCCCAACTGGATGGACTTAATAATCATATATCTACAAAATGACATCCCGTTGTCTGATAAAAAGTAAGCCCACCAAGTTTGGATTAAATATGCACAATTTTACCTAGCATTCGAAAAAAAACTCTACAAAAGATCCTTCACTGGTCCTTACCTCCAATGCATGCATTTAAGTGATGTTAACCACGTTCTGTACGAACTACGCGATGAAATCTATGAAAGCCACGCCAAAGGAAGGTCCCTTGCCTTTCGAGTAATCAAAGAAGGGTAGTGGTAGCCGTATATATAGAAAGACGTGACCTCTTTCGTCCAAAAGTGTGAGAAATGTCAAAATTCTCCCCATGATCCATCAGTTGTTCACTGACTTAAAGTCACTGACTAGCCCGTGGCCATTCGGCCAGTGGGATTTGCATATTGTAGGTCTATTCCCAATAGCACTATGGAATCGCAAATACCTCATGGTCATCATGAATTATGATCAGGTTCATCTGGAGGAACATCGTAATACGGTTCGGCATACTTCAGACGATCATCACAAATAATGACACATAATTTGAAAGTGGAACATTCCAAGGAATCTGCGACAACTATAATTTCAAGCATCATTTTGGCCCTGTGGCCTACCCCCAGAGCAATGGGCAAGTGGAGGATTCCAAAAAATGATGCTCGGTGATATGAAAAAGATATTAAAAAAGGCAAAACGAGTTGGGGCGGATGAGCTTCCTCACGTCACACGGGATATCGTACTGTAACAACCCATGTTTTTATTAACTATTTTTATTAATTAAATGGGAATTTTTGAGAAAAATAAATTCTTGAATTTAATAATTTTTATTGGCTAAATATGTTGGTTATGATTTTAGAAGAATCGAACTTCAAGCGGAATTAAAATCGGAGTTAAAATGGATTTTATATTGATTTTACAATTTTTGTCCCTTATAATTTTTTTGGGGCAAACTCGCAGATTTTAGGCATGATCGATCGATCGACCCTCCTAGAAAACGTGAGCAGCAAGCTGTTTTTAAGAATTTGTGTAGGATTAGGACTCCTAATCACTATATAACCTTGTTAATCCGTAGGGGGACTTCTCATAATCATTTTTTCTCGAGTTTTTCACCAGAGAACACTTCCAAACTTTTTTCCTCTCACCCATAATCATCAACCTTCTTCATGATCAAGTTTTTTGCCACAAGTTTTGGGAGGCTTAATTGAGGTTTAATTAAGTTGGTTCAAGAACACTCTTTTTCTAATTTTTCGCAAGGAATCCAGATTTCTAATCAGATTTTCAACACGGTCTTTACAGGCATGAACACTCTATTCTTTTCCTTTAGTATTATGCGTTTTAAGTGTTGCCTAAACACTTATTTACATGTTTTCTTAAAAATAATTAGTAACTTAATTAGAAAAAGTGGACACTAATTATGGGGATGTTTTTATAAAATCTTTTAATCTAAATAATATTCATAACCCTTTGGGTACGTAGGATTCATGAGTGATTTTGGGTTTTATTGGTGTAGGTTGCATGTAGAAAAACCCTAGCATTAAAATAATTGACTTTTGGGTGCGTATAACTCATGTAATACATGTAGAGATAATAAAATTTGGTTTTTGATGTATATACGATGAAAACTTGGCATATTTAATTTAAAATAATTAAATGAGATTATTTGGGTATTGTTGACGTTGTGATAATTAAATTAAAGATTTAATTGAATTGGACTATCATGCGCAATTTTATACGTTGACTAATTATTCTTGTTGGTATGACTTGTTGGTATTATTAAATATCATTGTGACGACGGGTTGTTGGGTATTATTGCTCTCCCTATATTTTACCTATATTTTAGAATGCCTTCTAGGATTGGGACAAGTGAGGGAAAATTATCACGGTTTTATTGTGTTGGGGTGGGATGATTTTTATTACTTTATCGTCGTTACGCTAGTCTAGGTATGAGACTAAGTTATGATTTATGTTAAAAAATCCTCCTATACATAGGTTAGGACGTATTGATAACTTGGGGACCCTAAGGTATGGGACTAAGGGGTATTTTTTAGGATCTCACATCGATTAAAGGGTGGGGTGTTTATAAATTGTGAATTGAGAATTTGAGAACAAATACCTAAGATAATAAAACGGGTATTAAAATATATTGGCGACATAATCAGCGAGGGCCGACAGTTTAAACTGGTCAGCCGGCGTTTTATGTTGTGTCGTGTGTGGAACCTTGTCAATCAGTGAGGGCCAACAGTTTAAACGGGCTAGCCGGCATTTTGACAAGGGGATGTGTATTTTGGTGGAGAAATCACCCGAGCCGGCAGGACCGCCATAATAAAATGAGATTATAATAAAAACTGGTTAATTTAATTAAATTAACATCGTGGGACTTGAGAATTTAAAATCATATTGGTGTGCCTTTATAAATGGAATTTTTACGGGTAGTTAGTGGTTTATATTTATCACGTTTAAATTAGTCCGTTTAATTTAAAATATTATATTGTGATATTTATTGCATATAATGCTATTGTCTAGATTCAAGGATCCTATTTGAGGGGAGTAGTGTGTATTCTTGCTCGGGTCTTTGGCTCTGACCCATGCGTTGACTAATATTTTTCAGGATTAGAATTGGAGAAGCTGCATAAGTTTATCGGAGTTATCATTTGAAGGTGCAGATGGATTTATTCTTTTATGGCATAGTTTAGTTGGACTTTCCTTTTCAGTCGTATTTAATTATGAGACTTATTTTGGGTTTTGTTGGGTCATTTGGTTCCAAAGTTGTTTAGAGAATTTATTTTGGGATTATTCAGATTTTATTTAAGCATTATTGGAGATTGGATTTTCGAAGTTAGCATGTGATGGATCTTTTATCGCTTAGTTGTTTATGATCATTTAAGAGTGATTCAATTATATATCTTATGGACTGATTTATTTATGTCTCATATCTGTCTCATGCTAAGAATGGTATTTTATTTACTCACGCCCGGCTTAGTTTTGGTGGCGGCCGATGCCAGAATTAGGTGGGGTGTGACACGTACTATGCCTAAAAGACATACCGAGGAAACACCTCTCACTCTCACATATAGGACAGAGGTTGTTATTCCTTTAGAAGTTGATCTGCCAATTATAAGGACCACCACTGCCGAGCAAGGTTTGAACGAGTAAGCCGTGAGAACTTAGCTTAACATATCCTAAGAGAAAAGGGAGCTGGCTAGGATAAAGTTGGCCTCTTACCAATAATAGCTAGCTAAGTAGTAAAACAAGGGCGCCAATCTGAGAAAATTCCAGGTCGACGATTACGTCCTCAAAAAAGCTCGCGACAGTGCTAAAAAAACTTCAGATGGCAAATTGGGACCTAATTGGGAGGGATCGTTCAATGTCATCAATTACGATTTGTAAGGAGCCTACCATTTGGAAATAATGGGGGGCAGGGTAATACCAGAGGCATAAAATGCAACCAACCTTAAGAAGTTTTATTTTTGAATTTGCTCTTGCTTAGTTATTTTTTGGTTAGATATTTTTCTCAAATTTTCATTTCAAAACTTATGTTGCTCGTAGTTTATTATAAATTTTCTAAATAAGGTACAAGCCAAAGTAGTTCATTTATCTATTTAACATTGTTCCAAGGTGGCAGGCTTACACTTTAGTTAATGGTCAAAGCATTGAACAATGTCACCTTAGTTTGATTACAATTAAAGTTGTTTAATTACAATTAAACTCAAGGCCCCACGGTTTTCATCATCAAAAACATAAAAACCCGATGAATTTTTTAGGCAAATAAAAGACCTATGGGGGATCCCCAGGCACTGAGTGCACCCGACTTTGGTCGGATAAAAATTCTAAACAGGTGGATGGCCCCAAAACCAGGTGCATTTTTTCTAGAGTCTGCTCTAAGTCTAAGGTAGTGTGACCACATGACCTAAAAGGTAAGATAAGACAATAAAACACATGCTTGACATAATGAAATGGAAAAATGAAAAATGTGTAATTATACAAACAACTTGTTGTGATGAAAAGTTATAATACACTATAAAGATATTTTACAACTTTAGAAAAAGAAAACTAATACCAATGTTATCCTCGAAGAGCAATCCCCTCTACAACGGTCGCTCTTCGCCGATTATCGGGACTTGGTTAGAATTCATCACCACTCTCATGTGATGACAAGTAATCCTTATCCGGTTGGAGAGGAACGACATATAGGGGAACCCAACTCTCTTTACTTCCAAATGGGGGATGGTGGCACACCGAACAACCAACTTGGTACTAGTACCAAAGCTCAAAGTCCTTTGGGACTTTTAGGATCCCTAAAGCATTTAACTAACCATGTTTGTAGGCTAGATGCTTTGCCTCATCCAGTGTAATATAGGCATCCATCCACCCCTCATCGTATCCAGCAGCTCATGTCACGTGAGGACCCTTTCTAAAAAGATAACGGAGCATGACTATGTCATGGTTTAGCCCCATCTTCACAACTCCCTCCCTCTCTAGGTCCCCCTTGGCTTCGACGAGCTCCTTCCTGAAAGAATCATTTTCAGTTTGTGAAATTACCCCAACATCACCAACGTTCTTAGTCTTAATAAGCTGTCTTCTCAAACTGTACACTTCTTGCATCAGTGTACCAACGTTACCAAGGTTCTTCACATCATCTTTTAGCTTAGCCACCAAGGCAGACGACTCCTTATAGGCACTGGTCATCTTTTTATGAGCCTTTTGAACAAAGATAAAGGCATACTGAGCTTGGGCACTAGCCCCATGACCAGGGATGAAATCTAACTCATCAAGAAACATGGTCTCCATAGGAACATTACCAGAAGTATAATAATAGAAAGAATAATGCTCAACAACAGTAAATGATGAAATTGAAACATTAGAAAGTTCTTTCATTAAATATCAAAATAGGTCAAGGCCTTTATAAGCAAGAAAAAATGAAAGATATAAAAGAGTCCTAGAACTAATCATTCATAACTAGTTATTGACTTGCTCAAAGATCTCCTGGTACTTGCCCTAATTTACTTCAGAACATCCTAAATCGGTTATGGAGGCTGCTCGGCTATTTTCCTCAACCCTTAAAGGAGAACTAGGATTGTGCTCTCCGAAAAGCTCTAACTTGGTCGGGACATTAGCCTTCGTCAAGGCAACATCCTAATCTTTTTTAAAGTTATACTCCTTGATAAAGGCCAACCGATGCTTAGCATCGTAAAAGGCCTTTCATACCTGGTTTGGTAGCCCTCATCCTTAGCAGCAGCAACATCCTTGGGTTATTCTTCTTTTAACTGATCACACTTGACCACCGTTTAGTCGTGATTATTCTTCAGCTTGTTATATTGGACCTTTAACTAAGCAAGCTCATCCTTCAGGTCATCCATCTCCATGTTGGTGGACGTCTTCTCTGCCTCATAGGCCTTCTTAGTAGTAACCAAAGTAGATTCAAAATTCTTTAAACTGTGGTTGAATCATCCATATTGGGCAGCTCGGAGCACTTCTCCAGAATGGCGATAAAGTCATCCAAAAACTGCATAAAGGATAGGATGGATAAGTATCAACACTCGAGCAAAACAACAACGTGAAAAAGAAAAGACTTGCTTACCAAATATAGTGCTTGAGTGGTGTGAGAAGATAGTTAATCATGAGCCAACTTATTAACCTTCTCACAATCAAGGGTGAGCACCAACTTTTTTAACAGGCTTGGGGCTAAGAAAGGATTTTTAGCCATCGACATTACTTAGTGGACCTTCCCATGCCCATGGGTGTCACCCCTTTTAGAGAGAAGAAGATCAACTAATGAAGAAGAGGCCTTCTCCTTATTCTTTTACCGGACTAAGATATTCGATATAAATATGGGGCAAAGGGACCCTCGGGCTCAGTCTACTTGGGAACTTTAGCCCTAGGAGAAACGAACGTCATATCATCATCATCCATCAGCAGGATCCTTCTCTTAGGAACCATTATCTCATCCTCAGTTATGGGATTGGACTCGAGATTCAAAAACTCAAAGAAAAAGGAAGTGAAAGACAGCTCGCTTGTAGAGGGAAAAGGAACCTTGGGTATTGTGTCTACCGGGTGAGTTGTGAAATTGAAAGTAGATGATAGGTCACGAATACTGCGTATTTGCGCCCTTTATCTTTATATTTTCTAACACTTTTTGTGTTCCTTATGCCTATATTTATTCTCATTAACCAAACAACCTCAGATTTGGATATATATATATACATACAAAATGCACTTTGTGGGGTTTAATTGAGCTTTTGTAGGCATGGGAATGCTTATTGTGAGGTTCGGTTGCATTTAAGAGAAGTTTCATTGTCAGACCCAACTTTAAGTGCATTTTAGACATTTCAAACTTCATTTTCGGCTTAGTGGGATTCTATGAAAGTGTACTTCATTGAGTTAGCTTCGAGTGGCCGTGAACGACACGTCGTTTGGAGCCTGGATGATGGAGATATAGCCATTTTCGTTTATGGACCTAGGGCTACTCAAAATAGAGCACCGGTCAATCGGCCTTGGGATCCTGGTCGACCGGTAATTCAGAATTTGCCCATGCACGAAGACAGTAGATCAGACCAATTTGATTGATCGATCGATGATCTTCTATTTTCAGCGCCAGCTTCCTTTTTATTTATTTTTCCACTTACTATTTAAACAAACCCTTATTTAGTTTGTAGGGAGATATTCATTTTAGATAGTTAGGTTAGGGTTTGGAGAAGATTTTGGGTGTGACTTTTCTCCCTCCTAGGGTTTACCAATATAGGTTGTGTAAGAACACAATTCATTATCTCTCTCCTTAAATTCAAGCTTCCATTATTTGTTTCTTACCTTGTTATTTATTTACTTGTTTTGTAACTTTGATTTAATTTCTCTCCTTACTTTCTTGCATTTTATTTATGTCTTTCATTATGTTGTGTAGCTAACTTAATTTAGGTTGTGATTGATTGAACTCGCATTGGGTTGATTTGGTTGTTTTGATTTGATGATGGGTTTTTTTTAGTTTAATTCTATTGGGTTGTTCTTGATTTTATGCCTAGGAGATTTAACGGGGTATATCACGTATGCTTCGTATTTACGACCTTGTGTGTATAATTTTTGGGGTATTTGTTGACGCCAAAATCATAGTAGGCTTTTATGACGATTTAGGGGGTGATAACTCTAGATTTAATTAATTGATGAAATGAGATTTAATCTTGGTAGACTTGTCTTCCCATGTAATCATTTATACTAATTAACTCGAGGTGAGGGATATTAGTCGCAATCTATAGTTTTTATTCCTTTTTCTTTAAACATATGCCTAGTATTATCTTTTTTTTTAACAATCATCTTTTACACTTTTATTCTTGAAGTATTAAATCAATATAATTCTAACAACTAGTCTCTGTGGATTCGATACCCGGACTGGCCGCTATACTCCCATAAAGAGTGTAATCAATAGTTTAGTTTTTTGTAACACTGCGCTACTTTTCACCCTTAATCGATAGAATTATTATACTCCAGAAAAAAAAGATGCCGACCTTGGGTGATGACCAACAACGACCAACGCCCTTCTCAAATTCTAGAATTTGATGAGCTCCTCCCTATTGAAATGATAATAAAAGGGCTCTCTCTTCTTCGATCGAGCTGGATAAAATAAAGGGAAAAAATTCATCAGTAATAGCATAATTGGATAAAGCTAAGTACAAGGAAAATGAAAGTCAACCTTGTCACTTCCCGTCTCCGGATACAGAATCCAATGATACTGCTCGCCCTAAGAAAGAGGTGGGTGTCGTAAATTTCAGGCAATAAAACCTCGATCCCAGCCTCGATCCTAGTAACCTTTATTAGAATTAGTAAGGATGACAACTAATACTCGGTCAGCCTTCCTCACCTTAACACATAAAATCCCATATGTGGTATGGGACCAGGAATAGCAGTTTCTGATCTCTGGAATTCCTATCTTAGTCCCATATAGCTCGTTAATTCGATGGACTCCGTTGATAATCCTCTATATCTTTGGGTCACATTGGGTGGGAACCACTTTTAAAAACTCACAAAATTCCAGGAATAGTTGATTTTGGGGAAATTTAACTCCCCCTTCAGCCATTGAGAGGATGTGAATTCAATGACAACCCTCAACAGTAGCGCAATTTATTGGGACCGCGACACACTCAATCATTACCCAAGGAGGAATATAATATATTTTCCTAAACTCCTCCACAGTCCTCTCACTAACAACATAAACCATTTTTACGAAAGAAATGGAAAAAAGGACTACTCAACATAAATAGAGAAGATTAAAAGAAGTTATAAAACTCATAACAGTCACAAGAAAAATAAGCAAAGACAATGAGAACTTACTTAAAGATTGTAAAGACGGACGCTCCAAGTGTCCTTTTTGAATGAAAGAAAGTATGCAAACGACGGTGCAGAGTTTCTTTGATTAAACAGAAGCAAAATACCAAGAGTCCAATCATATGGAACAGAGTCCAAGGTCATCAATGCAACTAATAGTTCATTTTTAAACTCAGGACCAGCATACCCGTCATCGCAACTGATTAATTACGAAGCATGCCCCGTAAAAACCCAACGCTAATTTGTCATAGGCTGACCAGTCATTTGGGACAAGCAAGCATATAAAATTATTTGATCTATTTTTACCGAAGGGTTTTAGGGGCAGTTATGGGGTGCAAACCGTAATGACCCAAATATTAGCAGCCCAAGTAGGCCCAGCCCAAAAAATAAAGTGTGTCGCTCAAGTCAAGATTAATATCGCATGGGATAAACATGGAGGGATCAATCTTGTTATCTACATTCTCAGAGGAGATTAACATGGATCAGCAAACGAGCCAACCAATAGCTATGAGAGTTTGAACATAACTCAACCACTCTTGTCGCTATGAATAGAACCCTCACCCTGAGGCATTGTGGCATGTAATTCTTAATTTTTCAAGTTATAAAGAATTAATATACAGAAAGAAACACCCCGTGAACGTAGGCAGCTGCTAAACCACGTTAATCCTTTTTATTGTGAGATTGTTTTACTCCTTGTTTGGTGCCCCATTACTTAGAATCATTAACAGTGATTATTTTCACTCACAATATATAACGTGTAAATCATACCCCCCCCCCCCAAATATATATATATATATATATATATATATATATATATATGTTGATAATTAAAACAACTCTTTTAATCAAGTAACTAGTTATAATTATATATTTAGAAAACCAATTTTTGATGAATTATCTATTTATCTTGTTATTTATTATTCATTCATCAAACACTTCATGCTTATAAATATTAAAATATGTATTTTGTAAAGTTTATAAAAACATAAAATCATGGATGTGTGTTTTATACATTCAATCATTAAAAACAAAATTTCAAAATCTTAAAATAAAGAAAAAGTAAATAAAACAAAATGATTTTACTAGGCATACCAAGGGAGTGAGTGACAAGTCAATTGTAAGCAACCAAAATTTATATTTCTTAGTGATGGAGATGATCACAAATAGTATGGGAGTAGAACTTTTTAGCTAATTGCATTTGTGACTTGCTATAGTTAAATTGGGTGTTTTGTGTGTCGGGGGTGGGGCGGTAGAAGTAAAATCTTGAATCACATGAAGGGGTGAGCAGATGAGGGAAATTTGAGACGGTGGTTTAATACAATGAGAACACCTTTAAAGGAAATCCCTATACTGAGAAAGGTTTCCTAAAAATACTTTAAGTTGGGAGATCTAGAAGGCATAAAAATGTGTAACACTAGGGTTTCCATTACTGAGATATCTTATATTGATTTAGTACACCGGTGCAATACAAATAGATATAACAGAATTGTAAGGAGTTTTTTGAAAGGGACTTCAACATAATATAATCTATCATTGTCATTCCATTTCCTCTTACACCCCACAATCCCAAATATCACCACAATGGGTGACAATATGAGAGAGTGTGTGGGTAATATTAATTAACCTAACTGCACAATGAGGGACCATTTCCAACCATGGAGATACTATCTTGCATCGCTTTCCATACAGTGTCAGAGAATTGCACTTTGTAAAGGCATAATCCCACGTTTGACATCATTTTAAGACATGGAAGCAACCATACTTGTACGTTATATAATTTAAGAAAGTCATGGAAGTACTTTGTAAAGGCATAATCCCTGTATATTTTAATACTTAGGTTAATCAAGTATAAATATTAAGATAGTACAGGTTGTTAAAATAATTAAATACCATTCTCAGCATTAAGAGACCAAATAAAACATGTGATAAATATATGGAAGCGATAAGATAGTCCTCTAGTAAAACTCATAATGAAAGTCCATAGTCATAAGAGAGAGAGGTAATAAATTCCCGATATAAATCCCCAGTAAAAACTCCAAACAATACATGCCAAAACCAAGTCTGAATATACATGCCCATTAAACTATTTCAATGTATACTGGACTGAAACGTAACATGATATACTAAATATGATAGAGACCCACATCGTATATGAAACTAAAATCCTGAAGAGTGGGATATGAGGGTGTGCTAACTGGAATAAGAAAAACTAAATCGCAGGTCCTGGTCTAACACCTGAAGTCATCACACAAAATAGATGAGTCAAAACCCTAGCAAGTCACTTAGCTACGCAACTCAAAGTAGTTATACACGTTGAAGAAAAAATCAAAGTTTATGTAATCCATATAAATGACCCAACATATAAAACGTAATCTCACAATGCATTAGAATATCTCATTTCATTTCATTAATTAATTATTATTATCAATTAATCAACACGTAACCGACATGTACCCCTTCGCCCTGACCATCTCAAGAACATGTGGTATGTCAAAATAAACCATCACACAATTTATAGCCTCTACTTCACAGTGTCGGAATACCCATAACTGCCCTGCTACGCAGTGCCCGAACTACACAACCATGTGTGATGCAATAACAACCCATAATAAAATCATGCTCATTTAGTATCTTAACACATGGGTGTTTTTCCTCGACACTCACTCATCAATTCACATTTCCCATGTTCATTTATTAATGGAATTTCCAATTTAACATGTATTATTATCTATCTGTGCTATATCATAAACCTAATTACCCTACCCCTGAATTATTACCAATCAGAGCCTTTAAGTATGTTGTACACCATTTATGAGGAACTAAGGAATAAGAAGTCTACATGTAACTATTCGTAATATGAAGCATTAAAGTAAATCATGTTGATTTTATTAAGGGTTTCAAGTCATCACTCGTACCCATCTTTAAACTCTATGTGTGGGATGTCTTGCCGAAGTGAAATCCAAACAAGGAACCCACCCGATACTCTTCCGTTTAAATAAGGCAGTTGTTAATAAAAATAATTAAGTGCTTATTATGAGAGAATTGAAGTAGGGGAAATGAATGACTACATAACATAAATTCACAACTGAACCAACTAGTCCTCACCACCATCCGAAAACTAACACAATGTTATCCCTCACTCCTTCTATCGTCTACATGATAAGTCTAACGTCAACAAAATTGATATTTCAAGTAAGGCTCATAATTTTTTCTTACATAAAAGAAGCATATGACTAGGATTACAAGAATAACTCATTGTAAGGGTTTCATTTATACTTTTCATCCCGTTATAGCGGTAGTTGGCCCGCTATAGCTGGTCAACCCAATATAGCGCCCCAAATGGTTGGTTGGGGCCGCAAAACCCCATTTGTCTTATTTAAATGTAAAACCCTAAAATCTTAAGTGTGTCCCTCAAGTTAAAACTCAAATACCAAAATCATCCTGGTCGTAAAATCAACTCATAAATATCTTGTAGAAATTATCATTATAACCCCAAACTTTAATATAATTCAATATTTAACCCCAAGACTTTAATAATTGATCCAATGGGCCTTAAAATTCGAATTTCATTCTTTAAACTTTAAAAATTCATCACATTAATTTATATTAACATATTGACACAAATAACTGTAGGGGTAGTAGGTAACAAGTCCCACTGACTTGGTCAATGATGCAAGAGATTCTTTGACTAGGTCAATGGCGTCAAAGTTCTTATTTTGCCAACTCAGTATATTAAAGTGACCAATATACCCACAAAATATCATTGACAACTAACTACCTTGTTTTTCCCAAAAAAATCCATCACATCTTTAAAAACACATAACTTCAAATCTACAAATTCAAAATTTACAAAATCTATATTTTTGGAATCTAATCGTCAAGATTTATCAAGCAACATCCATATTCGATATTTTTTAATGGAAAATTGAAACTGGTAAATTTACTATTTACATAAAACATCAATTTTTTCGACGAAAACTTCATTTTCCCCGATAAAAAACCTTATTATCGAGCTCCTGCGATGGCGTCGCTGGCACGGATCAGAAAAAAAAAGAACTAGATGGAGAGAGAGAGAGAGAGAGAGAGAGAGAGAGAGAAAGAAAGACAAAAATGAGGAGAGAGAGAGAGAAAAAGAGAATGAGGAGAGATAAACACTCCAACGAGCACATCCGACGGCCTTCGACGAGCTTCTCTGACAAGTCTTTAGTGGGGTAAGGTGGGGATGGGACTACGAGAGAGAGTGTGTGTGTGTGGTTATGTGTTTGGTTTTAGAATTAGAGTAAGTGGGTTTAAAATGGGTATGTGTGAGGATTATGTTTGTCTAAATATATGTTATTTATAATAAAATAGGGCTTGGTGCATTAAGGAAAAGTCAATGAAATTTTATGGATCTTTGACCCAAAAATAGGACTAGGACGTATAAATGTCATAACTTTAAGGCGCAAGCTCATTCTAGGACATGTTCAAATTTGGGGGTGCCCGACACTCATACTTTGGAACGAGCCAAGGAAGTTGAAATTAAGATAGAGGTGTGTCTCTTTGTTAGTCATCCCAAAGGTTACAAAGGTAATTTATATCATACTCCTAAGTAAAAAAAGTAATTGATTGCATCAATAATCGGTTCTTGTAAGAGGATTGTGTAATAAACCACAAACTCAAATGTAATTGATATACGGTGAGTTATCAATTCGATGACCTTAACTCTTACCTATCATTTGAATTGGGCTGAAAATCGTCATCATTATCGTGAGATAGCAAGTAGCTCTTCATCGGTTGAAGAGGAATCACATTAGGAGGAGTTCAAGGCTCATTGCTCCCAGAAGGAAGATGGATATAATCAGGGCACCTCACTTAGTACCAGTACTAAAGTTCAGAGTCTTTGGGAACCTTTATGATAACGAGAGCATTAAGACAACCATGCTTATAAGCTACTTGCTTATCTTAATCTAGATGGAGATGGGAATCCATTCAACCCTCGTCATAACAAGAAGCCCAAACTACATGATGACCCTTTCCAAAGAGGTATTTCAACTTCATTATTTCATGACCCATACCTTTCTTGATCGCCTCATTTTTATGAAAACATTCCTCCGCCTTGCCAAGCTTCTCCCTTAAGGAATTGTTCTCATTTTACTATAGCTCAGCAATATCACCAAACTCCTTTACTTCATTTTGCATACTAGCAACCAAACGAGTTTGTTTATCATAGGCACATCTCATCTTATGAAGTGACTATCAAGAATCAATAAAGTTTTTTCGAGCTCGACCAAAAGCTCCCTCACCAAGTACTGAATCCAGATCTTCATCTCTTAAAGTGTTGGCACAACAGATATATTATTACCAGGCTACAAAGATCACAATAAAGACATTTAAAAATAAAAAGAGCAACCAAATCATTTTACAAGTAATCAATAATTGGACAAATAATGGCAAGGCACAAAAAAATAAATCTTCCATTAAAAAGTTAAGAAGAATGGGGTAATCAACATATTTGTCATAAAACTGAGAATTATAAAAATAAGGAAACCTAAGTTAAACCTAACTAGCTTGACCTTCCTTCTACATCCTCTATTCTTTGGTCAATCCTATCCTTTGCCTGACCACTACTTGAGGCCTTACCCTCTTCCTCGTCCTTTAATAGAGACCACGGAGGATACTCCCCATAAAGTTCAGACTCAATGGGGATCTCAGTTTTAGCCAAGACTGAATCCCAACAATTCTTGAAATTAAACTTACGAATGTAAGCCACTTTTTGGCCTGGCTAAAGACATCCAAAAATCCTTGGTCGTAAGCCTCATCTTTGGCTGTGACCATATCAGATGACATTCGAGCACTCTCACTAGCAACCTTTTTTATTTTCTCATTATTTAACCTCAACTTGGTCATCTCTGCTATTATGGCCTTATTCTAGGCCTCATACTCCTTTTTGGAGGACTTAAAAACCTCCGGGGAACTCCCCAAGGCTTTGGCCCGGTCAACCCTTATGTCAAGGATATCAAGAAAGTCCGATACAAACTTAAAAGAAAGGAAGACCGCAAGTTAATGCAACAGGAAAACTAAATAAATGATCCCACCAAAAGTTCTAGGACTGACTAAACATAACACCAATACAACGGGATAAACAAGATGGTCGGTAGTTAACCTGTCGACTTGCTCCTTGTTCAACTATATAATAACCCTCTTTAGAAGTGCGGGGGGCAAGTCCATATTCTTAGCCACCGACATTATCTGGTGACCCTTCCTCGTGATGGGAGCATCCACTTTCTTGGTGAGAACAATGGTAGCGACGAAAGAAGCAGTGTTAATCTTACCCTTATTTTGAGCCTTGTCGTTGTCGGGGGAACCGACAGGTTAACGAAGTTGGATGGACCTCCAAACTCATTCCTTTGGGAAGTCTGAGCCTTTTATGAAGTGGGGAGGTTAGATTAACCACCAAAGTGGTAATTCTCTTCCTTGCGTCCATTTATTCTTTTGAGATGGTCGGGATGACAACGAGGATAATGTTATATTTACAGACTCAAAGGAGGACGAGGTGTACTCTCTCGAAGACCCTTCACTGCTCGAGGAGACTAGGATCTCGAAAGTAGTGGTATTGGTGTACTCAAGCAACACGAAAGCCAATCTGGGATGCTCGACACCAATGAATAAATACCTCTTTATATTTCAAACTTTCACAAGCTCGCCCCTTGATGTGAGAAACGGAGAATTCCTTTTTTTTAGAATATTCTAATCAAAACAAAAAAGAGAATATTACTAAGAGTTCTATGCGAAACTTAATCTAAAATAACAAAACCCAGTCAAAAGAGGAGTAATCAACCCATCTTATGCCCTTTATTAGGGCACCTAAAGCACCTATATGGCTCACAACCTTGAGGAGTTAATGGATATTGCCATTTTCTAGCAGTGAAATCGTGACTCGAATAACCTTTATTAGAGTCAGGGAGGTTAAGCACGAGAATTATGTCAACCTTCCTTGCTTTAAGATAAAATGTATTGTCATTCGTTTTAACCCACAAATAATAATACCTGATTTCAGGAATCCCAATATGAGTTTCATATAACTCATTGATTCTGTGAACCCATTCATAACTCTTCATGCGTTTAGGGTGCATTGAACAGGTACGACCTTGAAGTATGCGCAAAACTCCAGAAAAAGTTGGTTTGGGGTAAATATAATTCCACCCTCAACCATAGACTGGGTATATATCCAATTCCCTCCCTGTACATTGTAGTAATCATTAGACTCTTCAGCACACTCAATTACTACCCAATTTAGGATCGAAAATATTGCCCTAAACTCTCATACGGTTATCTCGTTCACCAAATATATCGTTTTGTCAATTCAAGAAGAAAAATGATGAAAAAATGTGAAGGAATATGAACAAATGATGGGTTAAAAGTTAATTACATAGAAATCGGAAAGCAAAGAAAACTTATAGGTGAATGAGAGTGCAAGGAGTCTCGACGTCTTGAATAGTGAATATGGAAGTGCGAAATGGGAGTTTGATTGGCGAGTATCTCGAGATAGAAATTATTCGATCATATTGCAACTGCATCCAAAAGTCCTAGAGTCCTATACGACTTATCCTCCATATGTTATCTAGAAATGTAGCCCTCACCCCTGAGAAAATAGATATGTAAATTTTATTATTATGAACTAATTAATAAGAGAGAGAAACACCCTGTGTACGTAGGCACATTGTCGAACCACATACACTCCATTGACATAATCATATTACCACACTACATTTTGATAATAAAAATGATGAGGAAGAAGAAAAGAAAAAAATAGTTCTTTATTTTTTTGAATAAAAAAATATTTTTGGTCTTGGGTTCGAGACATGAGAACAAACTCTCCATATATGGAGGTAAGGTCAGCTGACATCCACCTCTCCCAGCTCCTGCAGTTAAACAGGAGCCTTGTGCACGGGTACGACCTTTTTGTATATAGCTTGTTAATTTTTTAATAAATAAAATAAGGGAGGGAGAAGAAAAGAAAAAAATGTGTGTTTTTCGATGAAATAAAAATTGGGGTGAAAATAATGCAAAAAAAAAAGGTTTTTTAATATATATGAAAAGGAAAAAAAGTTTATTATTTTCTAGTAATAATAAAAATGGGGAGGAAGAAGAAAGTGACAATAGTTTTTCATTTTTTTAATAAATAAAAACTCGGGTAAAAAAAACAAGGATCAATTACAAAAAGTTATTCAAACATTTTTTAATACACATTTAGTCTGAGTCTTTTTATTTTGTTCCAAAAAGTCCCTCAAACACCAATTTAACCAATATTATCTTATTTTTAAATATAGTTTTGTCCAATATTTTTTTAGGCTCCCTTCTCATATACTTTTTAAATTGTATTTAGTCCCATAACTACTCAAAACTTCCCTAAACCGCTTTGTAACCATCTCTCTTTCTCTCCGCAGAGAATGGCACGTGCCCTACAGTTGTTACAATAGGACCAATGACTAAAAAAATAAAAACACGGGAGTGGATACGAATGAATCTTTAAAAATGGGACTAAATACCTGTAATCCCTTTTAAATATATGTGCTAGCGACAGTTTCGCTCCGACCTCCCTCCCCCAGTACTGGAGCTCTGGGGATCCTCATTGGAGCTCCTTTTTTTGAGTGCTTTTATGTAGTGATGGATTTTTTGATTTTTTTTTCACTAAACGCGTATTAAAAAATGTTTGAGGGAATAATTTGATATATACCCCCAAACAATATGTTTATATATAGTTTATTACTTTTTAATAAATAAAAACGGGGAGATAGAAGAAAAGAAAAAACAATTTCTCATTTGCTTTTATTAAATAGAATCTAGGGCAAAACTAAAACAAAAAAGACAATTTCTTTAAATACATATGATAAGAGGGACCAAAAGTTTTTGTTAACCTTGAGAATTTATAATAGATAGAAAAGAAATGCTACCCAAATCGCAAATAACCAAAAGATCCTAATGTTATTCCATATTTTTCTTTTTTCTTTTTTGTCCATCCTTTACAAACAAGTCTCTAATCCACGATCCAAACATCCCTAATCTGAGACCAATTTTCTTTCAATTCTCCAATTTTGTTTGATCGTTATAAATACACTTAATCGTGTTTATCTTTCATCCTCAACACTCCATCCGATTGTGTTTTGATAAACAAAGGTGTGTCCCAATCTCACTCCCGAGTACTTAATTTGTCTGTTTTTGTATTTACTTGTATGTATGTTGCTTGAAATCAATATATATATATATAGAAAGGATCAAGTGAGGTATGAGGATCCTTAATGAGGTTCATTTTCTTAAAATAGTAAAAAAAATATTTTTGGGTTGATTCTTTTTAATGAATTTTAAATATTTAATCGGTTAAACTGTGTTAGTTTTTAAGCAAACTGACAAAGTTTGACCGATTTTTTTTATAATAGTAAAAAAATTCATTTTGAGCTGATTATTTTTTTATGGTCCTACTGAAATGTTTAAAAATCATAGAAAAAAATCAGCTCCAATTTTTTTTTTTTACTATTTTAAAAAAATGGGCCTCATTCAGGATCCTCTAACTAGGAGACCTTACTTGATCCTCTCTCTCTCTCTCTCTCTCTCTCTCTCTCTATATATATATATATATATATATATATATATATATATATATATATATATATATATATACACAGTACTTGTCTTGTGCGGACTATTTCGCATTTTAACAGTGCGGATTAGACATGTGTCAACCAGCGGTGAGCAAGAAAAGATAAAGAGAGCGCCTATAATTTAGCGGATAATTTTTAGGCTCACCGTCGGGCGACACATGTTCGGTCCGCACTATTAAAAAGCGGGAAAATTCGCACAAGCGCATTATTATATATATAGGGAGAGGTTCAAAAGCGAACATTAAAAGATGAACTTTAACGAACATTAACAAAACACTGCTAACAACCCATTAATTTTAATTCCTATTTTGTAATTGGCCTTCGTCAGCGGCAACGTACACGGGTGTGTCGATCGAATATTTTTTTTACACTCTCCCAACACACACACACACCACTTATAGAAACACCACCTTATACCCCCTGCACACACACCTGATCATTCATCACCATAGCTCCATTTCTACTATAACCCGAACCAACCCCACCTGAACTCCGAAGAGTACACAACCCGGAACCTTCGTCAGCCTTAACCTGTTTCAACCCAATGTCGTCACCCCACTCCGACGGCCTTAACTCCGGTGAGCCAGCCTCCCCTGCACAAATCGAAACCAGTAAGACTCATTTCCAAACCCAAACAAACCCTCAGTACATGTATGTAGATTCACTGTCTCAGATTTTGGATTAAAGCCAACATTTTAACCTCAGTCGTTAAAATCTGCTGAAAGTAAAATGTCTGAAATTTGGGATTAAAGGCTCGCTCAGTACAGGTATGTAGATTCACTGTTGTGTGTTGGATTAAACCTAAGGCTGGTTGATTTAAGATAAATTGTGACGGGGTTACTCAAAGAAACCATGGGGGTCAGTTGGTGTGTGTGTGGGGGGGGGGGGGGGTGTAAAAAAATATTTGGTCAACACACGCCTGCCCGTTGCCGTTAGGGCGGGCCAATTATAACACATGAATTAAAATTAATGGCTTGTTAGGTGTTTTTTGTTAATGTTCGTTAAAATGTTAATCTTTGAATGTTCGCTTTTGAACCTCTCCATATATATATATATATATATATATATATATATATATATATATATATATATATATATATATATATATATATATATATATATATGTTCGTTGGTGCAATATAAAGAGGTATTTATTCCTTAGCTCACATCAATTGGGGCGAGCTTGCTTGTGAAAGTTTGCAATATAAAGAGGTATTTATTCGTTGGTGCCGAGCATCCCAGATTGGCATTCATGTTGCTTGAGTACGCCAATACCACTACTTACGATATCCCAGTCCCCTCAAGCAGTGAAGGGTCTTCACGATGTCCATAATGGAAATGCTTTTCGGCTCATTGTGCTTGCGAGACGAGACGATCCGAGGATCGGTGATTTTCAAAGTCTGTTGGGAACATGTAAACAGGTTAGGTCTGGTTGCTATGCCAAAATGCAGAGAGACTTGCGAGGGTAGATCCGGGTTGGTTGGTTTGGAAAGTCATGGGAGAGGCAGGCTAAGTAAAATAATACACTGGTGCTACTATAGAATCTTATGATAGAGGCTTATATTTATATCAATGAGGGAGTATATTGGGGGATCAAAATATCCTCATGGTCAATTACATAAATAACACACAAAATAACATAAACATTCTAACACTCCCCCTTATGCCAGCGAGTAGATATCGACCAAGCCAAGCTTGCCAATAAAATTGCGAAGAAGAAAAGGACTAACAGGTTTGGTAAGAAAATCTGCAACCTGTTCTCCTCAAGAAACAAACGATGGAGTGATGATCTCATGACGAACCTTCTTTTGGGGAAAATGAACGTTTATCTCAATATGCTTTGTCCTCTTATGAAGAAGTGAATCATAAGCAAGTTGAATAGCCGACTTATTATCACAATGCAAAACATAGGAAGTCTTTTCAAGAATTTCCAACTCCTTGAGAATAAAATGAAGCCATATAATCTCACACATGCCCAATAATATGGCTCTATATTTCGCCTCTGCAGAGGAACACGAAACAACAACTTACTTTTTTATTTTCTAAGAAATGAGATGACTACCACGAAAGGTACAAAAATCAGTAGTAGAGCGACTATCACAAGCTTCTCTATAATCTGAATCAGTGTAGCTCTGAAATCCTCCAGGCTGAGGGCTTGCTATATAAAATAACCCAATTCCAGGAGAAGACTTGAGATACCACAAAAGGTCATATACTGCATCCAAATGAGTCTGACAGGGTTTATGCATAAATTGACTAACTCTTCCAACAACAAATAATATATCTGGTCGGGTATTAGCTAAATAAATTAGACGTCCCACCAAATGCTCAGATACGACGAATATTTCAAAGGTTCACTACTGTCAGCCACAAACTTTAAATTAGGAATCATAGGAGATGAAGTTGGTTTGCACCCAATCTTACCTGTATCCTCAAGAAGATCCTCAATATACTTTTCTATGAGAGATAAATCCCATGATGAGACGTGGCTACTACGATGCCCATGAAATATAGAAGTTGACCTAGGTCTTTCACATAAAACGCCTTTCTCAAATAAACATTAACTTGCGTAATTCCAACAGAGTCATCTCCGGTAATAATAATATCATCAACATACACAAATAAGAGCACACTCTTCCCATATGAATCCCGTCTGATGAAACAAGTGTGGTCAGAATGGGACATGGTAAATCCAAATCCAATGATAATTTCACTGAATCTAGAGAACTAGGCTCGTGGTGACTGCTGCAGTCCATATAGATATTTATTGAGGCGACAAACTTTCTCAGCGTACTCCCCTTCACCATGAAATTCAAGTGTGTTGATACATAGACATATCTTTCAAAGATACACCACTGTTAGCTACAAGCTTTAAATTAGGAATAATAGGAGATGAAGTTGGTTTGCACCCAATTATCCCTGTATCCTCAAGAAGATCCACGACATACTTTCTCTGTGCGAGAGAAATCCTATGAAGAGACCTGGCTACTTCAATGCCTAGGAAATATCAAAGTCGCCCGGGAAATCGAAGCCCCTGTTGGTTAAGACGAGAGACAAACTCATTTGAGATGTACTCTTTAGCATTATCAGACTGAATCCCTTTAACAACAACATTAAATTGAGTTTTGACAAGTTGTAGGAACTGCGTAAAAAGGGTAGCACATCATATTTTGTATGAAGCAAATAAACTCAGGTACACCACGAGTAGTCATCAATAAAACTGACATAATATCAATACCTAGAAAAAGTTGTAACAGGTGAAGGGTCCCAAATATCAGAGTGTATTAGGTTAAAAACACAAGGGGTCCGATGCATATGAGGTATATAATTAGTTCTAGTATGCTTAGATAAAGAGCAGACAACACATTGGAATTTTTAAAAACTTCAAGCTTTAATTAAGTTGGGGAACAACATACAAAGATATTAAAAATTGACGTGTCCTTATTGACCATGCCACAACTGTAATGTCTGAAAAGAAAAAAACATAATGGCCTGAATCGGGCAACACACCAGCATGAAAAACGGAAGCGAAAGGTGAAATTGGTGGAGGATCCCCAAAGTAGTAAAGCTCAGCGTGCTCATATTCCCTGCCAAAAATCCTCCCTATACGTAGATCCAGAAAATAACACCAATAATACAAGAAAACATCACATTTAAAACTTCTTGCTAAACAATTAACAGATAACAAGTTCACAGCAAGATTAGGTACAAGTAAAACTGAATGTAAAGTAATGTCTACAGAAAAGCATAATGACATATATCGCCTTTGCTGGGAGTGGGAGTGGGAGTAGAAGTCCCATCAACAAAGTGAACCTGTTTATGGAAAGGTTGGGCAGAAGAAATAAAGAGATCTTTCTTACCCATCACATGATTATCAAAATCCATAACCAAGTAGGAGAGTCAACTAGTGTCAGCTGTGTGAGCATGGTAAGCTCGAGGAGTACCAGAGAAGGATGCAATCATAGCAGTAAGCCCACTAGTAGGAGCTTGACGATTACTCAACAAATGGAGAATCCGATCCATATTTGAACAAACTGATTGCTCAATCCCAGAGTAGAGAAATGAGAATCAGTGCGACCCTCAGCAACAGTAGCTATACGAGTTCTACCCTTCTTATTCCTTAACTCGTGATACAATTTCCGGCAGGTGAGCTTTGCATGTCCCTCTGCACCACAATGCTCACATACCATCTTTATCTTTTCAGGATGTTTGCCCCAAGACGGAGCAGAAGAACCCAAAAAACGATTCTTTGTGTTGGCTACAAAAGCCTTCTGATTAGCTACAGAACAAGACCTAGAAAACCACCGCAGATGAGGATGTAAGCTTGAGGCGCCGCCCATGCTTCTCACACACTGCATGCCCTTAACCTAGTGGAGAAAGGAGTGGAGTGCTCAAAATATGTGTCTGAGGAAATTGAAAAACAAATCCTAGACCCATCAAGGACTGGTAAACCTTTTGCTTTTCTTCTCGAGCTATAATTGATTCTGCAGCGCGCGCGATAAGACCTACTATGTCGGCTAAAGGATGACACGAAGTATACTTCTCCCATCTTTGAGTTAGATAGCTATAAAACGTCAAAACCGAATCATTGTCTTGACAAGCATGCGATATCTCCTTACAAAGTTCAAATACCCGAACCTCGTTGTGTGAGTTAAGAGTACATAGCAATCATACCCTTCCATAGGAGAGAAACAAACTCATAAAACTAAAAATCTCACAAGCACTTGGCTCCATAGTGTTGAACATCCATCCCAGAATAGTACAATTGGTAACAAACCACTTACTGAAGGTTGAATCAGATTCCTTCGGTCTTGGGATCTTTCCAAGCATCCAGTCGATTTTTTCTTTTGTACCACAGAATAAATGAAACGATTTAGCCCACGACAAAAAATTCCAACGATTAAGTAACTGAGTCGTGACTTTTTATAAGGGTGAATGGTGAGTGGGCAACAAATCAGATGATGTGTTCTTTACTTTTACAATTTCTCCATTAGCCATTGTGTACTAAATCAACAATAACACTAACAATGGTGATCTCACAAGTAATAACAATTACTCAAACCAATCCACTATCAAGTGGCTACCAAAAATGAATGGAGCGGCAACAAATAAATCTCGAAATCACAAGAGATGAAAAATGAGTGAAGTATACCTTCAATTGCATACATTCAAGGAAGAGTCTCTTTAGTCAAGAGAAATCAATCCCCCCAAAGTGCAGAAATCTGCTCAAAAAATAAAACCTAGGCAGCTTGAACCTTGAAATCAAATCCTAGTATGAAGGGGGGGGGGGGGGGGGCACCCTTAAAGGAGCGCACAAGGGGGCTGCGCAACCCTAGGGTTTGCACTCGTGGTGATGGTGAATGGTGGAGGAAGAAGAGGGTTTGGGTTTATGGCAAAATGATTTTGCTGGGTTACGGGATATTTTTTTTTTGGATACCAACTAGAATTAGTAAATTATATCTTAGCCCCTACAAGTTTAGAGGCGTGTATTTATACCAATGAGGCAATAGATTGGGGGACCAAATTATCCATACGGTCAATTACATGAATAACACACAAAATAACATAAACATTCCAACAATAGCGACTATATATAACATTAGTGCAGTAATTAAATTGAAAATGTTATACCTATATATATATATTTTTTTAATACGTCTTTTACATACTCTATTTCTTGTCGTGAATAAACATATTTGTCATTAAAATAGCTTATTTAATCAAGTAATTAGCTACAATTATATATTTAGAAAAATACAAAGTTATGGATTATCTATTTATATTCTTGTTATTTAATATTCATTAATCATACATATTATATTTGTAAATATTAAAAATCTGAATTTCATTAAGTTCATAAAATCATAAAATTATTAGTGTGTGTTTTTATTCATTTGATCAGTAAAATCAGAATTTTAAAATCTTAGAGTAAAGAAGAAATAAAAAAAATGATTTGCCACTGTAGGCAACCATTGCGCAACATATGGATTTCTGTGGGAATTCTTGGCGCAGTGTTTGGAACGCCGTGTGACATCATCTTCCCACTGGTGTGGCAAATTTAAGAGCAAAATAGTTCAGATTTCCCACATGTTTTTTTAACCAGTTTAATATTGTTTAATGCTGGAGATGGTCTTAGACAGTAAAGGGTAAGGGGACAACAATAGGGAATTTAATAAAAGAAGATATTGAGTAAGGTTTCAAAACTTCTTAGCCAATTGTATTTGTGACTTTTTATAATAAAATTGGGTGTTGGGGATGGGGTGGGGTGGTGGGGGGTGATTGGGTGGTGGTGGTGGGGGGAGGGGTCAGGTATAAGTAAAATCTTGACCCACATGAAGGGGTGCGCAGAGCAGGAAAATTTGAGATGGGGGTTTAATTACAACGGGTACAACTCTAACGGAAGTCCTCAGGCTATAAAAGTTTTCTAGGAATATTTTAAGTTAAGAAATTGGGAGATTTAGAAAGCATAAAAAATGTGTAACACTAAGGTTGCCATTAGAGAGCTCTTTTATTTTGGTGCTCCTGTGTAATTAAAACAGCGAAGACAAACTTGTAAGGAGTTTGGTGAAAGGTACTCAACATAATTCTCTCTAACAACATTTTTCGTCTCTATAAAATTTGTTTGGTTTTGTCAAAGAGTAGCTCGATCAAGTGAATGTATTTGTTTACTCTCTCTCTCTCTCTCTCCCCCTCTCTCTCTCTATTACACATATATACCACCAATCAATTTCTCTCTCTCTCTCTCTATCTCTCTCTATATGTTTTATGCAGAAATGATTCAATGTATACATATTGTTATGATATATTATATCATTTTGTTGTGTTAGTTTATTTGGTCTTCCCCTTTTTCCCCTCTCAGTATTGCTTTCGGAATTGACATTGGAATACTCATCGTCTTCCCTCATATCCTTTCATTTTCTATCCTCGAAACAAAGGGGAAAAACAGTCCATCATAGTTTAGGTGTGTAAATGCTTATCTGTGATGGAATTGATTTAGAGGTTGCGAAGATTGCTTTGTTGAGAGCGTTCAGGCATGGAAAGAGAGATGGAGAGACATTTTCATTGCTTTAAGGGTAAATTACACTAAATCCCCTAATGTATTTCGGGTTTATGGGTCACTGCCCGCATAAAAAAAACTTGAAAAACATCTCCTAAACTTTCAACCCATGGAAACTCACCCCGAAATTCAGTTTTTTCGGATTTTGGGGTAGTTAAATGACTAAAATACCCTTAATGATTTTAACACTTCTGAATGAACAAAATACGCCCTACCAAAACCAAAACTCACTCAAAATTCAATACCCATTAGGAACAAAACAATTTTTTTGCTCATTTCTTTTTCTATCCCAGACAATTAAACAACAAAACTCGAAATAAAATAAAAAAAGTACTCAATGTTCAACCCACTAAGAACAAAACAATTTTGTTCCTCATTTTTTTCTTTTTATCTCATACAACTAAACAAGGATTTTTTTCACTGGTGGTGCCTCCCTCACCACCCCATTGCACAACTTCGGCGCTAAGGCCACATACTCTCTCTCTCTCTCCGTGTGTGTGTGTGTATATATATATATATATATATATATTGTTTTGATCGGTTTCATTTTTTCAATTTTTTGATTACATATATATATATATATTGTTTTTATTGGTTTCATTTTTTCAATTTTTTGATTCCACATCTGCATCCATTTCGAAATTCACTGGGTGTAAATCGATTTGAGATGATAAAATTGTTGATTTTGGCTCAAATAGATTTGAAATTTGTAGATTTGGAATCTAGAGTGTAAGTTTGAATCGATTTTGAACTTGATACTGATTTGAAATGATGTCGAATTTGATACTGGTTTCGAATATACAATATATGGTGTGTGTTTGAAACTCTATTTTGGTTTGAATTGATTTTGTGAGGACAACAGTTCAGGTTAAACAAATCTATACAAAACACTGTGTATTTTTTTATTTGTTAAAACCTATATAAGCAGATCGTCAACAGTTGCGTTGGGTTGGTGATCGATTTGGGAGAGGGAGGTTTGATGTGTTTGATTTAATAATGGTTTGAACATTTGAATTTTGATATTGGTGCGTGCGTTTATGTGTGTGTGATTTTGGAGAATTACCATTTCAGATGTTTTTTGGTTGAGGGTACTTTGGTCCTTTAACATTCTTCAAATAACACTCTTAAGGTAATTTTCCTATTTTTAATTGAGTGTTTCTTTATTATATATGGTGCTTTTATATTTTTTAGGTGCCTAAGAGAAGAAGAGATACAAAGTTATAAAGGTGCTGTTACCGACATCCAATATAAAAGAAGTTTTTAGAAGGTAGAAGCCACTTTTTGTTGCTTATATGTAGGGTCTACATTTTTATTTCTCATTTTATTACAAGGCATAAGGCTTAAATATGCAAAGACTTTGTCATGGTCTGGGATTTGAGGTTGTCTTTGAAGGGTGTGTATGGGTCTTTTATTTTTTCGTTTTCTTATTGGTGTTTATGACTAGTGTGGTTTCATCTATCATATATAATAAATACTTAATATATATATATACCTGTTCTTATGTATCACACCCTCTGTTTACTGACAGATTTCTGTTCCTTGCTGTGCTTTTCGATCCACAAAAATCTATGAAGGACCGATTCTTCAAAAATAGCCTCGAGTCCGAATCCGATTCGTTTGAGGTGTGGCCCCGATTCGCACCCAAGAAGAATCGATGGGAATATATATATATATATATATATATATATATTTTTTTTTTTTCCGATTCGTTTTGGATTCTTTTCTAGATTCGATTTTTAATAAATAGTAAGTTGTGTAAAAGTTTTGGGTCTCTTTTCAAAATAAAAAACTTAAGTAGCCAAACTTATAAAAAAATAGGAACTAAATCAGTCTCTTAAAACATGGGCCCACATGAGACAAATAATAAAACAAAAAAAAGACATAGGATCAGATTAAAAAGAGCGGTTCTACATGAACCGCATGTAGAACCGCATGGGGACCTCTTTTATGTCTTTTTCCTTCTTTATTTTTATTTTATTTTATTTTATTTTTTTTGTTTTTAACAGTTTTTTATATATAAAGATATACACTTTTTTTTTAAATTAAAAAAAACAGTCTTTTATAAAATTAAAAAAAATAATTTTTATATATAAAAAAAGCAGTTTTCGTATTAATATTATTTTTTTTATTAAAATTAAACAACTGATGTGGATCCGCGTCAGCGGCACTAATTAATCGCGATATTTTATTAAAAAAAATATTGCGATTAATTAGTGCTGCTGACGCGGACCCATATTCAACAAATGACTCTGGTTCGAAAATGTGGGTCTGCGCCAGGGGCACAAATTAATCGCGATATTTTTTTCAATAAAATATCGCGATTAATTAATACCGCTGGCGCGGACCCGCATTCAACAAATGATTTTGGTCCGGAAATGTGAGTTCGCGCCAGCGGCACTAATTAATCGCGATATTTTTTTTAATAAAATATCGCGATTAATTAGTGTTGCTCGCGCGGACCCACATTCAACAAATGATTTTGGTTCGAGAATGTGGGTCCGCGCCAGCGACACAAATTAATCGCGATATTTTTTTCAATAAAATATCGCGATTAATTAGTGCCGCTGGCGCGGACCTACATTCAACAAATGATTTTGGTCCGAAAATGTGAGTCCGAGTCAGCGGCATTAATTAATCGCGATATTTTTTTTAATAAAATATCACGATTAAATAGTGCCGCTGACACTGATCCACATTCAACAAATAATGTGAGTCCGGGAAGGCACTGATTAATCGCGATATATTTTCAATAAAATATCGCAATTAGTTAGTGCCGCTGGCGCGGACCCACATTCAACAAATGATGTGGTCCGAGAATGTGGATCCGCGCCAGCAGCACTAATTAATCTCGTTGTTTTATTCTAAAAATATCGCGATTAATTGCCCACATTCAACAAATGATGTGGTTCAGGAATGTGGGTCCGTGCCAACGGTACTAATTAATCGCGATATTTTATTAAAAAAATATCGCGATTAATTATTGCCACTGGCGCGGATCCACATTCAACAAATGATGTCGGTCCGGGAATATGGGGCCGCACCAGCGACATTAATCAATCGCAATATCATGTTAATAATTTTTTTTTTATTTATGAAAAATATATTTTTTAATTTTAATAAAAAATTGTTTACTTAAAAAAACTATTTTTTTATATTAATAGAAAAACTGTTTTTTTTATATAAAAAATAATTTTTATATTAATTGTTATAGACAAAACACTAAGGCCCTGTTTGATAGAAGTGGGTGAAATTAATTTTCAAGTCATTAGTTTCCTGGAATTCAATTCTTTGGGGACCCCTAAAGAATTGAATTCCATGGCAAATCAATTCTTTATGGTTTAGGTGTTAGTACCTTAGTGTAAGTGGTAATTGTTTTCCAGGTAAAATAAATGCTATCAAACGCAACTAAAAGCTTGAAAATGAGAAAGATTCCTTATTTTCCATGACAAATATTGCTATCAAACGGACCCTAAGAAGGTTAGAAAAAAAAAAAAAAAAGAAAAGAAAAAGGGCATGCGGTCCCAAGACGGTCCATTGGGGCGGTTCAGCTATAATTTTCCGATTAAAAAACCCTAACAACCAGACTTATCTCTCTCCATCTCCGAAGCATTGCCCCTCTCCCCCCCCCCCCACCCACCCACCCACCAACCCGACCAGACTATTCTCTCTCTTTCTCTTGTAAGTCTCAATAACCTTCTCTCTCTCACTGGTCAAAGCCCTAGCTGACCATGCGTTGTTTTGCTTTGCTTTGCTTTGCTTATGTAATAGGATCACTGCTTTGTTTTTTCATGATTCTTCTCTCTGCATATATGCTGTTTTGATTTGTAAATCCTTCTACTAAACAATTGGTACATGAATCATATGATGTTCTTATGGTACTTAGTTGATGCTCCTGTTAGTTTACTTTTCAATTATAATTTAATTATTGTTCATATTTAGTTGTTGATTTTATTATGGTGCATGTTTTCTAACTCTAAAAATTGATATATATAATAAAGAATAATAATTTATATATTGTATCAATTTATTTTTCTTGCCGCACCTGCACCCATTTTTTCAAAAAATTTCGAAGCGCCGCACCCGCATCCGTTCTTCATAGACACCAATATACCAGATTAGCTCAATTAGAGAAACTAAATCATTTTTGTCACTCCCAGTGTTCTAATTAATCAAATTGTATACAACTTTCTCCGAGTCATGCACACATAATTTCTCTCTCTCTCTCTCTCTCCGATATCTACATATTATATGCAGACAATGTTCAATTGTATATTTGCATAAATGTGTATAATTATATGTATCTTATGCTTTGCGTGGCATTTGTCTGAAAATATCATACCATTACTTATTGTTTTTTATTTGACAAATTTTTATTCTTTTCGATTGTTTCTCCTTGCAAATTTTACAGAATGTATCGTGCGTTTTTTTGAAAAAATTAGGGTTTGAGATCTTGGGGAAGGCACGTATTTTACTTCTCGTGGTTGAACATGGAGGAAAGTGTGCGAGAAGTGTTATATGAGTTGCGCAATCATGCTTCCAGGCCTTACTCTCCTAAATACCCTCCTCTTCATCATCAGGTCATCTCTCTCTCTCTCTCTCTCTCTCTCTCTCTATATATATATATATATATATATATATATATATATATTTATAATTGTCACATTTCCTTAATCAACGCGGTTATTTTTGAAAATCAGCTAAATGAAGGTGTCAATGGAGGCTTTCTCTCAGTGCTTTCAAGGCGAGGTATATTTTGATCTCAGTTGCTTAAGTTTAATTACACGTGTATATATATGTATGTATGTATGTATGTATGTATCTCTCTCTCTCTCTCTCTCTCTCTATATATATATATATATATAGACACGTCTATATAATTACACAAAAGATAATATATGATTTAATGATTGTATAAGAACACTGCTAATGTGAAGCCATGGACAGATGATTCAAGTAGCTCATTTTCCCATATATTCTGATTTACATCAAAAGGTTTATATTCAGTAGACGTGCTTATATATATTATGCAAAATGGCTTCAGTTGTGGAATTCGAGAATTGAACTATTTCTTTCATGTATCGGAGTTTGTTGTAGCAGGAAGGGTGGGTTTATGTTTATCACGATCTGATTTTAGATTGAGAATAGCATGCTATGAGAGCTGAATTTATTTTGCATATCATGATCTGAAAGACTTTGCATGAGAGATTTTGAGGGCAACTAGTGAATTAGATTGTTTAAGGGATGAGAGGACAAATAGAAGGACAAAGATTTTAGGGCCCCAGTGGAGAAAATTTGACATTCGTTCGATCAATGAATGGGTTATTCATGGCCCACAATATCGGTTTGAAAGCACGGATCATAGCATAAATGTCATTGTTCGTACTGTTGAAAATATGAAATCTGCTCACATAATGTGCATGCAGTCAATCTACTGTGAGTCGTATTTCACATATATGTTTATAGCTGTTTGAAATTGCACCACATTGTAGATTAATGAACTTCTAAATTTTGATTATGTTCTTGAGTTATGATTTTTCCCTATAATTTATTGATGTCACATATTGGTGGGATAGAAAGACGGTAACAATTTTTTGTATCCTTGTGTCGATCAATAAAAATATCTTGTTTCTTAAAAAAAAACTAAAATTAAACAGACAATTGCTAGCAATGCATAAAATCATCCGCTAAGGCTGCGTTTGTATTTTATCTGAGATCGAAATCTAAAGTCTGGAATCTGCATCTGAAAACTGTGTTTGTTTTTACGATTGAAAGAACCGTATATAGTCAGATTCAAATTCAGTGTGGGCTTTTATCTCCTAATCATTCACGAGGCAAGTATAGCCATTAGCCTTTTAATTTTTTAAAAAGAAACAGACACTATTTTGTACCTTTTTAATCATTCACAAGCCCTTTCAAGGTGTCGTGTCCGTAATCTGTATTAGACAAGTGTCAATCACAGGCACTTGGGAGACAGTCTTGAGCGCTTGCCCTAACATGTCAAGAAAGTGTCCATAATTTAAAAATAAAATTCTCAATTTTGGACTCCTATTTGGATGCTGAGTTTGATTTTGTTTCCCCATGGAATATAGGATAAGTGTAATTAAAACAACCCTACTAAAAGTTCATTGAAAGCTTGTTGAAAAAGGTTTGATAGATAATATATTAAAGGAGAATGCATGGAAGAGAGTCCTCGTATGTATATGCGTGTATATATATGTGACTTGCACGTACACATTTCATGTCATATCCTTGGTATCTTTTTATCTACTTGGCATAGATAATTAATAATTATTAGGATTCACGAGTTTGAAATCTTATATTAAATTCATTAAGTATTTTATCCACTGGTGACAAGTTAATACCTTTTGTATATACTATACTTTATATATGACATTTTCGTTGTTGGTGGGTATTAATTGTGTTTGTTGTACTTTTTGAAGATCCATCATTGATGTGTCAACACCATGTCTGTATCCCTCTTTAGTTTGCTTCATTGGTCCTCAAGCGTTCTATCTATTTTTTTCTCCCAAGATGAAGCTATGTTTGTTGTTTTTTCTTTTCTTTTGTTCCTTTGGAAATTTTCTCTCCTTTAGTTGTAGGGGTGGCAATTTTAGACACGGCACGACACGACACGAAATTGATCCGAAATTAACACGGCCTGTCGTGTTCGTGTTTGTGTTTTTTAACACGAATTCGTGTCGTGTTCGTATCAAAATTATGAACCGTGTTAGTCGTGTTATTGTGTCTTGTCGTGTTAATCGTGTTTTTATTCGGGTTGTCGTGTCTATTTATGTTCAATTTAGTGTAAAATTTAAGAAATCGTGTTATTCGTGTCGTGTCGTGTTCTATTTGGGTCGTGTTCGTGTCAACTAAAAAAACACGAATTCGTGTCGTGTCGTGTTCGTGTTCGAAAAACCCTTGTCGTGTCGGCCCAAAATACGGCCCAAAAACATGAATTGCCACCCTTATTTAGTTGCTCTATGCAATTCAAATGTTGTGCTATGTCTAGTGTCAGAATGTGCTTTTTCTGAAATTTGTCATTACTGATGTTCCTTTTTATTTTCTTTTGCATGAAGGTGTGAGTCAACTTAAAGAAAAGTGGAGTGAGTATAAGCAACCACGGAAGTTAAGGAAATTGACATCCTTGTTTATTTCTCAAAGAGGAGAACGTGTGGCTGTAGCAGCTGGGAATCAAATAACAATATTGCAGAGGGATGATGACTACCAAGATCCATGTGGTGTTTTTACCGGTAATTTTCACTCGTTTATTTTCGTCACATTTTTGTTGCTTGTATTATAGGGCTAATGGGAAGCCTTATAGAAGGGGCATTTTAGGAATATGATATAAAGGGGGTGCACATAGGTCATGTGACATCACATGGGCCTAGACCCACTTCCCTAATTACTGTATTGATGTCACCCTTCTATATCCTTCCCATTCCCCTATAAATACCCTTTTATCCCAATAGTAAATCATTTTATACTTCTTAAAATTGAGTGTTAATTCTTTCATTTGAGTGTCTTTCTGTATTGCCATCGATGGTTTAAATTACATCAATTGATATCAGCGAGGAATGCTCCATCCTTTGTTGTTGTTGCATAATAAAAAAAATCGTAAAAACAAACAATTAATGGCAGCGAGAAAACCCACCAATGCCGAGAGAAGAAACGCCTGATTGGAGGAAGTTGTAGCAGTACTAACTCAAAAGGTTAACCTCCTTCATGAACACCTCAATCATGGAACCTCCCAAACCACAGGCCGATCTCCACCCCATTTTGCCCCTTCATACCCTAACCGACCTTCTGACCAGAGCCCTTGCCCGACCTTCGTTGTCCGATCAACTCCCCACTACCCCAGTTCTGACTCGCCACCGGACAACCCAAACGACACTCGAACCCCCCCCTTCTGGTCACTTTTGCTGCTAACCCTAGTCATCGACCCTATAAAATAGTTGTTGTAGGCATCGGATCCAACAACCCGACCACGTCAGGCGTCGGGAACCTTATATATATTCTTCTCCATCACTTTTCAAACCTTCACTCACCGTTCGAACCCAGATCTACCGACCCTCACCTCCTGAGAGAAATCCCTCCCCCCGGCTTACCCCATTACCAACTGTCTAAGATTCGGGCCTCTCTAGAAACAACCGACCATTTTTCCACCTGGAAACACCACCGTAAGCCTCCAACCACTCCAAACCGACCCGACTCATGTTTTCCCACCTGCTCTGCCGACTCCTACTCTTGCCCCAGAATAGTCCTTGGGTCCAACCCAATTCCCCCACTTGACCCATCCGAACCTATTTCTGACCACAATAGGCCCCTCCGATGCCATACTCAACTACCCCGTCCCGATTCTTTTTGAGAGACCCGTACCACAATTTTCGTCCTCGACAATCGCAAGATTCCACCCGTGACTCCCATTGACGGGTTAAAGAGTGGCTGAACTAACCCTTGCTTCTCAACCGTACATGCATACGATTTGGGCATTATAAAGGCGAGGCTCCTCCACCCGAAACCGCTTCTCTCTACGGGGATGGTAGAGTCCTTATGCATGAAGAGTGGCGTATCGACACTTCTCCTTTCGACTCCCTCAGTTCCAAGGTTACTTCCTTCGTGCTGGTTGAGGATCACCACTGCTTTCTCTGCTATGAGCAGGACCACTTGATGGATGATTGTCCTTACTATCCTCCGTAGGAGTCCGAGGACCCAATCTACGATGATGACCCTAACCCAGTAGAGCCACCTTCGGTTCATAGGCCCCGACCCTACGCAGAGAAGTTCATTGAGGATGAGGACTCGGTGGACCTGCCACTAGGGGATGGCCTCCTAGGTCTAGCACTCCGCCTTCTCTCCAAGAGCCTCAAAGGTGTTTTTAGAGTGGATGTGCCAATATTTGACGGGCACTTGGACCCGGATACCCTAGTAAATTGGATTGGTGCAATGGAGACGGTGTTCGACTACAGCATGGTTCAAAGTCTCGGTATCGGTCCCGGTATCGGACACCCGATTTTCAACTCGGTCTCGGTATCGGTCGCGGTATCGGGCGATATGCAAAGATATGCTATTTAGAGAACGCAAAAAATTCCGGAAAAAATATAGAAAATTTTGAAAAAATAAGATTAACAATGTGGACCAATGAGATACATTCAAACCCATCATTCAATATGCATTGCATTGTAGAATTGGTTATACTGAAGCGCGACAGAGTTGTCAGATTCAATATTGCATAGTAAACCAATAATAATATTGAAAAACAAAAATATACATTTTGTTTTAACAACAATGTATATTTTTTTATATTTTTACAAAAACGTACAAAAGAACATTGTTACAAAAATGTACATTTTTTAACAACAATGTACAAAAGAACATTACAAAAATGTACATTTTTTTAACAAATATGTATATTGTTTTTTACATTTTTATAAAAACGTACAAAAGAACATTTTTTACAAAAATTTTCAAAAATGTACATTTTTACAAAAACGTACAAAATGGAATGGAAAAATAGGATTCATGTAGCCGACCCCAAATAATTGGGAAAAGGCTTTGTTGAGTTGAGTTGAGTACAAAAGGACATTTTTACAAAAATGTACATTTTTTTTCACAAAAATATATATTTTTTTACAAATATGTACACTTTTTTTACAAATATGTACAAATATATATTTTTTTACAAATATGTACATTTTTACAAAAAACGTACAAAATAATATTTGTATAGAAATGTACATTTTTTACAAACATAAATGTACGTTATATATTTTTTGTAAAAGATTTGAATATTTTTTGTAAAAAAATAACATTCCTTTGAAAAATGAGTTTTAGTAGTCATTTTAAAAAAAAAAGAGTACTACTTTTTAAAAGATTTATATATTTTTTTTAATAGAGTCATTTAAAAAAAAAAGAGTTTTATGTTTTAAAAAATTAATGTTAATACTTTTGGAAAAGTAATACAATTCTGTAAATGTTACAATATATTTTCAACAACGAAGAAATATGGTAAAAGATAAAAGTTCTATCAAAAAATAAAACAAAATATGATAATATCGTTTGAATCGGTTGTCTCGGCCGATATCGCCGCTGTCTCGGCCGATATCGCGGCGTGGCGTCTCGGAATCGGTTGTCTCGGGCGATATCGCTGATGTCTCGGCGGATTCAGTGTTTTTTTTGAAACGTCTCTCGGTATCGGATCGGTGCCCTCCGATACTGAGTCAACTCGGCCGATACTTTGAACCATGGACTACAGCGTATCATGGGGCGCAAGTGTGTTCAGCTAGCTGTCACCAAATTTTAGGGATTTGTCCGAGTTTGGTGGAATGATACGGCGCAGCGCTGAGCGGCCTTTGAGCTTCCTCCAATCTAAACCTGGGATCAGTTGAAGAGAGTTGCGTGCATTCTTCATTCCACCGACATACGAGCATGACCTCTACAATTGGGTCCAGGGCCTTAGACAAAGCACCTCTTTAGTTCCCACGTACCCAGAGCAGTTCCAGCTTTTTTGCACTCGTACCCGTTTAGCGGATACCGAGACTCAGCGGATTAACCGCTACATTTAGGGACTTCAGCCATATATTCAGCAGGACTTTGAGTTGCGTCAGATACCATTCTTCGTCAAGGTGGTTGAGTACGCGACCAAAGTTGAGGCCTATCACGGCACTCCTGCCACACTAGTTCCCCGACCCACTTCGACGACCGTTGCCCCACCTCGGGCTCGGGTGCGCCTCCTAGACGAGGAGATAGAGGAGGAGGAGGTCTAGCACCAGGCGTTGATTGCCACGATCATCCTCGTTGAGCCAGATAATGATGGAGTTCCCCTTTGAGTTCGTGGTCCAATTCTTTTCATGCAGGGGAGAGTGATGGAAATTGTTGAAGCTTTGAGGATATTTTAGTAATTTTCTAGTATTTCTACTCTTTTTATTTTATTAGTTTTCTTTTGTTTTTGTCAAGTTTTTGTTGCTTGTATTTTGGGTTAATGGGAAGCCTTTTTAAAGGGGCATTTTAGGAATATGATGTAAAGGGGATGCACTGGGTCATGTGACATCACATGGCCCTAGGCCCACTTCCCTAATTAGGATATTGATGTCACCTTTCTAGATCCTTCCGATTCCCCTATAAATACCCTTTTATTCCAATATAGTAAATCATTCTACGCTTCTTAAAATTGAGTATTAATTCTCTCACTTGAGTGTCTTTCTATATTGTCATTGACGGTTATTATGTCCCTCTCTCTCTCTCCCTCTCTCTCTCTCTCTTTGCTTACAGATCACCTGATGTGGATGCATGAGCATTTACAACAACATTACTTATTAAATAAAGGCGGAACACTCCCAATCTTCATTTCATTCTTATAAGTATATTATTGTTCTAATACAAGAGAGGGTTCCCTTTTATAATGCTTATGAGAATATTCTATTTAATTAAGGAAGAATTTAGGCATCTAATGTATCATGTATGGGTGACATCATTAAAATAATGACATAAGCCATGACCTTGTTAAAAGCTTCTACACTCCTATGACAAAAGTAAAAGATGCAACATAAATATAATAACATTATAATCCTCTCCTCATATTCTCATGCATTACCCTCTGTGAGAAGATGCCATATAGTCCTTATAATTGGTAGTAGAAGTTGGGGTCCACGTGATGAGGTGGCTGAAGCTAGGGGTGGCAATTTGCATTTTTGCCAACATGACATGACACAACAAGAGTTTTTTGGACATGAACACGACCGACACGACTTTAATTTTTACCTGATATGAACACGACCGACACGACTTGTAATTTTTACCTGATATGAACACGACTCGTATAGATGACGACACGACTAATAAGATTTCTTAAATTTTATAATCAATTAAAATACAAATAGGCACGATAACTGGAATAAAAACACGATTGATACAACAAGACACGATAACACGACTCGTAATTTTGACATGGACACGACACGATCCGATACGAGGACTTAGTGTAAAAAAGACTCGACACGGAGACGACGAATCGTGTCAATTTCGGGTTAATTTCGTGTCGTTCCGTGTCATGTTTTCGTGTCTTTTTTAAATTGCCACCGTTAGCTGAAGCATAGCCTCGGTAATCCAAGTGTTCTTCGTTTAGGGCAGCCTAACAAACAGAATAAAGAAGTGGGTATCATCACTAGAGGGAGGGATATCCGCCACGTTGAAAATGCGGTGCATCCGAAAATCGTCGAGCAAATCAAGCTCATACGCGTTGTCTCTACAATAACAGACGATTGGGAAGCGACCAAAAGCTTGTGGTTCCAGTCCCTGACATCGGGCCTTCTTCAAATATACCATCTCGAGCTCCCCATACTGGAATAACAGCTAACACTGTTTAGAGTCCGCTTGTTCCTTATACACGACGCATATATACGATGAATTTGGATACACAGATCCTTATGTATGGCCACCATACGGAAACACACTTGCCGGTCAAGGGGATCACAAGGACTGTAGGGGGAAGCCTTGCGAGATCAATGGGAAACCAAATACAATTTGAAAGGGGAAGAGGCTTGTGGAAAGTTGACATTATTATTGAAGGCAAACTCTAGCTGGTCTCACCATTGGGAGTGCTGGAGGCAAGGCATCGAAGTAAATTAACTGGTTAACAACCTTAACCGTCAGTCTTTGTCCAGTCTTTGGATGGAAGGTAGTGGAAAACTCGAGCGAGCAATGCGAAAAGAGCCAGTGTGGGCCAAAAGTGGCTGGTGAATTTAAGATCCCCGTCTGAAGTGATGCAAGGAATGCCACACAATTGGACTATCTCTCAAAGCGACAAGGAATAAATTGGGCCATTTTAAAAAATCGGTTCACAGCTGCAATGATGAAATCATAGCTGTGTGGGATTATAGAGGCCAACAATGGTTCTCTAGCAGTTTCCCTACCTCTTCTATTGAAGTCTGCTATTTGATAAAAAAGAAGAAAAAAAGATTTTTAGATTTAATATTTTATTTTTATGTAAGTAACATTGAGTTCAAGACCGATTTATTTTTAATTGATTTCCAGTCAGCTCTTCATGTTTTAGATTTTAAAATTATAAAAGATTAATTTAGGTTAATTGAATATTGATGGTGGATTTATGGTCTTCATTAGTCCACAACAACTGCCCCACTTCTGTTTCATGCAATCAGGTAGCAGCCTTGTTACTTTCACATGTGGAACTTGGTCAGAAGCTCACGATGTTCTTGGAGTTGTGGATGATACTGATACACTCTATTTTATCAAAGCAAATGGTGAAGAGATAACCAGAGTTACAAAGCGACATTTGAAAGTGTCTTTACCAATTATAAGCTTGATTGTGCTTGACGACTCTGATATTAGAAAATCTTGCTTGTAAGTTTTTCCATATATCCTGTTTTCTGCTCCTGTGTAAAGTACTTTTTTTTCATTAAGTTTCATTAAATCCTCCATCGTGGTTTGAGTGGATATGATATTTTACAGGTCTACCTTTATCATTCTTACAGCAGATGGGTCCCTTCATGAGATTGAGATCAGCCAGGATCCAAGTGCCTCCATTTCGTTAGCAAGTGCCAATAATGGGCCACGGAAGAAGCAATTCCCTCAAAATGTGTACTGCTTAGATTACCATCCAGGAATTTCTTTGCTTGCTGTAGTTAGTAGTGCTTCTAGTATCCCATGGACAAGTGATAGCACAGGTATCATCACTCATTCCTTTTTTTTTTCAATTCTTTACTCTTTTCATAACATCACAACAATCTTTGGTGATTAACTTGGACTTGAATATATCTCCATTGAGCTGAAAATGTATCATCGTCTTTGCTTGGTATTATGAATTTGGACCAGAATCTAGGGCATAGTTCAAAGTCAAGGCCGATACCGCGACGATACGGCCGAGTTAACTAGGTATCGGTGCTCACCGATTCGATTCCGAGTTACGAGTTGAGTTTTCAATTATTGATGTGAATCGACCCTATATCGGTAATTTCTCGTTAGTATCGGTGAATAGCGGTATAATCGGCCCATATCGCAGTAGAATCGGCACATATCGACGATATCGCGATGGAATCGGCCCATATCGGTGATATATCGGCCGAGATGGTATAAGTTAGCATCTCTCTCTCTCTCCAGTGTTATGTTGGTAAGCGTGGTTTTTTTGGGGGGTTACGGAATGTTAATTGTTTTTTTTATTTAGTGTGCTGTGTGTGTGGGTTATTTGGTCATCGTGTGGGTTAAATTTAGTGCGTTGTATATGTGCCCTTTTTTTTTTTAAATAATGCAAATGATCCAAATGTTATTTGTTATTATTTTTTATAATAATGTTCCCAATGTTATTTTTTAATATGTTATTATTTATAAAAAAACGTAAATGTTATTCTTTTACAAACAAATATACAACTGTAATTATTGTAAAAATAATATTTGTATCCTGTAAACATTTGTAAAAATAATATTTGCATCCTTTATGTAAAAATAACATTTGCAACACAAGGAAAAAAAAATTACATCCCCTTTGTAAAAAAATAACATTTCCATCAATTTAAAAAAAATTATTTGCAACCCAACAACCAAAAAATATAAAATTTACATGCCTTTTATAATAAAATAACATTTGCATCATTTTTTGTAAGAAAATAACATTTGCATCCTTTTTGTAAAAAACGATTGTAAAAAAAATTTAGTGTTTTGTCAAAATCACACTTTGTATCCTCTTTGTAAAAAAATAACAATACTAAAAAAGAAACATTTCTATCCTTTTTAGAAAAATATAACATACTTAAAAAACACATTTGTATCCTCTTACTAAAAATAATACTAAGAATATAATAGTTGTATCCTCTTTGTAAAAAAAAAAAATTATCCTCTTACTAAAAAAGTAACATTTGTTTTTCTTTGTAAAAACATAATATTTGTATCCTCCGTGAAAAAAAAAACATTGATTTATTATGGAACATTGAATATGGCAAGTTCGCAGCACGTCAGTATAATCAATTGTATAATGTTATGTATATTAAAGGATAGTTTTAAACTTGTCTGATTGGTCCACATTGTTAATCGTATTTTTTTAAAATTTTCCAGATTTTTTTCGAAATTTTTTGCTCTCTCTAAATAGTGTAGCTTTGTGTATCGTCCGATACCGTGACCGATACCGCGACCGAGTTGAAAATCGAGTGGCCGAAACCGGGACCGATACCGAGACTTTGAACCATGATCTAGGGTCTTCGTAGTAACAGAGCACAATCATTAAATGAATACTGATTTTTGATTTCGTTTGTTCCTTAAATGGTAAATAACTTCAACAAAGTGCTGGCTTAGCAGTTTTAAGTCTCCAATCAAACCCCTCCCCCCTACCCCCCACCCCACCCTCTCCATATTTTCTTTCATTCTGAGTTTTCAATCATCTAAAGTGAAAAAAAAATAGAATGGACTTTTGACATGCTATAAAAACTTGTGGTTTTCTTCTATGAAACCCTTTTTTTAAATATCTGAAATAGATGCTTTATAGCTTTATAGTAACTGTTATTCTCTTTCATTTTGTTTCCCAGGATCTTATGATCTTTCTCTTTGGCGAAAAAGTAGAAATTTAGATCTCGAACCACTGTTTTGTACTCAGTTTGAAGGTTTATATTCAAAACCAAAAAGTTATGTCGGTCGATTAACATCTCCAAAGGTGCTATTCTCACCGCAGTGCAACTTCATCGCTACTTTAGATTTGAGAGGATGCTTGGTTATATTTAAGGTGGATGAAGAACAGTGTTCTCTTTTGAAAATTTCTTGTGGGGATAGAGATGACTCACAAGTGACTGGCGATATGTCAACTAGTGAGATACAATCCTTGAATGATATGGTGGATTTTACCTGGTGGTCTGACCATATCCTTACTGTTGCTAAAAAGAGTGGCATTGTAACCATGCATGACATTTTTAGTGGTGCTAAAGTATTGGGGAATGATCCCATGTACTCCATGCCCATTTTAGAACGAGTTCAGCAGTTACCTGGACACCTTTTTCTTTTAGAAAGTACATCATCTGAGGAGAGCTTGAAATCATCTCGTAAAGCAAGTGACTTGCATCTCATAGAGCAGGTTACCGAAGATAGATATAATCAGTTTGACATTGCTAAACTGCACTGGAGTTTGATTTCGTTTTCAGAAAGATCTGTCTCTGAGATGTATGAATTATTAATTAGTGGTAGAAAATATGACGCTGCCCTTGACTTTGCTGATCTGCATCGGTTGGATAAAGATGAAGTGCTTAAAGCACAATGGTTACATTCTGGGCAAGGAATAAAGGAGATAAATATGTTGCTGTCAACTATCAAAGATCAAGTTTTCGTACTTTCTGAATGTGTAGATAGAATTGGACCAACAGAAGATTCCATGAGGGCTTTACTTGCTTATGGACTCCGCTTAACAAACAAGTACATGTTTTCTGAATTAGAAGATGATGAACATAGCCAGATTTGGGCTTTCCGTTTGGCAAGACTTAAATTGTTGCATTTCAAAGACAGGCTGGAGACTTTCCTTGGGATAAACATGGGCAGGTAATAATGCTTTTGGAAGTTATTCTGCCTTGACTTGCAAATGTGTATGTCATTTAGTTTTACTTATGTTTGTTTATGCTCATTCACATGTTTCCACATAACCACAAACTTGCTTGATTGTACTAGGAACTTTATTCTGGCCACAAAGTTGTATTGGTATTTCCCTTTTTACCCGTCTTTGATTGGGTCTTACTACCTCTTGAAAGTAATTCTTTTTTGACTCATGATTCCAACTTCTTTTTGTGACTCATTGACATGTCAGCGGGTCATAAAAATGAGTCGGAATCATGAGTCGGGCTAGAATTACAATTCCCTTAATGGCCTTGAATTATTGATCTCTTAATGCAGACGAGCTTCCCATAACACTTGTGTATGCATGCTGAATATCGCAAACTGTGTGTAGGCATCAGAGAGAGTTTCTCTCTCTATTTTATTTCCTTCCGCAGTTCCAGAAGTGTTATGGTAGGATATTAGGATGTTGGTGTGCTGAACTGGATGTTATTTTGTATAGGGTTCATTGACGAAGATGTGGGTGTAGCTTGTGTCCTAAAAGTGGAAAAACGAGTTATAAGCTTACCGAGGAAGCCACAAGGATCTCGGATTAGAGGTTGAGAGAGAGGGTTAGCAGGAAAGTTCATCACAATGAGGTCAGTTAGAGGGGAAGAAGACGAGTCTAAGAAGGTCAATATGATGAACTGATTAAAGAGTAGTTTTGGGGAATGAGTGATCTCTTTGTATAACAGATGAGTACTTAGTGAAGCAGAGAAGTGGTGGTCGAGGGTAATGGGCCACCAATTTCAAAACAAACTCCTCTTTATGAAGTGTGAACTTTGTAGATATATACATTTTGAGTTAACTGAAACGTGGAGGATGGGATGCACGCTTTTATCAGTGAAAGCGCAAGGAGGAAGGTGCTAGATATACTATAACCATATGGGAATATTCTAGCATCCATGTGATGTCACTCCCATAACATTACGTGGTCTAGAATATTCTTATTTGTACTTATTTACAAAGAGCACTGAAATTTCCCTCCAATCCCTCTTCAAATTACCTATGAAGCACAAACACTTCTCCGGAGTCCTCGTACGAGTGTCGGACACTCAAAGGACATGGCATGGACACGTGTCCGACACGACACGTGGCGTGCTAGACAAATATGACATTAAAAAACATTGGACACGAGAGGGACACGAGGGGACACGTAAAGGACACTAGAGGGACACGACAAGGGCTAAAAAAAATAACTTTAAAGAAAAACAGGGGCAACTTTACGAAATCAATTTTCTTTGATGTTTCATTAGAGTTTTTCACATGTTATTAGGGTTTTAACCCTTTTACATTACATTTCACAAGTTTTTTACCGGTAACTCTCTTCTCCCCCTCTTTTACTTTGTTCTCTCTCTCTCTCTCTCTCTCTCTCTCTCTCTCTCTCTCTCTCATAGTTGTGTTAACACACCCTCTCGGCACAATTAACACTTTAATATCAATAATGTGTAAAGTGTTAACATCAAATGTTTGTTAACAGGTAACACAAACATTTGATTATTTTTTGTTTGTTTGGAAAGTATAAGACTAATGGTTTGTGTGTGTTTTAGTGTGATTAATGGGATGTTTAATTTTCATAAGTATTCAATACTCTAATAGTTTATATGTTTTTTCGCATTTTGGTTGTAATTTGTATGGGATTTAGAATCAATGTGCTGTTTAATATCTTTTTAAATGTAAAAAATATTTATTTGTCGCCGTGTCCCCGCTGTGTCGTGTCCTAAATTTTTTGAATTTGCCATGTCGGCGTGTCCGTGTCGTGTTGGACGCGACACGTGTGTCCGTGCTTTATCCAAATTAATTACGGGAACAATTATTTTATAATAACAATAAAATAACAAAAATAAAGCACATCAATCTTCTTGCGGCCTACGTGCCAATTCTCCCGGGTATACATCATCTTCTCTCTCCGAAAAGCTCGTTCTCAAGCGTGAGGAAAAATTGAACAAGCCCGTGCCACCGAAATAAATATTATGAACATATTGGGTTTTTAAATTTGAACCCAAAATAGTGGTCCAAATATTAAATTTTAAACCCCAAGTAGATCCAATAATTTCTCTTCCTAGAAAGTTAATTTTCAGTTGAGTTAAGGAGTGATTCTAGACTGCTATCAACTTTGTGCTGTCAAGGACCAATTTCTTTCTATTTATGAAGCCCAAAGCAGCCCCATTGATTGCTAGGCCAAAACCACAAACTGACTGACACCCACAGCTAAAACTCCCATATGATGTCTTTAAAGTAAATCCCTAACACATAGTTGGGCCAGTAGGCCTTGAGCCCAAATTACTGTCACGCCTCCCATTTGCTCAAGCTCCAAAAAGCTAGATAGGAACCAAACAATCCCCTTGTGTACCGCGAAACAGGGGATCATTTCTAGTGGAGTTTCCACAGATCTCACTGAGGACCACAACCTTAGAGGTTCCGCTCACTGTTCCATGTGTTTGTTGCCGAAGTCAACCAGATCATCGTCGGTTGGGGAGACGAAGACGTCAACCACCTCCAATGCTCCAACGTCAAACACGGAGGTTCCGAGCTCCTGCTCTGTGCGCGATGTGTGCAATTATGATAGGGCTTTCTCTCAGCTGCCGGTGAATCCCAGAGCTCGCCATTGACATCGCCACCAACACTAGGTCACCTTTGAGCTCTTCCTCTGTCTCTTCTTCAATCTTGCCCGCTCCTCACTTCTTTTTATTTCCGTTGAGAGCTCGACAAAAAGAGCAGTGACGTTGTCGAGAGCTTTTTCCTATGGGATTTTAGTCAAAGCGCGATGCTGATGGTCGACGAGAGTGACGGAGGCAGAGGCAAGTTGGGTTGTGTCCTTCGTGAGGGCCACCATGGCTTGTCCCTCCCAACGTCGTGGGGGTATGGCAAGGGCCTATGGGATCATACGAGGGAGCATTCGAGATCGGGGCTCTTCATTGGCGCTGAGCGTGTAACCTTATGTATCAGTGGTTGGGTGGATGAGATCACAGAGAATTAGAGCCGTGCAGGATCATCAGGACCGACTGCAGCAGTTAGAGTTGCTTCGCCACTTCAACCAATCTGGTCAGGGCCAAGAAATTCATCAGAAGGGCCATATTGACAGAACCTGAATAGGAGGCTACTTCACATCATCTTCCTCGAAACTCTTCTCCTTCACTCCACCCACTCTCTTCGTCATCCTCTTCTTCACTCGGTTCATTATGAACATCAAATTCGTTGCACTCCCAGGTTCATTAAAGCACTCATTAGCGCTGTTTCATTGTCATGGGGGTTGGCGATGGCTGGAACAAGTCCGAATGCGAAAGAGCTTGCTGACTGAGCAGTGTTGCAGAGAGCAATACCAACCCAAGTCCCAATCGCCGCGTGGGTGATGATAAATGGTGGGTTGGGAAGCCGTGTGGGTGGTCATCGTGGCAGCGGTAGTGGTATAGGGAAAGTGACAGGGATCCCAACCCGACTCCCTATCGTACCCCATCAAATTCATGGCTCAACTAATAATATGAACAATTAATCAATTCTCATTCTCATTTCCCTAAATCATGTGGTAATTGAATGATTTCCCCAATGGTGGTGTACCCCATATGTATAGGGGAGGGGAAGAGGAAGTGTTCCTTAGCCATATTGGGAATATTTTAGCATCCGTGTGATGTCATAAGTGATAACACCAAAGAATTGTCCCCTAGGACATTACATAGTCTAGAATATTCTTATTACAAAGTGCACTATTATATCTAGACAATCCCTTTGCTAACTATTATAAATCCCCTAACTAATTATGGGAATAGATATTCTAATAGTACCAATAAAATAATAACAATATCTCTCGGTCTAAGTTCCAATCCTCCCGCGTATACCTTAATTTTACTGTCATGTGGCTGAAGGCTTCGATGTATTTCCTTATGATTTGAAAAGAAATCATATAATAAGCTTTGTTAAGCAAGACAAAAACTGATCTTTTTGCTCAACAAAAACTGTCGTAAAGCTGAATGACTTTAATGTGTATTTCTTACTATTTGTGCTTGCCATCAATTTACTGTACGCGACTTACTGAAATTTTGATGTCCTAACGTTTCTCAAATACCAACTTAGGAATATTGTTTGATTTACCTCCTTGTAAATTAGTCAGATAGTTTAATGGTGAATTATCCAACAGTATCAGACTCCCAAATATCTTACTCCTGAGATAATTCCCTTTTAGTTTTGTTATCCACCCCCGACAAAAGGAGTTAAATGTGGACTTCTTATAATTCCTTCAGTAGTGTTTCGTCTTGAAGGAATCCATTGCTTAAATGGTTTCTACTGACTTACTACTTATTGATTTAGCCTTTTGCAGGTTTTCTGTGCAGGAGTACAACAAATTCCGCATTTCGCCAATTAATGAAGCTGCTGTAGCACTTGCAGAAAGTGGGAAAATTGGGGCCTTAAATCTTCTCTTCAAGCGTCATCCTTATTCTCTAGCACCTTTCATGCTCGAAGTTCTATCAGCTATTCCTGAAACTGTTCCAGTTCAAACATATGGACAGCTACTTCCTGGGAATTCCCCCCCTTCAAGTACTGCTTTGAGAGAAGAAGATTGGGTTGAATGTGAAAAAATGGTCACTTTTATTAGTAGACTCCCTGAGACTCAAGAGAGCAGTATTCAGATCATAACTGAGCCCATACTCAAGCAGTCATCGGGGTTCTTATGGCCGTCAACTAATGAACTCTCTATATGGTATAGAAACAGGGCTAAAGACATTGATACCTTAAGTGGGCAGCTAGATAGCTGCCTGTCCTTGGTTGATTTTGCTCTTCGTAAGGGTATTTATGAGTTGCAGCAGTTCCATGAGGAAATCTCTTGCTTGCACCAGCTTATCTATTCTTATGGCAGTGATGATGAAGTGAATTTTACCATGAGCCTTATTGCATGGGAACAGTTATCTGACTATGAGAAGTTCAAAATTATGCTTAAGGGGGTCAAAGAGGAAAATGTGGTGGCAAGATTACGTGACAAGGCAATTCCATTCATGCAAAAAAGGTTTCATGTTATTTCCCCGTCTCCTGGAGATGCGTCTGGCTCGTTTTTAGTTAGATGGCTGAAAGAGATTTCCTTCGAAAATAAAATAGACATATGCTTGATGGTTATTGAAGAAGGGTGCAAGGAATTTCAGATTAATGACTTTTTCAAAAATGAGGCTGAAGCAGCGGATTGTGCTCTGCAGTGCATATATTCCTATACTGTTACAGATAGATGGAGTAAAATGGCCTCCATGTTGTCTAACCTCCCACAGCTACAAGGTAAATTTTTCTTGGACATTAGATCTTCTATAAAATAGCTTGACACCTAAAAACCGTTGGCATGCAATGTTAAGAATTTTCCCAATGTAGAGTTGTTTGGTCACGACACCTAAAATAGCTTGAAAGATTTACTTCCTGGTATTTACTTGTGTAACTGGTTAGAAACACGAAAGTTTAAATCAAATTCACACCAAGTGCGCTTGCCTAGCTGTTATCAGTTTCTGTTCTATTAGAGTTGTTTGGAAGGTTAGTTACTGTCAAATTAACTCTCCAGCTAATGTATAATTACTTGTAGCCCTTGTGAGAACAGCTGGAGTGGGTCCAGGGGATAATCATGTGATACTGTAGCTTACCTAATTGTAATGCAGAAACTCATATTCATAACTAAAATATTTAATCCTCCGCTAATCAAGATACCAAAAAACATGAAGCACATATTTTTAGGGTCATATAAATATCTTGGAAACCAGTACTTCTTGGATACACGTGTGCGATACTACTTAAAGGTACAGGAAATTTGAAGTATTGACCATTTATGCTATACTTCTCGGATATGTTGATGTGTTTTGTGTCTCGAAAATTGAGATTTGGCATTTTTAAACTTGTGATGTGACGTGATTTCTTAGAAAAAGCATAAGCTGCATAACAAAATTTCTAATACTTATCTTAAAGAAGAACTGAAATATAAAATTGTGTCAAATCTGGTCCCAAATCCCAACCTTATGAAACATGGCCCGTAGCTTTCTCATATGTATTTTAACATCATTGATTAAAAACTTTGAAATTGAGATATTCTCACAGGTTTTATGGTTCATAATAACTCTTTTTTCTATTTCCTTTTCTAACAGTTACACACACGGAGATGCATAAACATAAAATAATATACTCATAAAACATGAGTACTAGCTTGTGTTCTGTGTTCTTATTATGATGTTGCATCCATGTCCATGATGTTAGCAAAAAAACACATAACTAGTATAAAACATATAATTTTTGGAAAAATAAATTGATTTGTATCCTTCTGATATATATGATACATGCCATACTCTGCATGCATTGAATGAAGTTGATGTGAAATGCAGAAGCGTAAATATAACAAAAAGACCAAAAAAAGATGAATTAATCGAACCCCCATTCTGATTTCTACAAATCACGTGGTAATTGCATCCATTTCCAAATGGGATTGCACTACATTTAGGGGTGAGGGCAGGTTCTAGAGATAACCTAACCAATTTGTGAATATTCTAGCGTCCATGGAAGGTCAAGATTGACATCACTAAAGGATGGTCCCCTCTATGACATCATCTGGATTCATATATACAAAATATCCCTATAAACGCTTCTTAAACTACTATAATTCCCATAAAACCTCCGAAAAAAAACTTCCTTGGGAGTGTTAGGCCCTCATAGGAGGTGTTCTTCTTGACTTGTACAAGACTGCTATTCCCCAAGGGTTTCCTTTTGGGACGGAAGGGTGTGGTTAATGGCTTTGATTGGAATCAATGGTGGATGATCTTGAGGATTTATGGAGAAAGCTAGTTTTAATAGAAGAAGAGTTTGAAGGTGTAGAAGTGGAGGAGAAAGTGGAGAAATGCATTGCAAAAAAGAGCCAACCATAGTTGTTAAAATCTTACGATTCGCGAATCGAATCTTACGATTCGATTCGATTCTCACATAAAACGATTCGAATCGAGTTGAGAATTGCAAATGTCTAAAGAATCAGACTGAATCGGCGATTCATGATTCGAATCTTCCGATTCGGGTCCGATTCCCGATTCGGTTCCGATTCAACTTTTTTTTTTCCGCGATTTTTTTTACCTTATAACCATACGTGTGTTTTAATAAAACAAATAAAAAAAAGAAGCAAACAACAAAGGATACCGTTAAGATACTGAGTATTAGAGAAAAACATGTTCTCTTGGCTCGGTTATTTTCAGCGGACTTTTCTTGTCTATTCTCTTGGCTGAGTATCTTCTATCTTTTGCTTTTTTTTTGTTATAAAACTTTTGTATTTGTTATAAAATCTTTGAAGTTATATTTGTTTTGTTGCTTTAAATTAATATGAACGTTGTTTTAAATTAATTTTGTTTTATAGTTAATCTTAGCATATGTTTTATTGTTTTAAATTAATATGGTTTACTATGTTAAATTAATATTGTTGTAATTTTGTAGGCTGTTTTAAATTAATATTGCTAATCTTAGTAGGTAGGCCTGTTTAAAATTTTTGGAAGTATTTGTTTTACAGTTTTACTGTTTTAAATTAACCTTTGTATTTATTTTATTGTTTTAAATTAATATGTAGGATGTTTTAAATTAATATGTAGGTTGTTTTATGATATATTTTTGTTTTTTACATTTTTAATCTTAAAATGAATGAGAACATGTGCTACGGTTAATTTTTGTGATATATTTTGGTATATTATCATGTGCTACGATTAGTTTTTTGTCATATTACGCTTAATTACCAATTCTATAGTGTTAAATCCCATTTACTTATGTTTTACTACTTTTTTATCATTTGGTTCCGATTCGACCGGTTCGATTCACGATTCGCGATTCGGTGGGGTAAACAATTCACGATACGATTCACGATTTGACAACTATGGAGCCAACTATGTCTTGTTGGAAGGGTAATGACAACAAGGCCGCCTAGCTTCGAGGCCGTACGCACAACCATGCAACTGGCGTGGCGGCAAAGCAAATGAATGGAGATGAAAAAACTGGGTGATAACTGCTTTTTGTTCAAAGTTCACTCCTACAGTTGACAAGCGAAGAGTGCGTAATGGGAGGCCGTGGTCTTTCGACAAAAATCTAGTCCTATTGCAAGAGCTCAGTGGCGAGAAAGCGCCCATGGATATGGAATTTCGTTGGACACCGATGTGGGCTCGTATATTTAGTCTTCCATTAAACTAAATGGAAGAGGAAACGGGAAAGAAATTACGCAACACAATAGGCAAATTTGAAGAGATTGACATAGTGCAAGACGGCACCGACTGGGGCCATTTTCTTTGGATGCTTGACGTGGAAAACGAAGTGGGGATATCACGAGTAAAAAAGGGGAGGTGAGCTACTTGGGATGCGAAAAAAATCAATAGACCACATGCACAATCATGATTCCACGACTGGTGCCAGCTTTAAAAAAAATTCTTCCCGGCCATCAATTATCCATTTTGAGACCAAATCAATAAGTCCCACAAATTTTGTTAGCCCAACATCCATCCAAATTCATTTCACTAAGAAAGTAATATCTTCCCACCACATTTCCCTATAGTTGTAAATAATTACCAATCCCAAAGAATATTCAAACTAAATACCTAGTGGTGCTTTTGTCCCTATAGCTGATGGTGCAATTGTGTGATGGTGTTTTCATTTTTCGTCGATGAAAGTTCTCCCCACTGGGGAGAGAGTTTGTGCAAAGCTGATTAATGAAATGCTTTACTTTATTCGGCACCAATCCGCTCCAAATAAGATTCCAGTTGCAGGGTTAGAAGAAGATGGTTTAGCGAATCTTTGCACTACATTTACTAAGCCAATCTCCCAAGCAACACGGTAGCCACTTTTGGTTAAAAATTTGCCATTCTTTTCGAAAATGCCAAAATCGCTTTGTCTTCCGATAAGGGCTCATTGAGCATCGATTTCCTGGAGAGAAAAAAAAATTGGACATGAGATGGTCCCATTGACCCAATAAAGGGTCAATGAGATCTTTAACAAAAGAAATATTATGCTCATTTGCCAGGTTTGAAAGAGGTTTGAAAGTGTGAGATTTAGGAATCCATTTATTCTCCCAATTTTAATTTTCTCCCCATTGCCCACTCTCCTTCTCATCCCTTTATCCAACACCACTTTAGCCTCCCAAATGCTACTCCAAATGTAAAAAGGGTTATAGCCCCTTTTGACCTCCCAAAAAGAACACCTAGGAAAGTATTTGGACTTTTAGATTCTACTGGCAAATGAATTAGGATTTCTTAGAATTCTCCACCCCTGTTTTGCAAGAAGGGTAAGGTTAAAAGCTTTAAGATCACGAAGGCCTAACCCTCTCTCTTTTTTTTTGGCGTACAAAGATATTCCCAACTCAACCAATGAGCCCCCTTTTCTTTTTTCCATGAGACCACAAAAAATTACTCATTAGAGATTTAAGATCCTCATACACATGGTCCGGAACTTTAAAACAACTCATAGCAAATGTAGGGCATGCTTGGGCCATCGCCTGAATTTCCTTTCCCGCTTTTGATAAGAAAACCTCTTTCCACCCGTTAACTTTTTTTCATGCTCTCTCTCACAACCCCACAAATGCCTCTTTTTTGGACTTTCCAACCACCCGAGGGTAACCTTAAATATCTATCATGCCCACTAGCCTCTTGAATCCCCAATGCTTCACTAAGGTCTCTCTTTAGCTCAACATAAGTGTTTTTACTAAAAACCACGCCACATTTATCTAAATTGATTTGTTGATCCGAGTTAATTCTTACACGTTTAGGATATTTTTTCATCTCAATCATCTCGCCTAATGCTGCCTCATAAAAAATGATGCTGTCAGCAAAAGATAAATGAGAGACATTGGGGCCATTTTTACTGATCGGAAAGCTCGCAATCCTCCCCTCAATTTTAGCTCTCTCAAGAAGGGATGATAGACCCTACGCACAAAGAAGGAAAATATATGGTGATAACGGGTCACCTTGCCTAAGGCGACTTTGAGCTTTGATATAACCCTTTGGCACCCTAATAATCATCACTGAAAAGTAGACTGATGATACTCAATTCATGATCAACCTAGCCCATCTATCACTAAATCCCAATTTTAACATTCCTCTCTTTCTTCCTTTTGAGCAAAGAATGGTTAATTTGAAAAACAGATATAACATTATCAGTGATGAGTCTCTCGGGGACAAAAGCACTTTGGTTTTCTGAAATCATAATATCCAAAATTCTTACTAATATTTTGAAATTATTTTGTAGATAAACATTGCAAATACTAAAAGGTCGAAATTGAGAAATAAGCTTTGGATTTTTTTATTTTGGTAATCAAAGCAATAAGGGTGTGGTTGACAGAATCAATAGGCTTAGCGGCATTATTGAAAACGTCTAAAACGAATTAAGTAATCCACAACTCGACAATATGCCAGTATTTTTGATAAAATAAAGCTGACATACCATCTGGTCGGAGTGATTTAAGAGGGGACATTTGTTTGAGAGCAAAATTTACCTAACCAACCATAATCAAGTAAGAGCATGTCATTCATTTGCGGCTGTTTAATCCTTCAAGAATGCACTCATGGGCGTCCGAGTGTGAAGTATTGGCTTTGAACAAATCAGTGAAGTAGTCCATTGCACACCTTGTTATACTTTCCTCCTCCCTCACACAAATGCCATTTCCGCCGGTTAACCCGGTAATAGAATTGAATTTTCTTTTTTGAGTTGCTTTGGCGTGAAAATATTTTGTATTTCTATCTCCATTTTTTAATCCACTCCGCCTTTCCCCTTTGTTTTCAGCACAGTTCTTCCGCCTCTAAAAGCAAATTAAATTCATTTTCCAAATTTTTAACTGCCATAGTTCTCATTTGGGAGCTAGACTGATTTCACCACCAAGAAATAGTGATTCTCTACTCTTTTAGAGTTTTGCTTAGACAACCATAGTTCTGTTGAGTCCAATTCATCAGCTGAATCTCACATGCCTTCAACTTCTCCTGAAGGCTTCCACTCTCGCCGAGCTCCCACACATCCTCAATAACAACACTACACTCATCGTCCATTGCCCACCAAAGCTTCGAAACGGTAAATCTGGTTTTTCTTTCGAAACTTGTCACTATGATTGAGATGACCTCCAAACTTAATGCTAATCGGGAGGTGGTCGGACCCCTGCTGCTCCACGTGGTACACATGATAATTCGGGAATACAACTTCCCACTCAATGTTTACAAAAATTCTGTCCAAACGTTCTTCAATCTTTCCATTACTCCACGTAAAATAGTAGCCATCAATTCCCAAGTCCTGAAGCTGCATGAGTCCATCGTTTCTCTGAAACTAATTATTTGCCAATTAGGTCGGGCGCCCCCCTTTTTTGTCCCTATCAACTAGGAGTTCGTCGAAATCCCCTATGCACAAGCATGGAAGATTATTCGTTGAACCCAACTGTTTGAGTAAGTTTCATCCAATTTTTTTTTCCTGACCTTCGGGTAGCCATAAAAACTGGTTAAACGCCTAGACTTCGAGCCCGACGAATCCTTCACCACAGTGTCCACATGATTGAGAAAGTAGCTTTGAACATCCACAGTTAAACTATTATTCTGAGTAACATTAAACCGCCTGCTTTTTTCATACTATCCACTCTTAAACAATGAGCCAACTTCACACGCACATATTCTATTTCCTTTGCACTTAATTTTGTTTCACACAAAAACAAAAGCTGGGATTTTTCTCTGCATATTAATTCGCACATGGGGCGAATTTCTGCGGGTTTCCCAACCCACGACAATTCCAGCTAAGGGCATTCATTGGGATCAGCGGAACTGTGCACCGGTCTCCGCCGTTCCGCCAAACATATCAGAGTCTGAAACTTTTTGAATTTTCTTTGGTCATTTCTATCATCTTGTACCACTTCTGTTAAGCCTTTCCTCTTTGTACCACCCCTCTTTTATTTTCCAGCACTCATTGACGAGCGTTTGACGGTACCGATAGCACTCCTCCATTTTTTTTGGGTTTGGTTAGTTTTTTTGAATTGGGTAATTTTATTTGTTTGAGTTATTTGTAGGGACTAAAAAGGATGACATTTGGTTAGGAGAGAATAAAAATTGGGTAGCGAATATTTCTGGTTGTTTTTGCATGATGGCTGGATCAGGTTTAGTTTCGGATTTGTTTCGGCAGAATGATGAGATGGGTCTAGTTTGGCCGATTGTTGAGACAAGTTCAGTTCGGAATGTTGTTGAGACAGAATCAGTTTGTCCGCCGGTTGTTTGGTGAGGATCAGATCGGTGGGTTGTTTGGTTGGGAGCAAAACGGTTTTGGTCTGTATTGGGATGGTATGAGTCGGCTAAAGTTTTTTGGTTGTGGATTGGTCCAGCTGGGCTAAGTTGGTCTTTTGTTTGTATATGGGTATTAAGTTTGCATATGCTTTGGAATTGGGGATTGCTTAGAGTTGTAGGGAAATATGGAGTTGGGAAGATATTACTTTTTATAGTTAAATGAATTTGGACGGATGTTGGGCTAACACATTCGTGGGACTGATTGATTTGGTATCAAAAGGGATAATTGATGGTTGGGAAGAATTTTATTAAAACCTGGCACCAATCGTGGAATCATGATTGTGCATGTTACCCACCATCTCGCTATTCAAAGAATAATCCTCCATATATTGAGTTTTTTTCATATCCCAAGCAGCCCACATTACCTTTTTTTACTCATGGTATCCCCACTTTGTTTTCCATTTTCTGAAAGTTTCCCAAGATTTACATCCCCACCTACTTTTGTCGGGAGATTTGAAATCTGAGTACCCGCTTTTTCCTTTTGAGTATCATGCCATTGACCATCATTTATTTTTCCGGCGACTTGGGAGTTCTCCAGCGCAACTGTTTCTTCATTCTTCATCCGTATTTTTCCTCCCCCATTATTTCGACTTGGTTTTTTCTTTTCCGGCTTGAGTTTTAATCATTCCTCATACAGCAAAGGCATAGAAAAATTTTCATCCACTCCTAGTCTCTCCTCACGTACTTTATCATTGTGGCCAATGCAACCTTAAAAGAAAGCAAAATGTCGGGATACGTTCATATTGAAAATGTATCTGCACTGCTTCTCGTCCCTTAATATTCAGCATGGGGTTGCGCAAAATTGGTTTCTTAAGCAGAACTCTAATCTGAAGAAAATGGCCCCAGTCGGTGCCGTCTTGCGATATGTCAGTCTCTTCAAATTTGGCTATTTTGTTAATCTCTTTCCCGTTTCCTCTTCCATTCTCTTCAATGGAAGATTAGAAATAAGTTTCCACATCGGTGTCCAAGGGAATTCCATATCCATGGGCGCTTTCTCTCCGTCGAGCTCTTGCAATAGGACTAACTTTTTGTCAAAAGACACAACCTACCATTAAGCACTCTTTGCTTGTCAACTATATGAGTGAGCTTTGAACAAAAAGCAGTTATCACCCAGTTTTTTCATCCCCATTCCTTTGCTTGGCCGCCATGCCAGTTGCATGGTTGTGCGTAGGGCCTCGAAGCTCGGCGGCCTTGTTGCCATTACCCTTCCAACAAGACATAGTTGGCTCTTTTTTGCAACGCATTCCTCCACTTTCTCCTCCACTTCTACACCTTCAAACTCTTCTTCTGTTAAATAGAGCTTTCTCCATAAATCCTCAAGATCTTCCACCATTGATTCCAATCAAAGCCAATAACCACACCTTTCCGTTCCACAAGGAAACTCGGGGGGAATACAAGACAAGAAGAACACCATCTATGAGAGCCTAACACTCCCAAGGAAACTTTTTTTCGCACAATTTCACTTATGTTGCCTATGCAAAAATGTTAGTGACTCAGCTGAACATGTGTTTAAGCAATGTCATTGGGCCATTGAAGTGCTTAAATTGTGCGGGTTGAATTCAGAAATTTTGGGTGCTTTTGATGGCAAGTTGGGAAGTTGGATCTTGTTCATGGCAGACACTTTAAAAAAACCGACAATTTCGATTACATGTGTTTTGCTTTATGGTTGAACAGAAACAAAGTTTTGTTTTTCATGGCGATGGTGCTGACAAAGCTTGGATTTGGTTTCCAGATTCTCAAATTATTTTCTGATTTCAGGGCAGTTTGGTTTAGGGACCACCTTCACGGCGGCAAGGAAAAAGTTAGTTGGTTGTCTCTAGATCCAGGTAATATAAAAGTGTTGAAGACTCTAGAAGCTCGGGTGTTTGTCTAATTATTAGAGACGGTAGGGGTGATCTTTTAGCTGCTATGTCTCATCGTGTTTGGAAACCGCTTGGTGCCGAACATGCGGAAGCCATGGAAGCAGGTGTTGCAACCAATTGTGGTTTCTTTCATTTCACCCTTGAGGGTGATTGTCGGAATGTGATTTTCAGGTTTTGCAATGAGGAAGATGATTGGTCAGAAAGCGAAATTTGCATCGAATCAATCAAATGGAGAATTAGGTGTAGACGCAAGATTACTTTCTCTTTCGTTAAACGGCTTGGCAATAGACCAACCCATTTATTGGCTCAGAATGCCAAGTATGTTAGGGACTTTTGTAAATGGTTTGATGAAGTTCCATCCTTTTTGGAATCTTCCTTGCACTTTGATGTACCCCCTATTTTGAGTTAATGTTATGGTTTGTTTTTGTTTCAAAAAAGAAATAAATTACTACTATAATTCCCCTACTTAATTTTAAAAATATTATTAGTAGGAATATTCCCATATTCTATTAACAATTAAACTATAAGATTAACTAACAATTGCAACTTAAATATGGTCTTCATTTCTGTCTTGAACCTGCACTTGCGCCACGTCTCTGCACACATCATTCTCCCTTCCTTCAAAAAAGCTCTTACACAGAGCGTGAAAAGAATTATATAAACCCACGCCAATTAAACACGTATCTTGAAAAAATTGGTCTCTTCATGAAAAATTGTGGCCCAAAAAGTAAATCCTCCATTTTGAAATACGGGCTGCTTTCAGTACTTACTGCTCAATGAAATCAATACTTGACTGCTAAAATGGAATTTTGGACCCAGATTTTCTTTAGATCTGAAGAATAAACAAACCAACATTTTTAGTTTGACACCCATGGTCCAGCCCAAAGTCCTTAGGACCCAGCAACAGTTTAAAATTCTTTGAGCCCAAACAGCCCATTTGCATCATTTTCAGACTTAAGGGTTTTGAAAGGAGCCCTAGCCGCACTCCCCAAGCCTAAACTGCCCACCCTGTCCTTGCCGGGAACCCAACTGACGCCGATGGTATGTTCCTTGACGTCGCGATCCACCTCGATCTCCTTCACTCCTTGATGGTGTTTGACAGTGCGGTCTTTGCTGAGCTCGATGCCAGTGGCAAGCCATGTCGGCTCAACTTCTCCAGACTGCCCTCAATGTCGGCGATTTCAACAGGAGGAAAGCCTACAGCCGATGCCCTGGAGGACGGTGACATTGGAGATGCTTGTGAACATCCCTGTTCATCGTGTCCTGCACAGCCTCTGCCGTCCCTCTCAATTCTGACACTGGCACAGGCGATTTCAAGGTTTGGGACCATCTCCCTGTTCTCTTTACATTTCTTCCCTAGCCGGGTTTCCTTCTTTTGTGACAGTGGTGACAGAAATGGCTATAGTGTGCAGCATGTTATCCCCCACACATATCTGGTCGTGTTCCTCTCCTCTCTTGCCAGCTAAGACAATGGCAGTGTTGGCTAGGTTAGCAGAGGTCAGATCTGTAATGGTTTGGACGGATTGATACCAATTGTGTTGGCCGGGGCTGCTCCACCTCTTGAACCCACATGGACGTGGGCCAAGACATTTGAACGGGTCATCTCGAGAGAAGGCTGTTTCAATACTACATTCATCGAATCATTCTGCAATATCACTCCTTTTGTCATCTCACAGTTGGAGCAAACCGGAGGTGAAAGAGGTCGTCAATAGAGCAGTGGAGCAGAAGGTAGTAGAGTGATGCCGAGGGTTGTACAAACCTGAGTCCCAATCGTCATCATTGAGGGTATAGATTGTTGCCAAGGTTTGTACAATATCGAGTCCCGATCGTCGTCATTTATGGAGGCGAGGATGGACGACGGTTAGTATATCGGTGGAGTTTATTGTACTGGATAGTGGGTTAGATGAGCCTCATGCGTGCTCACTGTGGCGGCAACAGTGGTATAGACGAAGTGTTAGGGATCTCAATCCTACTCCCAAGAATTTATGACTCAATTTCCATATCTGGGGTGAACATCGGTATGTGAAACACGGAAATGTAAATACAACAACCAATAAAAGAAGAATGATTCAAATCCTCGTTCTCATTTCTTCGAATAATGTGGTAAATGAATCCATTACCCAAATGGGGTTACACTATATATAGGGGCGAGCCACATAGCCCAGGCTCGTAGGCGGTACGGGAAACATCTTGAGACATGAGATACACAATTTTTCTAGAATGTAGGATATGGATATTCTGGGATACGCATAATATTATATAAATCATATAAAAACTATTAAGGAACAAAGAAAACAAAAAGACAACTCAGAAGTACAGGTTAGCTCTCTCCGTGAATCAAGCCACTCAATTCTTGCTGAACCAAATCAATGTCAAACAGTTTTTATGGCTCAACAGGCCAAAAAAAATGAGTCTCGGCCATAGAAGAATAAGCGGCAAGCTATTACCTGTGTATGGAAACTACAATCTATACTTAAGAATTCAATAAAAAGAAACTAGGTAACATTAATGGTCCCAATAGAAGAAAAACATGTAACTAGATAAGAAAAGTTATCTTGAAAAAGACGTTCGGAAAAAAGGAACTAAAATGTGAAATGCAAAGAATAGAAAATGGCTTAGTGTTCAAAGAAGAAATACAATGAGAAGGGAACCTATTTACGATCCAAAGAAGTATTATTTACCAAAGAATAGACGATGAGAAGATAACAACATATAGGAAGTAGCTCCTCCTTGGAAATCAGGCGAGACCGACGAACCTCAAACCTACTTTTTATTTCTTTTGAAAACTAATATTTGTGTGTTATTAAATATTTGGCCCCTTAATTTTCAAAATATTAAAATTACCCGTGTATGAAAAAGTATTTTTGGCGTTTACTAGCATATCCTGATCATGTCTCAATATAGCATGAACGTATTATGAGTGTCCTAGCATGTTCTGAGCATATTCTGAGTGTAACTCAGTGTATATTAAGCGTAACCCAGCGTATCAAACATAAAATAGTTAAAAAAATAGGAAACTCAACAACGTGTCAGATAAGGATTCGGTGTCTTGGGAGAGTGTCTGTGCTTCGTAGGGGGTGAAGGAAGATTCTAGAGATAGCTTTCTAAACAAATTTGGGAATATTCTAGCATCCATGTGATGTCACGGGTGCTAACGTATGGTCTCCTTTATGATATCACATGGTCGAGAATCTACAAAATATCTCTATAATCACCTAACTATCTACTAGCATTCCCTTAACTAATTACGGGAATATTCATTATAGGAATATTCCCATTTTCTATTCATATTACAACAATAAAATAAACAAAAAATTACCATTTAAAAAATGGCCTTAATTTCTGTCTCAAACCGCACGTGCGCCATATCTCTGCACACATCAAAATGAATATGCTTCAAAAAGTAAGATCTATTACTTTGGAACATTGGAGTACAATCACAGTAGTGCAAGGGTTCAAGTTGTTAGACTGCCAGTTGAGCTTAATTATTAAATTGAAAATATTTTGTAGTTGTCGACTCTAACAGTGTTGTTAATGTCCTATTTTTTGATAGAAATTTTTAAGAACCAGTAGTTTGAAAACGAGTCCTAACCAAGCATTTCATTTGACTTGGAAAAAATCCCATAGCACGTTAGCTCAATACTTGTGGAAGAAAATCAAGATGAACTCTATTTACGAGCAAAATAAAATTATTAATCTGTCCTCCAGGATTAAGTGCTAAATTTAGACATGCAATTTAGCAATTAGGTCAATTATTGGTTGATGTCTCTAGACTTGCGCTTATGCTACCAAGCTCTGTTAGCGTCATCTAAAAGAAGGGGGATAGGTGGTAGACGACAGGAATATCGACCTTTGGATTCTGCAGTAAGTTGGTGGTGTCATATTTGAGGGTAATTATCGCTTGGGAAAGAGATGGAGTCGAGAGTTTCGCATGTGAAATGACTCGTGGAAAATATACCCAGTTCATTGTTTCCGCATTTCCATCCCTTTCATTTTACTAATTCCTTGACGCCTTGTAATACCTATAGCCCACTATGTTTAACTATTTTGCATGTGTGGCTTAGACAATGAATTATCTATTGTATTTTTAAAAGAAGGAAATATATTCAACAAGAATCCAGAAATTCAAGACTGGGTTGCAGTGTACTGCCAATTTATATATTTCTATATATGTGCGTGCGTGTCTCAAATTGCACACATGATCAGCATGGATATGGGATTTATTATTGCAGATTATTATTGAAATTTTATTGGCCTTGCAGAGTCTGAATTTGAGAGCCTCAAGAAAAGACTTAAACTTGCGGAAGACCATATTGAAGCAGGAAGACTTTTGGCGTTTTACCAGGTTTTGATGCTCTCTTCTATGAATATCAATTTTGACTCTGGGCTGTTTCCTTTTTTTTTTTCCTTTTCCTTTTTCTTTTATTTAATTTAATTTTGTAATTTTGGGAGCAAGTGTTTGATATATTTGCATTTGCTTTTCTATGTTAGAGGTGACTTTTTATGCAGCACTATTTTCTATTCCATTGGTGTTTTTATCGGTTGAAACCTCTTCACTATTTCCATAACTTTAGAATTCCACCATCCTGCTTGTTCTAACATGCAATGTTCATCAAACTTTGCCACTCCAAATTTATATGCACTTTTTATTAATTTTTTAAGTTGTTAATTAACATCCTAACTAACACCGAATGATTTGTATTTTTCTAATTTATCAATTTTTACCTCAAATGATGAAGAGAATTTATTAGTAATGTTTTTAAAGCTTTTTTCTTGGTTTATTTATTGCAAAAAAGGGAAGTGTATCTTTTGAGGAGAAACTGAGAGAATTGAACAAGTAGGGCAATATAAGTCATAATAATATCAGTGATTTGGGGTAATAGATGAACAAAGATTATAGCTAGTAAACCCTGTGACTGATGCTGGCTGGTATCACTGTATTTATCTACTGATGGTTGATATTCATGCATAAGTTGATATCCATGCATAAAAGTGTCGAAGGTAATATTTTTATTTATCAGTCTATATGTTCATGTGCAGGTCCCAAAGCCTATTAGTTTTTTACTGGAGGCACGTTCAGATGACAAGGGTGTAAAGCAGATTCTTCGTCTTATACTTTCAAAGTTTATTCGTCGCCAGCCGGGCCGATCAGATATTGATTGGGCAAACATGTGGCGTGATTTACAATCACTGCGTGAAAAGGCGTTTCCTTTCTTAGATCTAGAGTATATGCTGATGGAATTCTGCAGGGGACTGTTGAAAGCTGGGAAATTTTCACTTGCCAGGAACTATTTGAAAGGTACTGCATCAGTTGCTTTGGCAACAGATAAGGCTGAAAGTCTTGTCATTCAAGCTGCAAGAGAGTATTTTTTCTCGGCTTCAAGTCTTGCTTGCTCAGAAGTGAGTATCAACCTTATTATTATCTTGGACGATTATATTATGCTAAAAGTATTCATGAGAGCTGTTTAATATAATTTGGAAACATATGTTGTTGCACCATAATAGTGACTTTTCGACTTCATGGGGACTTTTAAAAAAAGTCCATGATTTCTTTTTAAAATGATTTTAGTCTTAACATTTTTCAAATATAAATTTTAGTTCCTATAGTGACGTTAGCCCACTCTTGGACAGCTGACGTGGCAGTACCATGTCAGACCTGACCGCCACATCAGCTGTCCAAGTGTTCACAGCTAATGTCTATATTCCGTTTATAAGGTCACTATTGGGCTTTTGGTTAGTTTTGAAAATAGGGCGGGTTAAAAACTACATAGAATATTTTTCTAGGGGCTAAACGTTATTTAACCTTTTTATTTTGAATAATATATATTTTTTAATTATTTTACTGAACAAGCTGCTGGAATTTGTATTAGGTCTGGAAGGCTAAGGAATGTCTGAATATATTTCCAAGTAGTAGAAATGTCAGGGCAGAGGCAGATATCATTGAAGCACTTACTGATAAACTTCCAAATCTTGGAGTGAACCTTCTTCCGGTTCAATTCAAGCAAATTAAAGATCCAATGGAAATCATTAAATTGGCAATCACAAATCAAGGTGGAGCATATTTAAACGTTGATGAACTTATTGAAATTGCCAAACTTATTGGTTTGAGCTCTCACGATGACATATCAGCCGTCCAAGAAGCTATTGCTAGAGAAGCAGCAGTTGCCGGAGATCTGCAACTGGCTTTTGATCTCTGTCTTGTTTTGGCCAGAAAAGGTCATGGTTCCGTTTGGGACTTGTGTGCTGCACTGGCTAGAGGTCCCGCCCTTGAAAACACAGATATCAGTTCTCGAAAGCAGCTTTTAGGTTTTGCTCTGAGCCATAGTGATGAGGAATCAATTGGTGAGCTGTTACATGCATGGAAGGATCTAGATATGCAAGGGCAATGTGAAAATTTGATGATGTTGACAAATACAGATCCTCCCAATTTCTCAGTTCATGGTTCCTCAGTCATCTCCTATCCACCTCACAGTAGTCAAGATATAGCTGACCTAAGAGATTTGTCTAAACAGGTTGATGGGGTTGGTAAGGATGATCAAGAAGTGTCTATTAACAAAATAAAAGATACTCTCTCTCTTGTTGCTAAAAATTTGTCCGCAGAGAATGGTTCTGATTGGGATTCTCTCCTTGAAGAAAACGGGAAAATTTTGTCGTTTGCTGCTTTACGACTTCCGTGGTTGCTTGAATTCTGTCGGGAGAGAGACAATGGTAAGAAATTTGTTTCCGGTCCAGTTTTTGGAAAACTCTCTGGACGTGTTAGAACACAAGCGGTGGTGACTATTCTGTCCTGGTTGGCGAGGAATAATTTTGCTCCAAGAGACGATTTGATCTCTTCTCTTGCAAAATCAATAATGGAGCCACCTGTTACTGAAGAGGAAGACATTCTAGGGTGCTCTTTTCTGTTAAATCTTATCGATGCCTTTAACGGGGTGGAGATGATTGAAGAAGAAGTGAAGACGAGGGAAAAATACAGTGAAATATGTAGCATTATGAATGTGGGGATGATTTATAGTTCACTAAACAACTCTGGAGTTGAGTGCGAGGGTCCTTCACAGAGGAGGGAGCTGCTGCGGAGGAAATTTCAAGAGAGAAACTCATCACTTAGTTCAGGTGATTGTTAGAAGCCATAAGGGCTCATTTGATAGAAAAAATGGAAACAGGGAAAAAAATCTAATCAATCATGGAAAATTTGATTTTAGTTGTGTAACAAGATGGAAAAGAATGGGTTTATTTAGGCTAAACCAATGGAATTTTGACTTCGATATTCTTTGGTGGGGAGATAAGAAAACAAAAGTTTTAAAATGAAAATTTTCAGGTTGTCGCTAGAATTTTTTCCTAGGCAATTTTGTGCAATCAAACACACCGCCAAAAGTTGAACATGATCGACTCTTCCATATTTTTAATGGAAAATGTTGCCAATCGAACACACCTCAAAGCCTAGTTTGTTTATGTTATTTTCAGCAGGGGTGAATGCACATGTAAGTGAAGGTGGGATTATAAATGGTGGGAAAAAGAAATTGGTTAGTAGAAATGGGATAAAAATTCATATCATATAAAGTTTTCCCACCTTGTTATATTAAAAATTCAACTTTTGACCCCTTAAGACGGGTTTAAATTGCAATAAAATGAAATCTTCACTAAGCCACAGTACAAATTAAACAAGGTGAAAGTGTAAGAGTATAATACCAAGTATTTTTCACCTATATTATTTGATATGTACGTAGGTTCATCTCCTCTTGTAGCACTTCTATAATGCAAATTTAAGATCACTCTAATATTTTATTCAGTAATTAGGAATAAGTTGATAGTATAATTTTACCGCTATTGATAGAATAAATATATTAACAAAGTATTATATTATTCACCCTCCTTGTGAAAGATTTCTGAATCTTTTTTTTCTTTTTTTAAATCTCTCTGATTTCTAGTGGTCTTGTAAGTTGGATGCTAATGATGTTTTCTACTTGTTTTGCATGTTGTTCTGTTACTATGTTGCTTCTCAAATTATTTTGTTTGTATCCAGACGATCGAGACATGATTGACGAAGCACAATCCTCATTTTGGAGAGAATGGAAACTGAAATTAGAAGAACAAAAGCGTGTTGCAGATCATACGAGAATGTTGGAGCAAATAATTCCGGGTGTTGAAACTGCCCGCTTTTTGTCTGGAGACACCGACTATATGGAGAGTGTTGTTTTCTCCCATATCGAATCAGTAAAGTTGGAGAAGAAGCGGATTTTGAAAGACGTGTTGAACGTAGCTTATACCTATGGCTTGAATCACACCAAGGTATGCAGGTTTGCTTAGAACTAGAAAAATGAGACACGGCACGATAATTATTTAGACCTAGAAAAATGAGACGCGACATTATAACACGTCACAACATCATCAATTAATGGGTTTTGCGTCATAACGGGTTGAACTGTTACACATTACACAAATGGGTGACACGAATCTGGTAATACATGACATAAACACGAGATATATAGCGAATGCACTGTTAAAACACGGCACAAACTAAACATTACTCTTAAATTTAATGAATCAGCATTGGGTTGAGCAATCGTTGACACGACATGACTCGACACGAACACGATTCATTACTAGGTCGAGCTGTTTCTATCTCTGATGCATTTAAATATGTTTAATGCATAACAATTTGCTTCATCTTTTCCATTCAGGTGCTACTACATTACCTTGGCTCTGTCCTTGTTTCCGAGGTTTGGACCGTTGATGATATCAAGGCCGAAATTTCAGAATTTAAAGGAGAAATACTTGCTTGTGCTGCAGAAGCCATCAAAACCATTTCTTTATCTGTCTACCCTGCAATTGATGGGCACGACAAGCAGCGTCTTGCTTACATATATGGCCTGCTTTCTGACTACTACTTGCAAGTAGAAGAAACCAAAGAATCGGTACCTGTAATCGACCCAGATAAAAAGCATTCAATTTCTCCCGGGCTAGGTCAATTTTACAAGATTCTTGAACAAGAATGTAGTAGGGTTTCTTTTATCAAGAACCTGAACTTCAAAAACATTGCCGGATTACAGGGTTTGAACCTCGAGTGCTTCAGTACGGAAGTCTATGCTCACATCGACGAACATAATGTGGAGGCATTGGCAAAAATGGTCGAGACCCTTGTTGGTATATATAGAGATATAGTGCATGAGGGTCTTATATCACAGCAAGCTGTTTACAAACATCATGTACTCAGTTTGCTGACAACTATGGAAACAAGGGCCAAAACAGAAACCCATTTTCAAAACCCCGAAAATCTCCACGTCTTTATAAACGAGCTTGAGCGTACATATGATGTATGCAGTAACTATATCAAAGTCTTGACATATCCTGATTCTCTGGACATAACGAAAAAATTCTTTACAGGAATCATCCTGCCTCTTAATAATAACTCCTTTGACAGTGTATGTTGTGACTCGACATGGCGCGACTGCCTCATCGTGCTTTTAAATTTCTGGTTCAGACTTACGGATGACATGCAAGAATTCGTATCCGTATCTCACAAGAATTCAGAAGAAAAATTCTCTCCCAAATGTTTGATGAAATGTCTTGGAGCTTTTGTGAGCTTGGTAATGGAGGGTAAAGTCTCCCCAAGTCAAGGCTGGGGAACTGTTATTGGCTATGTCGGTTATGGTCTCATAGGTGGTGTTGCGGTTGAGATTTTCATTTTCTGCAAAACAATGATATTTTCTGGCTGTAAATTTGAAGCCGTGGCAGATTTATTCGCTGAAGTAATGTCACAGTTGCCACCTGTCTCAACTTTGATCAATGATATCCCCAATCTTTATTCAAGTATATTGGAAACCATTTTAAGGGACCTGGCTTCTGGAGAGATTGAACACCAGAATTTACAACGTTTATTGTCATCTTTAGGTAAGTTGGAAGGTAATTTGGAGGATCTGAAGAGGGTCAGGCAAACAGTTTGGTCAAGATTGACGAAATTCTCTGAAAATTTACAGCTGCCAAGCCATGTCCGCGTTTACGCTCTCGAGCTTATGCAATTCATAGCAGGTGAAGGTAGAAATCCAAACGCGTTTTCTGCCGAGATACACGCAAATGTTGTTCCTTGGGAAGGATGGGATAATTTACAGTTTACAAATGTAGACAGCGAGATTAAGGATGATCATGGGTTGTCAAGTGTAACAGACACGTCTAATAGGTTTACAAATACTTTGGTTGCTCTTAAATCGACTCAGCTAGCGTCAACCCTCTCACCGAGTCTAGAGGTTACTGCTGATGATCTTTTGACAGTGGAGTTAGCTGTTTCTTGCTTTTTAAAATTATGTGGGGCTGTGACTTGTGGGCCCCACCTTGATGCTTTGCTGGCAATTTTAGGAGAGTGGGAAGGGCTCTTTATAACAGCGAAAGATGAGGTGGATTTTGCGGAAGCATCTGATACTGGAAATAATTGGAGCAGTGATGATTGGGACGATGGATGGGAGAGCTTTCAGGAAGAAACCACTGAGAAAGAACCGAAGAGAGAGAATTCTCTGTATTCAGTTCATATTCTGCACGCATGTTGGGGGGAGATCTTTAAAAAACTCGTATCGTTTTCTAGGTTGAGAGATGTGTTAAAGCTTACTGATCAATCCATTCAAAAGAGTAAGACAATATTACTAGATGAAGATGATGCTCGCAGCTTGAATCAAACCGTTACCGAATCAGATTGTTTTGCGGCTCTTAAACTTGCGATGTTATTGCCATATGAAGAAATACAACACAAATGTTTGGATTTCGTTGAGGAAAAATTGAAGCAAGGTGGGATATCAGAGTCGATGGGTGGGGACCACGAGTTCTTAATCCTCGTATTATCCTCGGGAATTGTATCAACGATTATCACTAAACCGTCTTATGGCACAATTTTCTCGTATCTTTGCTATATGGTGGGGAATTTCTCGCGTCATTCTCAGGAGGCCAGCCTACAAAACAATGAGAAAGACATGTTTCTTTTTAGAAGCGTTGTTTTTCCGTGTTTTGTAGCGGAGTTAGTGAAGGCAGATCAGCAGATTCTAGCAGGATTTTTGGTTACGAAATATATGCACACGAATGCGTCTCTTAGTTTAATTAATATTGCAGAGGCTAGCCTTGGGAGGTATTTAGTGGCGCAGGTCGAGTTGTTAAGCGGTGATGAGTTTGTTTCTGAGAATAAGAATTTTGAGCCTTTGGTGAATACAGTTTGCAGCTTGAGAGGGAAGATGGGGAATCTAGTACAATCTGCATTGTCATTGGTTTCAAGTAATGTTAGATGATGAAGCTTTGTTTTATTTGTTGATTATAGAAATTTATGATGTTATGTTTCAGGTTATGGTTGTGAAAATTATATGGCGAAGAATAACTCTTTTTTTTTTCTTTTTGGGTTGGGTGGGAAGTTTTTGGGTTCCACCCTTTTGTTATAGTAGAATAGCTTGTACGTTATCGTTCATTTCTCTTGGTATTTCTTGAAATAGTGTACAATTTGGAAAGAAAATGATACAGTTTTTACTATGAGATTTGCTTTCGAGTCCTTTGACAGTCTATAATGCTTTAGAAAATTTTAACAATTTTCTTTTCCAGTCTTTAAGGAGGTTTATATGGAATATTTGTACATAGGATTCGTACAGAATCTACGAATCCTCTATACAGACTGAATTGTCGTGTCGGTATTGACCCGTGTCTTGAGTGGACCCAAGGCACGGAGCAATATGGACACGACACGTCAGTCTGTACAGCCGCAACTGTACGAATCCTTTATACGTGTAGAACTATATAGAGTGGTTCATATATGTAGCAGCATCCACTTTCCCCATAAGATATTTTTACCTTTCAAGTTCCGTTCCCCGTCCTCCCCCCCCCTCCCTTTTCCTTTAACTATTATGCAAATGAGGTAGTCGAAACTATACAAATCTACTCAAAATTATTAGTTACTTAGGTTCTTGGAATGAGAGTACAACAAATGTCTAGTCTTGGGACAATGTGAACCCGTAAAAGAGTACAAAGGTTATGCTCCTTTAACACCAATTGGTTTTAGGTGAGACATCGACTTAAGATTCAACAAGTGGTATCAAAGAGCCAATGGTTACGGGTTCAATTCTTGTTCGTCTCATTTGTTGGGGGATTGTATTGTAATGAAAGTACAACAATGTCATCTCACCTAGTAAGCAACTTGATGTTGAGTGAACTCAAAAGGATTAAAAAGTTTATCCTTCTTAACACCAATTGATTTTAGGTGAGATGACGGGTTGAGATCTGACAAGAGAGGTAAACATTTAGTTAAATTTGATTATTAACAAGTTGCTTACTAGTCAAGCTAACACAAATAGAAGGTATAAACCAATCATACACAACAGGGATCTATCATATAGTTAATTCACGATTAGACGTGACATTTTTTTAAGCAAGAGGAGCAATATCACCACAAATTATATTCACAACTTCTATTAACAAAAGAATGGTTCCAGTGAAATAGCCTCTCCACCGTCGCTTACAAAGAATAACAATCACAATAAAAGAATTCATTTATATAACATCCACCTAGGAATGCACACAAGAAAAGAATCAATGAAATCTATATTTGGGGATGCTCATGTAGTACAACTACAGAATTTTTGATGTCATCTTGAGGTTAAGACCACCAAAATAAATCAGCGTTCAGCCCCAAATCGACTATTTTTTCCTCCCCGCCTTGTTTCCCTCCCTACATATACGAGTAACTATGATTTCCAGACTTTTTCCCATTCCATAGGCACACGGCTTTTTGAATCAGACTCCAACTTGATATATGTAGCCACCCCCATATTTTTCACGTATCGAGCGACCAAACCTCAATGACGAAGATAGGGGACATCAAATAATTAATGTCATTCTAAGAATTATCGAATAACTAAATAAAACTAAAACAATCCACGACAGTATATAAAATATATAGATAAAATGAGATAATAAATATGAGTCTAAAAAAACTGAATCAATAAAACTGAATCAGTCCCAAGATACAAATCTTTCAATTGCTCCAAAACCAAAGTGAAATGTAAACAACTCTAGAACTCACCACGACCCATAAAAGTCTCTGAAAAATAAATTGAAATGTATAAGGTTTAACAATAAAAAGAAAATACGGTGAGAAGTAACTCCACTTCTACTGCTTAAATAACCGGATAAGGTTGACCTTGCAATTGGACTACTCATCCATGCTCATACAACTGGTGAACACCTGAAATGGTTTTAGAAAAATAACGTGGGTTAAACACCACAATTTTTAAGAAATCGCTTACTTTACTTGAAGAATATTAAATGCGACTCATTTACAAATCAAGTCGTCCCCACCAGCACTCATCCACAAGGTATCTCACCTCACCTCTAACTAAGGGAATCTTAGACACACGTTCCCATCCTACTCTAGGCATAACTATTAACGTAAGCACCCACGTCCCAAGACTAAACATGTAGTCTACGTTACTCTTAACTCATACTCCATATAATATCCTCACCGAAAATCATATATTACAGTTACTACTAACTTGTAGTATCCACGCCTCACATAACAACAAAATACATTAAGTCCTTCAATATGAGTTAACTACTATCATATCAATACCCACGTAAGTTCTATTCATCGCTAGACTAACTATAATACTACCCAATATCTCGGTACATCACACCCATCACCAGTCTAACATCTATGACATATAATATCCATATGACCTAGGCCTTCAATATGAGCTAACTACTATCATATTAATACCCACATAAGCTCTATTCATCGCTAGACTAACTATAATACTACCCAATATCTCGGTATATCATACCCATCACCGGTCTAACATCTATAATATATAATATCCATAAGACCTAGTCCTTAACTGGTCTAGCTACCCAACTATTCACTATAAAAGTAACTATTGATCTCCACAAAACTAGCTACAAGATATCACTTTAAGAACACTACATAATAACGTAACTCTCACTATGGAATAAGATTAATAAACCATGTGTAATACCCATATACCACCTCATAACCAATAAGTAATGACATCATAATAAGAATTGTAGTACAATTCAAATCTATATATGAATACGTCCATCATTGGAGAGGTTACACATATATAAATATGACATGAAGGCTTTAACCTTAAGGGAACCTCTCGTGCCTCTATCAGGTCAATTCGTATGAAATCCCATTCCTAACAATTGCAAAACATCCACATATAAATAAAAAGGTAAATCACTATGCCATCACCATGCATAAATAAAAAAGTAAATCACTATACCATCATACCACTATGTAATCACATATTAAAACTACCCGATGGATCAAGCCTCCTCTGTCTTCTACTCGCGAGATGTTTGACCAACAACATGTAAGGTCGAGATATATGCCTATACACAACCCGTGTCATCAACCAGGGTTGTAGTACAAGTAATTTTCATTAAAACCCATATACACCCATGGATATATGCCTATACACAACTTGCGAAATAACCCCATCAAGTCACTATCTATAGATTCCCCACGAATACACACACACTTATGGTATGTCCATAATTATCACACAAAGGATATATCATCTAATACATATGCACAAATAAAATATCTCATCCTAACCATACACATCGAACTAAATGTCCCCTAGATATAAACTCAATATGATAACCATAACCTTCATAAATAAAATATAGGATCAAACCTTAATCGACTATCCAAAACCTCCACGGAAGCATTATATATTATGCCTTAAGTCCATATGAAAAAATACTGACAAAACCACTAAACCCCCACCTTATTGCCTAAGCCACGATCGCGACAGTGATGGGTGCGACCCCGACCTTGGGTGGCCTTGTTGCAGACTCTCCAATGTCCTCGGATGCTAACCTCCAAACCCAAAATGGTGTCGTAATATAAAATCATTCGAGAACTTTCCCACATCGACTTCTTAACACATAAGATCTTAATTAAGGTTTCTTCTACTCTATAATCAATCCCAAATCATCACAATATCATCTCTAATGATTCCTAAGCATGTCTCTAACATTATATAACCATTTAGTAAGTTAGATTCATCAAAATGAAATTTAAATAATCACTTACAACATGTGTTTAATTATGGTTTCCGTTTCTTTTAATAATGGGTTTAATCATTAAAAAAGATTTAAATCATCAAAGTTCAATCCTAAAAATGTGATTCATCATATTAAATCAGTCCTACACAGATCTAAACAATTCTAATAATTTAATTGACATTAAAACTCACATATTCTATGATTATTCATGATATCTCAACATAGCATGTGACTAATCCTAAATTAATTTAACATAGTACTCAATCATAAATAAGTTAAAGTTATACATTATAAAGCAAGTTATTCCTTACCTGAAATCGGATTATTGAATCCTCCATCAAGTCCTCTTGATGATCCTCTTGTTATCCAAACTTGTTTTTCTCTTATTCTCCAAACATCTCCTCTGATGCTAAGGTTTTTTCTTATGTTTTAGATGTGTGATCAATGAGGTTTACGTCTCTACTAAAACCCTTAATCTTGCAAATCATTTGCAGTCTCTAAATGATCCCAAAGCACTATCCATATGCTCCCAAAACTTACCCCAAAGGAATGCCTACCCATAAGGCCCAAATTAATATTATAAAAACACCACTTCGGGTCTTTGTATCTCCAAAGCCTAGTCTAACGATACTTAATCGAATATTAAGAAAAAGGTCATATTCCATCCTATATTTTAATTTTTAGGACAATGATTTTCAAGTTTATAAATCTAGTCCTTGTGGTACAATAACATTTATAAATCTAGTCCCTGTGGTACAATAACATTTATTTTTTTGGTCCGCACCAGCGGCACTATTTTTCACTATTTTCATGGTGTTTTTAGTACAGGGACTACATTTATAAAATTATATGGAGTGTCCTATTTTTATACACTTTGAACATTACGAGGACCTTTTCTCAAAACTCCCTAAAAATAAATAAATTGCAACGTTATTATTAAATTAAAAGTTGTTCATATTTAATTTAAATTTAGTTACAACACGAAATTCATATTTCAAAATTTTATAATATCAACGCTACACACGAGAAAATTTTAAATTATCATTTAATAATTTGTTATTTAATTAATTAAAAATGCATGGTATTACATTATCCTCCCCTTAATAATGAAATTCTATCCTCAAAATTCGACTCGTTACCAATTCAAAAAATCCCGAATGCACCTCTCACATGTCTCTCTCTCTCCCACATTGCTCAAATAGTGCTAAAAATATATGTCTTCTAACTTGATAATATAGATACAGCTTGACATCTCTTAAGAGATTTCCCATTACCAACTCCACTCGGTTGAACCTCCTACTTACTATGAGTACTCCTCCTATTGTCCCTAATAATGGTCACCTTCTCCAAGGTGTCCTTAGCTCTATCCCAAGTAACTTGTTATCCCTTACCTCAACTCCAACTAATGAGGAAAATACAAGGCCACCCATCTGATACCTCAAAGGGTGTCATGCCAAAAAGTACGATACATCTTTTCATCCCTATTGGACATAATTATAATCATGTCCCTCTTCATGTCTTCCCACCGATATTGACGCCACATATCCTAATACGTCTAGCCCCCTTTATGATCTATTGCAAATATGAATCGGTTCGCATCCCTCAGAACGACTCATGAGAGACACTATTGATTACCAAGCCATCTCTATTCAAGCACATGTACAAAGGTATTAACAAAAATCATCACACTTCAACCTTTCATAACACCACATCATCCCCTTACTTCCAACTAGAATTAGAATCCATGCGTGGGATGTAAAATCCAAATAAGAAACCCCCCGATACACTTCTATCTTGACCACCTGGTTGTCGAGGTATAATAGGGGTTGAACTTACAACTTCAAGGATATAAGTACTTTCATACCAAGATACTAACTTAACACAACTACCCTAATGGCGGGTATTCCAAGAGTGATACTTCATCCCCATGGGCCAAACCAATCCAATAACGCTTGAAAACACCACGCGTTCATAGTAACCAATGGGGAATAAATCTTTCAATACCGAATCTAATGGAGTATTCTAGTTTCTCATTTACATCTGAACATCTAATCAATCCAATAAAAGGTATACTATCACTGTGATGATTATTGTTATGACTATAAAACAAACTAAGCTACCTGACTTCAGCCCGTGTTCGTTCGAAAAAAGCTCGTTCGAGATAGGATCATAAGATAAACGATCCCAACTTAATTTTTTTAAGATCTTTATCTTATTGAGCTCGACTCGAATTCGGCTCAATCAACAATATACATACTAAACTAGTGTAAAATAACTAAGCTCCTTGAGCTCGACTCGTGTTTACTTTATTAAACGCTCGTTCGATCTTTGATCATAAGATAAATAAACCACACTTGAACATATTTTTAGTCTCATTTATATTTATAAACCAAGCTTGATAAACCATAAGCTCGACTCGATTTAGATCGACTCATTTTCACCCATACTTGTTATGATATCAGCACATGTTACCATTTACAATTACTAATAAATATGGGTGAGGCTACCTCTTGTCACCCATTTTTCAATACACTCCAGCCGATCATACTATATATACGTGCTATCACACATATCCTCAATATGAGAAATCCATTAGTAGCTAACTGTAGGGGATCTGAAATCGCCTGGAAAGGGGGTCCCGGACAAAAGTGATGAACAACATAAAAATAAATACGTGAGATAAGATTTACCTGGTTCGGCCAAGTCGGACTACGTCCATGACGATGGTGAGGTTATTTTCATTAATATGAGCGAGAATTTACATGAGGGTGTTCTCTAGACTTTTATCCCCTTACACAATGAGGAGTCTCCCCTTTATATAGAGTTAGGGGTTACAATTGGATAATGACTCTATTAATAAAGTTTACGTCATAATAAAACATTACTATTGTGATACGATCGATCTTCTATCTTCACTTGGACTTTTGTCGTCTTTATCTTGTCAAACTAGTTTTGACACCCCGCCTATTAAAATAGTGGGTGGCTAGCCCGCTACTAAAATAAAATTGTAGTCTCATATGGTCCATTCACAGCATCACTGTCGAAAGTTAATTAATTACTAACTACATATTAGTTTAACAAGCAGTGTCAAAATTTTAATCTTTAATTAAAATGCCAAAGTAAAGACATTTAATCATAATCCAATGAGAATAAAATTAAATAAACGATCCACACCACATGAGGAACTTTAAATGCATAATATGAAACTGGGTACCAAATAAACCACCGGTTACCAAAATCCAATCCAAATATCTGAATGAAATAAACAACTAAAAATGACCGAGTCACAGACAAAGGGGCAACATGCCCATCAAATAACTGAAATAGAGCCTAGTCTAAGACGCGATGAATGAAGCGACTACTCTGAACTCTACAAGCCTCCACAATCGTTGCAGCTACATATCCCTGGAAAGAGCGATCATCCATGGTGTCCTTGTGGCTGGACACCTAAAAGTTTTTGGAAAATATTTTGACACGAGTCAGAGCCTAAAACCTTTGAAAAATATTTGCAAGTAATTAAGATGCCATAAATAAATATGCAGTAAAACCTTCCACATTTAAGCCGGTGTCGCACTCTCACGAGATTACCCCTCATCTCTCAACTATTGTGCACACCTAGAGCATACATCTCAACCCGCCTAGTTACACTAATTCGTCTAATTAGTTCTATTGTAAACCTCACGAATACACCACTCGAACCCTAGTATTGTCTATCGTTAATTTCTTAGCTATTTCTCTCGCTTGCTTAATTAATCATCTCATCATTTATCATTCTCATAACTTTATTCCAGTTATTTATAACATTCACTCTTAAAGTATTAAACCCGTATATATAATTACCACACTAATATATATAGTTATACTACAACAAAAACACATATATCATGTATAATCATGATCCCTTAAGTAATAACTAATTAGTACCATCTCCCGAGTACTAACTCATTAGGGTAAGAACAAATTTTCTAGGATTGTTCATAGCATAGCTTTAAGCTAGTTTGACGTATCCCGTTACAAATCGTCACCCACCATCAAGACGAATCGAACTCAGGTATCTCCAAGTTTGAAGATTTCCCGACATCCCGATGAGGTATGAAATGATTCAAAGTTTGAATTAATTTACAAAACAATATTTTGGGATGTTTATTTTTTCAAAAGACGAATAGGAACTTTGATTTTCGAAAAATATGTTTTCTCAGTTTACTGTAGGCGGAGTTTAAAAAAAATATTTTTTTGTTTATATCATTAAAACGACATCTTCATGCCGTTAGATCCGTCGTTTAAAATAATGCTTCTAAATTGGATCAAACGAAGCTTACTATTTTGAGTTTATTTAGGTTGTTAGAAGCGAGATCAAATCTCGTTCGAATGACATGTTTATGTCGTTAGAATGACCTATTAATCTCGTTCGGATGACGCGTCGCCTTAAGTTTTATATAAATACATATTTCGTGTTCAGAACGTTTAAGACTTTTGCCAGATTCGAAACTGCTTAACTTTTGCGAAAATTCTTCACTTTTTGTGTTGAAAAACACATGTTTAATTTACAACAAAACATCGTGCAATACTGTTCTTGTGAATTGTTTAAACCCTAGAAAGTTTTGTATTTTTGCATACACCTTTTGTGGTGAGGATATCAATTGCTGACTTGTGATACCTGCGGGGATTCACTGCTGAAGACGAAGGCTGAGGCTGATGGAGGGTTGCGATCAAGTGATTCTTGCGAGGATCATAGTTGTTGTTCATTAGAGATTTGTGAAGATTAACGCGTTAAACTTGTGGCGGTGATCAAGTAGTCTATAAGTTGACTATCTTGTTAATTTCTAAGTGAATAAAGGTTTTTCCCTTTGTTTTTTTCCTGAAACTCGGCCATGTCATATTTGTTTGTTTGATTTATATGTTTTATCACCATATATGCATGATTAAGATAAAATCTATTTAAAATTGGCTTCTGAATTTAAATTGGTGTTGCAATATTTATTTGAAATCGCCCCAACAATTATTTGCATTCATAAATTGGTATCAGAGTTCCTTGCGCTTACAATTAGATGCCTTCCCCTCGAGTACTAACTCATTTGATGCCTTTTTCTATAATGCTATCATCATCCAGGGCATGCTCACTTCATCCTGGTTATCGACGATCGGACTCTCACACCGACTCTGTGAAATTACAAACGTATTGGAGGCGGTCATAGTCCTTCAATAGTGAATCTCAATTATACTCTAATCATCTCACTTCGAATAACCATCACACAAGGTATAAACACGACGCTATGACTTGGGGTCGATATTTAGGCCGTTGTGTTTCGCCAGGGAATATCACCCATATCGCGTAACCTCAGATGATAGCACTAGAGGGGTATGCTTAATATAAATATCATACACACAAATATTATTCTTATTCGTATGTATGATGTCTCTATACCTCCATATATATCAATACAAACCCGGCTAAAATGTGCCTATCACTCAAAGCACTAGCCTACTATCCCGAGTCTACACCCCGACATTTATATTTATTTTAGTTTTCATCTATTAATTAAATAAAATAGCATCCCTCCGCTATAACACTAAGACTTACCCAACCAGCCCATACATCCAATATTTACAAAATCACCCCACCCAAATCGTTATTAGAATTACCCGCTAATTATTTCTCTCACCTTTTCAAGTCCAACTTTGATTACCCTCTCATCCCTAGGTAATATAATCTTTTTAAATCACCTTAATAAATATCTCTGAATTTTACGGGTTTAGAAAATTCATTTAAACCTACGAAACTCACCCATTTATCAAACAACCAAACTTGGATCTGCCAAAAGACCGAATCGATTTGGCCAGATTGCGAATCGGTTCGCCCAACAATTCAAATTGGTTCTGCTGGACATGCGAATTGGTTCGCTACCCTTTTATAATGAACCCTCTTATCTAATTTCGACCCAAACCCTTTAATATGATACCAAAACCTCTATTAAAACGTATATAACCTAAGGGAATTGATCCTAGATGGTTCTAACAGTGAATACTCAGTCAAATATAATCGATTTATCTAATGTCATCAATTTAATTCATGAATTGGGTTTATAAAAAGAGCATTCCATCTAAACCCTAGTTTTGGTTTCAAATCCCCAATTAAACACCCTAGATTTGGTTTCAAATCCCCAATTAAATATATTCAATCTCTAATTTTCCAATATGATTCAAATTCCCGCAATATTAAAGGGTACTATATCATAAATTAATCATCTGACCTACACATGATATCAATTTCACCTTAAACTCCATTTTTGTGTAAAAAACCCTCCCCAAAATGGTTTGTTCTACACCTACCATGATATGAACATGAATCACCTCAATTTAATTTTGTTCAAATTAATTACTTTCCTTGAAATGATTATAGGGTCTGATCTCTCTTGTGTGTGATAATTCAATGCTAGAATCCCTTGAGTTTTCTTCTCAATTAGCCTATCTAACCTTCTCCTCTCTTCCTTATCTCTTTTAAGGTTTGCAACCAATGGTAGGGCTACCTCACACAACTAACCTTTTTATTTTAACCCACTAATACCGTAGTTAGGTTATTAGGCTATTTTAAAATGACCTAAACACCCTTACATGAATCCGAGCTAGTCTAAAAAGCCTTTGAAACCCAAATACTATCCCCGTGCACTCAATTCTGCCTATCTCGACCCATTCGGAACCAATCGTGAACTCGAAATCTCCATCAGATTCACCTTACATAAATTTCCTACCTCAACCTTAAAATAATCTACTCACAAGTCCCAGTTGAGATACTATCAAACAGCACGTCGTTCTCACTCACTACGACGTATTACTGCACACGTATAATTTAAAAATGCCAGAATTAATTGAATTCGAAATTGTAAAAACACTGTTACATACCCCCCTCCCTATGCAAAGGAATTTCTTCCTCAAAATTCGGACATACCTACATCGATAATCTTGGGATACTGCTCTCACATATCATCCTCCCACTCCCACATCGACTCGTTTGTATTATGGTGTCCCCACTGAATTCAAACCAAGGGCACCACCTTAGACCATAACTTACGTTCACGACGAACAAGAATAATAACTGGTATCTCCTCATATGAGACATCTGGATGTATATCTATCTCCTCCAATATAATGTGCCAATAGTCCCTCTCACTCCTCTGATATTTCTTTAGCGACAACATGCGAAAGACATCGTGGATCCTCTATAGATGCTCTGGTAAATCCAGGCTATAAGCGACTGCTCCCACTCTTTCAATGATCGTGGAAGGACCAATATACCTCGACGATATCTTTCCCCTTTCCCCTAATTTCATGACTCCTTTTATAGGAGACACCCGCACCAAGACCCGATCCCCTATATCCAGCTCTATGTGCCTTCTGTCTGCATCCACGTAATTCTTCTGCCTATCTTGAACTATTCGTATGCGTACCCGAATGAGCTTGATCTTGATAGTAGTATCCTGAATCATCTCCGATCCTAACAACTTTTTGTCCCCCACCTCTAACCAACAAATGGGTGAACGACAAGGCCTCCCATAAAGCGCCTCAACTAGTGCCATGCCAATGGTAAATTGGTAGGAGTTATTATAAGCGAACTCCACCAATAGGAGGTACTACTTCCAACCTCCCCAAAGTCGAGTATGCACATTCTGAGCATGTCCTATAACATCTGATTAACCCACTTAGTTTTCCCATCCTTCTGTAGATGATACGCAGTACTCAATCATAAATTCGTGCCCATAACATCCTGAAAGGTCTGCCAAAAATGGTACACGAAAATCTTTTCCCTGTTAGACATGATATTAATCGGCACTCCATGTAATCTCACAATCTCGGTAATAAACAACTGCGTATATTTCCTTGTCTCATAATCTATACGAACTGGTAGAAAATGGGCCACCTTGGTCAATCGATTCACAATCACCCATATGGAGTCGTGACTCGATAAACCAATAATAAAGTCCATCGAGATGCTCTCCCACTTCCACACTGTTATCTCAAGTGGATGTAATATCCATGTTGGTATCTGGTGGTCTATCTTCACAAGTTGACAAGTAGCACACTTCGAGATAAATCTGGTATGTCCTGCTTCTTTCCCGACCACCAATACAGCTTGCGCATATCCTGGTACATCTTATCCCCGTCGGGATGTACTGTAAACCACGACCCCTGCGACTCGATCATCACTACGTGTCTCAAATCTGCATCCTCCGGAATGATAAGCCTCACATTGAATTTTAAGACTCCCTTGGAGCTGATCGATTAGGACTCTTCCCGATCTTCTAATAACTGTCTCACCCTGTCTTGACAGAATTGGTCCCGGTCTTATTCTTTCACCACCTGCATAATGATCCCGGGTGTGATAGCTAAAACTAACATGCAAGCTCTGGCGATGTCATCGTCATGTCAAAGTTCACCCCACTTCGCCTTCCAGACCTCTGCTACCTCTCTGGTAGGCCGTCGACTCCATGTTAGCCTTCCCACGATGATACTGAATATCAAACTGGTAGTTCTTTATGAACTCCAACCATCTCCTTTGTCGCATATTCAGATACTTATGGATGAACATGTACTGTAGCGACTTATGATTCGTGAATAAGCTGGACATCTCACCCAAAAGATAATACCTACAAATCCTTAAGGCAAATACAACCGCTACTAGCTCCAGGTCGTGCATGGGGTAATTCATCTCATGGGGCTTAATCTTGTGAGATGATAAGATATAGCCCTATCCTCCTACTACAATACACCCCTAAGTCCCTGCAAAGATGCATTTGTGAAAACAAGGTACTCCACTAGGCAGTGAGTGTACTGACACTGAAGTCAATTTATCCTTTAGATCGTCAAAAGCCAACCGAAAAAAGCATCCCAAATGAAAGGTACCCCCTTACGGACAAACCCGTAATCTTCAAGTATCCCTTTATGAAGTGGAGATAAGACCCAACCAACCCTAAAAATCTCCGAACCTCCGTCGGTGTCATGGGCTGTCCCCATTCCCTTACCATTGATACCTTACTCGGATCCACAAAAATCCCTCTATCTGATACAACGTACCCCCAAAACTGCACTTCCATCGGCCAAAATCTGCATTTCTCAAACTTGGCATACAAATGGTGATCCCTTAATATTTGTAGAACCGAACTTCTAGTTCAAGAATAAACTAGAATAACATTGATGAACACAATCACAAACTGATCAATAGACCCCTCGAATACCCTGTTCATGAGGTCCATGAACACTGCCGTCGTCAACCAAAATGGCATCACTCTAAACTCGTACAATCCATACTGCATCAGGAATGTGATCTTAGGAACGTCCTCCTCCTCAATACGCAACTGATGCTACCCCGATCGCAAATATATATTCGAGAAGAATGATGCTCCTCTCAACTGATCGAACATGTCATCGATTCGAGGCAATGGATACTTATTTTGATTCATGACCTTGTTCATCTCATGGTAGTCTACACATAGACGAAGTGACCTATCTCTTTTCTTCACAAAGAACACTAGTGCACCCCACAATGATGTACTCCACCTAATGAAGCCCTGTCCCATAAGTTGTTGAATCTGATCCTTTAACTCCTGCATTTCTAACGGGGCCATACAGTATGGTGCATGTGTGATTGGCCTCATCCTAGGTGCTAAATAAATCACAAACTCAATCTCTCGGCTGGGTGACAACACTGATATCTCTTGAAAAATGTTTGCAAACTCCCTCACAATCGGAATAGAATCCAAGTAGATAACCACCTCCTTTGAGGTTTCCTCCTCAATACAGTATGGGTGAGTGGTCGATCCTCCCTCAAGTAGAGGCATCACCACTAGAAACATCTTATGCCCCGAATTGGAGAATATAATGGTCCTCCCATAACAATCTACCATCGCCCTATACCCAGCTAACCAATCCATGCCCAAAATGACATCATACTCCTCCAAATCTAAAACTAGTAGGTCCATTGCTCGACATAATCTCCCAACTTCTATATCTACCCCCTACATATCGAGTGTATAAGGGATCTTCTACCTAAAGGTGACTCTACACATATACGAAGGCTGTCAATTATCTCTAATAGACTTGCTGCACGTGTAAATCTTATGGCTATAAATGAATGTGAAGATCCTATATCAAACAACACGCTACCCATATGATCATGAATAGGAAAAATATCCTCTACTATAAGTGGCACTTACGGTGCCTGAGGTATGACAGAATCCCGGACGTTATAGATACGTCCATACTATAGCTGCTCCTGCTACTATGGGGCTTATGGGGATGGTGTTGTCGTTGGTAATTATATCTACTGCCCCTGTTGGGAAACCTGCGGTGGTCCTCTGATTAGGTATGGGAAATTACTCTTATGATGGACCATCTCTCCATAATTATAACAATGATAAAAAAATTCTCTCTGCCTATGGCCTTGGTGGTTTTGTCAGGGCTGTCCCCGTCATTGGCCCTGGTCCTGCTGGTCACCCCTATTGTTCCCTTGACCTTGGTGTCCTTGGGGAACCTACTATTATTGCTGTTGAGAATTAGAAGGGCCCTTCTAGCCCTGTTTAAACCCACCACTCTCAGATCTTAAACCTCCGGATATGAATCTCTTTACCGAATCTTCTTGTTGAAATCTCGCTCGTGTTGCCTGCTCACCTACTACTACTGTGCTCCACTGGCACCATTCCTACCTGCCTTCCCACTTTTACTGGACTTTCCCACTCTCTTGCTTCCCTTCATATAAAAGTGATGATCCTATCAGTGTAGTAGTGCGTAATTAATGACATCAATATAAGTCTTCAACGCTAAATTACCAAGCAAGTGTTGCCTGATCCTCTAAGTAAGTTCATCCATGGACCTCAACATTTTCTTCTCTTCGTTGTTCACCTCATCGGGCACAAAGTTTGCCAAATGGGTAAACTCCTCCTCGTACTCAACTATGAACCGATCTCCCTGCATCACCTCATTAAATTTCCTTTACATCTCTGTCTCAATTGTCAAAGGAAAGTACTTACGATCGAATTACCTATAAAACTTAGTGATCATCATAGTATCTCTCTCACCAGAAACGTAAAAAGCTACACAGATCCCGTAGGTCACTAGAACCTGATGCTCTAATAACATATGTGAAACCATGCTTATTAAAATAATGAGTGGAAAGCCCGTTACCAAAATAAAACGGTAGTCTTATATGACTAATTCTCAGTGTCACTATCAAAAGTTAATTAATTACTAGCCACCTATTAGTTTAACAAGCATTGTCAAAATTTTAGTCTTTTGTTAACATACCAAAGTAAAGCCATTTAATTATAATCCAACAAGAATAAACTAAATAAATAATCCACACCATATGAGGAGGTCTAAATGAATAATGTGAAACAGGGTACTGAATAAATCATCGGTTATCAAAATTCAATCTAAATATCTGAATGAAATAAGCAAATAAAAATGACTGAATCCGAAATAAAGGGACAATATGCCCAACAGATAACTGGAATAGAGAGTAATCTAAGAAGAATGAAGGAAGCGACTACTCTAAACACTGTAAGCCTCCACATCCGTTGCAACTACGTATCCCTGGAAAGAGTGATCATCCACGGCATCCCTGTTTATATAGAAATTTTTGGAAAATATTTTGCCACGAGTCAGAGCCTAAAACCTTTCGAAAATATTTGCATGTAAATAAGATACAGTAAATAAATATGCAGTAAAACTTTTCATATTTAAGCCAGTGTCGCACTCTCATGAGATTATCCCTCACCTCTCAACTATTGTGCACACCTAGTGCATAGATCTTAACCCGCCTAGTTACACTACCCTGTCTAACTAGTCCTATTATAAACCTCGCGAATACACCACTCTAACCCGAGTATTATCTATCGTTTATTTCTTAGCTATTTCTCGTGTTAACTTAATTAGTCATTTCATCATTTATCATTCTCATAATTTTATCTCAGTTATTTATATCATTCACTCTTAAAGTATTAAACCCGTATATATAATTACCACACTAATATATATATATATATATATATATATATATATATATATAACAAACACACATATGTCACGTATAATCGTCATCCCTTGAGTAATAACTCATTAGATGCCTTTCCCCGAGTACTAACTCATTATATGCCTTTCCCCAAGTTCTAGCTCATTAGATACCAATACTAACTCATTAGATGAATTCCCCCGAGTACTAAATCATTGAATGCATTTCTCTATAATGCTATCATCCGGGGCATGCTCACTTCATCCCGGTTATCGACGGTTGAACTGTCACACTGACTCGGTAAAATTGCAAACGTATTGGAGGCGGTCATAGTCCTTCGATAGTGAGTCCCAACAATATCCTAATCATCTCACTTCAAATAACTATCATGCAAGGTATAAACACGACGCTATGACCTGGGGTCAATACTTAGCCTACTGTGTTTCTCCAGGGAAGATCCCCCACATCGCACAACCTCCGTTGATAACACTAGAGGGGTATGTTTCACATTAATATTATGCACACAACTATTATTCTTATTCGCATATATACTGTCTCTATACCCGTATATATATATATATATATATATATCAATACAAATACGACTAAACCGTGCATATCACTCAAAGCACTAGCCTACTATCCCGAGTCTACACCCCGACTCTTATATTTATTTCAGTTCTCATCTATTAATGAAATAAAATAGCATCACTCCACTATAATACTCAGACTTACCCAACCAACCCGTACATCCAATATTTACGAAATCACCCTACTCAAATCGTTACTAGAAATACCCGTTAATTATTTCGCTCAACTTTTTCAAGTCCAACTTTAATTACCCACTCATCCCTAGGTAATATAATATTTTTAGATCACCTTAATAAATATCTTTGATTATTACAGGTTTAGTTAATTCATCTAAACCTTACGGAACTCACCCATTTTTCAAATAGCCAATCTTAGACCTGCTAAAAAATCGAACCGGTTCGACGAGGCTGCGAACTGGTTCACCAAGCAATCTGAGCCGGCTTAGCTGGACCTAAGAATGATTTCACTACCCCTGTACATTGAACGATACCAAACCTCCATTAAAACCTATATAACCTAAGGGAATGGATCCTATATCGTTCTAACAGTGAACAATCATTCAAATATTAACGATTTATCTAATGTCATCAATTTAATTCATGAATTGGGTTTATAAAAAGAACATTCCATCTAAACCCTAGATTTGGTTTCAAAATCCCAATTAAACATATTCAATCTCTAACTTTCCAATATTATTCAGATTCCAGCAATATTAAAGGGTACTATATCAATTAATCATCTAACCTACACATAATATCGATTTAACCCAAAATCCCATTTTTGTGTAAAACCCCCTCCTAAAAATGGTTTTTCCTACACCTACCATAATATGAACATGAATCACCTCAATTTAATTTAAAGCAAGTTAATTACATGCCTTGGAATTATTATAGGGTTTGATCTCTCTTATCTGTGATGATTTGATGCTAGAATCCCTTGAGTTTTCTTCTCAATTAGCCTCTCTAGCCTTCTCCTTATTTTCTCCTCTCTTCCTTCTCTCTTTTAGGGTTTGCAACTAATGGTAAGGCTGCCTTACACACCCGAACTTTATATTTTAACCCACTAATCTAGAAATTACGTTATAAGGCTATTTTAAGATTATGTAAATACCCCAACATGAGTTTGGGCTAGTCTAAAAAGCCCCTGGAACCTAAATATTACCCCCGAGTATGCAATTCTACCTATCTCGGCCCATTCAAAACCAACCGTGAACTCAAAATTGCCATTTGAGTCACCCTACATAAATTTCCTACCTCAATATAAAAAATATTCTACTCACAAGCCCCGTTTGAGATACCGTAAAAAAACCTCATTATTCTCACTCACTACGACGTACTAACAATTCACCATACTTTATTTACTATACACACTTAGTAAATTTAACACATAAATATTAATTTTAATCTGTCCCAATTAATATGTAATAAATACAGAATATTCCATTTTAATTAAATTACTGCACGCGTGTAATTTAAAAACGCCAGAAATATTGAATTCCAAACAATAAAAACACTGGGTGTTACACTAGTCATGTAGTGTCATATGGATTGTAGTCAGCCAAGGATGGCTTGGTCGATTATGTGTTGATGACGGGGTATGCGATCCACTGACCTCTATTAAGAACGATCCTGGAGCCCTCTTGCTATGTGTTGCATTTTCAATGGAGATATATTTTCATTCCTCGCAATTAGCCACCCAGGTCTCAGTTCAGCGAAAAATTTCCTTGCTGCAGCGACAATGTCTTGCATGTATTTTTGTGTCCCATAAAAATGTTTGAACATCGTCGCCTCCTGGATCGCTTTAGGTCCGCTCGAGCGAAGAACTTCCTCGCTGGAGTGACACTGTGGCGAAACGGGTCTGACAACACAAAAAGTCATTTTTGCACAATATCTTTCTTATAGATCTTCTTAGTTAGTGTGACAAGTACTACCTTTTGGGTGACTAAGATCCTGATGTGATTATTTAATGCCATAAGAGTGTGATACGGAGAATTTGAGCCTTAACCCTTTTCAAAATCAAAAGGCTATAAGTTAGTTGTTGTTTACTCTTCCAAACCAAGAGTGAGAGGTTTTAAAAAATATTTTTGCTAATCAAAACATTCTATATATTTGAGAGCACATTTTGTTCACTCCTCTTCTTTGAGTTATTTTTAAGCCATTTTTTTCTAATAGATGTATATTTATTCACATTGTGTTCAAAAATATATTTTCATTAGTGAGTAAATATTTTCTTATCATTGGCTTGGAAAAATCATTTTGAGATTTAAAGCACCACATCTTTGCAAACAACCTAACACGCATATCTATAGGATTCTCTCAAAATCCTAGGATTAGCATTTTGGTTACTTGAAGGTTCCTTTTGGGAATAAAATTTGCTTTAACTTTAAACAAGAAAGTTTTGACGAAAGATTCGAAGGCATCTGTTGCGAACCAAAACCTATTTCGATTGTCCAGCATTCTCTAGCAGTTGGTGATAACTTCGAAGAATACGATAGGGAAGAGTGTTTAGTCGGTCATAGCATTATGTGATTATAAGTCCGTGTCTTCTAGTTGTAAACTTTAATATAGTGTATTTGTCGTTCTTATTGGACCGAGTTTTTTTATGTTAGTGAGTTTTCCCTTGTACATCCGTTCTTGTGCTTATTTTACTGATAAACACCCAAAAGTATTTAAATAATTGTTTTTAATTGCTAATTCTCGATAAAATGGGTCTTATGTGCATATATGTTTATTTTGTAGGTCAAATGCGTTTTGCAGAGTTTAAAGCATAGAATCAAGATAAAATGCGACCTTATTGCGGTTAAAAGAGGGTAAACCAAGTCCCGTAGCCTAACCCTGTCCCGAACCAAGCCCGTCCACCCTTAGCCTATCATATACATGCTCAGTGTGTGTGTGGTATGATTTCTTTTATTTTTAATATAGATATATATATATATATATATATATATATATATATATATATATATATATATATATATATATATATATATATATATATATATATATATATATATATGCTTGTGTCATTTTTTTAGTTCTTTTTATTTTCTTATTTTTATTTTAAGGTATGAATTTTATTTTAGTGTTTTATATAGCGTGCGTGTGTCTTTATGTCTGTGTCTATGTCAGTACGTATTATATGTGTCCATTTTATGAGAATTTTTATTATTTGTTTCTTTTATTTTTAATTTAATTAGTTTATTTTTATTTTTATTTTATTTTGACTGTTTTATTAATAGATTAGGATTTTTTTAAGTTTTAATAGATTTTCATTTTTTCATTTTATTAATTTTGTTAGTTTTATTTTTTTTAGGTAATGTTATTTTTCTTCTAAGTACAAATCTAAACAGACACGCACACTAACATACACCTACACCCACACCTTAATACTCTACACCTCACTACACCTAACTAACCCCATCATCATCTTCAACCTCTCACCCAAACAATTCTCTCTCCTCTCTCTTTCCACCATGACATTTACCCAACCCAAACTCCATCCCAACAAACCTTACCCGGTTCTACCACACCATGAAACCCGTTCTCCCTGTCACCAACCCAAACCCGATGCACAACCCATACCTGCTCCAATCATTTAACCCGTGACCTTAAACCCAGCTACCCTTACCAATTAAGCGTTGGATCTCTAACTTCGCTATCTACGACCAGCCACAGACACAAACCGGACCTCAAATCCTCTACTGTTATCAACATGAAAATCAACAGCCCATTACCCGGTGCAGACCTGACCTTTAACTCGAAACCGACCCATGGTAGTTTGCCCATCTCAAACCCATTTAAACCTCCCACGATTACCCTATCCGATTATGCCCAAGTCAACTCCCAATAACAAAAATGAAAGTCACGTGTGTTAAAAATGTGTCCCCACTTTTTCTCTTTATACCCCCAGTAGATTTTAGAGGTCTTAGGCGAATTCTTAAATTGGGCGCTCCGTATTTAACAAGAGATTTTTTATTAATTTATAAATTGTAGAGTTTTTCTAATTGAAAAGATGCCGACTTATTTTTTGGGAGTTCCGACAAATGTTTATTCGTTCAGTTTTCAACAAATTGTTTTGGGGACAATTAAAAAATTACGCTATAAATATATATATATAGGAAAAAAAGTTTGGGGGCCCTAAAAGGCGTCAAAAATCGGGGGCCCGAGGTGGCCGTCTCCCTTGCCTCCCCTCAAAATCGGCCCTACCTATACACCCCTCCCACATGCATTTATGTTCCATGCCTAAATTATCCTAATTGCCCCTTAGCTTCTTTGGCCACATTATAAAATCAAGAAAGTCCCATTTGGAAGACCTAGAAGAAGCAAAGTCCCATTTGGAAGACTTAGAAGAAGCATTGTAGAGAGAAGAATAAAGAGAGAAACACCTTTATAAATATTTTTTTTTATTTCCATTATTTTTCTTTAGAGAATTGGTGAGAATTAATTATTGAGGGATTGAATTGTATTGATGAGGATAGAGTTCAATTTGATAAATTTAAGGAGACTTGTTTGAAGATTTGCTCTCTTTCCCTATTCTTATATTTTAATGCCTTTGATTATTTGTTTATCATATTTCATATCATGTTAGGCTAAAATCACTTTCAAAGGGTGATATGAACCCTTATTTTATGTTCTCGTAATTAATTAGTTCGATTATTTGAAATTTTCTTTGAATGTTAATTTTGATCCTTCACCTTTCAATTTACGCTTCGAGAGATGGTAAATGATTTTCGAGACAAAATCGAAATTCGAGATAGGGATTTCTCAAGTGTGGTATGATTCTGTGACACCCTGACTAATTAAATATCGGGTAGCTACTCCTTTATTAAATTAATACAGAATATCAAGTTGGTTCAGTCTTAGCATCACTGTCGAAAACATTTAGTTACTTACTAGCCACCTACTATTTAAAATAGAGAGATGCCAAATTTTATTAATTAAGTTGACAATTAACCAAGTAATTAAATCATTATCCATCAATCTTATAAACAATCTCATATGAATAACCAACGTAAAGAAATAAAATGAGTCTGGAGTAAACACTCAAATAATAATACGAGAGTAAAATAAAATCCCAATAAAAGAGTCTGAATAAATAACCAACATCTGTAATAATGAAAGTTTGTATATAAAATCTGTAAATAAGAATGGGCAACATGCCCTAACTGATATAAATGACTCTGAAAGAACCAAGGATAAATATGGAGGCGTCTAATACCGAGATCCTGTAACTTCCATAGCAGCTACAACAGGTCAACGGATCGAAACTCCTATGCTTGGCGTCCCTGTGGCTGGGCACCTAAAATGTTTTTTACAAAAAGAAATAGATTTGAAAGCAAACGGGTCAGAACCCGAGGTGAAAATATTTTAAAAACAACAAGTGTTTAAATTACAATATTAAACAACATATATATCAAACATGTTAGTCACGTGCCCTCACTTGAGATCCCCAACCCTCAATTATTGTGCATGCCTAACACATCTTCTAAATTCCATACAATTATATTACTATCTGAATAGTCTGTTCTACTCCTATCAAGAGGAACTTATTTTAGATGCCACCCGTATTATTCAAATAAATTATATTTATAACTCACACATTCATTAATCAAATTACTTAGCTCAAGTATTAGTTAAGTTCACATAATTCTTAACTCGTTTAAATCGCTTAGTCATTCGCATCTACTAAGTAACAATGAATCAGTCACAAGCACGTATGTAAGTCACTCTCCTTACATACATACATATATGGCACCCCTAGACTAAGCTACGATGCACACATACTCTGCTATCGAATCCCGGTACATCACGTACTTAAGGATCACGTGTTTTGAATCGCTCAGGAACCGTCTCAATACAAATCACACATATTGGAGGCGAACATTCACATACCCATGGGTCACGCACATACCTACGCTACCATGGTCAATTGACTTATCATCTCACAAATAAGTCATTCACAGTCCTATGTCCTTTAAGGTACCAATCTAAACCCCCCAAAGGCACAGAAAGATAAAATGGTCCTTTCCCAAAAATCAACCTCCCGTGATAGCAAGTATGGTAGGTATGTCATACACATAATCATCCATATACTAAGTATTCACACAACTTAGGAAATCATCATATTAATATAAGTATAATCGATCCCTATACCATAAGTCTCATACATATCATAGTATCATCATGATCATTCCACGTAATATGTTTAGTGCGATAACTCTCGTCGTATCATTCCGAGTACTTAACCCGAACCAAATAGGTTAGTAAGTCTCACGCTAGTCTTTAAGGTTATCTCAGTAATTAAAGTTCCCCTTTTTCAATCTCTAACCTTAAGTTATGGTTGGTGCAAAATATATTTAGGTTCTCACAACTTCCGATCGTATCTCACTAGTCGGATATTCGTAAGGTTACCACTTAACCTCAAATTAATCTAAAATTTTTTGGGCTTCAAATACATCCCTACTGGTCTTCCTTAAGTACCAATATGTTCAATTAATCATCACTAAAGGGTTTTAAAGGTTGGGAGTTACTCAATTATTTAAAAGGGAAATAATCCCATTTTTCAGAGGGATCGATCGATTGAAGAAATGGATCGATCGATCGAACAGTCGATCGATCAACATTCTTGGGTCGATCGATCGATCGAGCAGTTATCTGCCCAGATTTCCTTTAATAGTTACGGTTTCTCCCATTTTTACACCTCCAATTCTCCATTACAACGTCCCAAACTCTTAAATAAGTATACTAAACATTAAACCAACACATCTACACTAGTTTTAATGTTCAAGATTCATCAAACCATCACAGTATGTCTATTTTTTGGATCAAAAGTCATGAATGATACTACAACCCCAATTCTTCAATATCTCTTCAATAATCATCATAAATCTCAATTTAATTTCGTGATTTCCTAACTCTTAGTTTATAAATTCGTTCATTTAATATTTACAAAAGATCCACTACATGCAAACCTATCCAAGTTCAATAATTTAGTCTCTAATTTCACATCATTACCATTATTCATAATTTGTCTTCAAATCTAAAATATCATGTAAAACATATGCCTTAAAACATTGCAAGATAAATCAATTGCTTGGAAAATTGAGGTTCTGATCCTTTGGAGTAGATGGTTTGGGAGTGATCCTCTCTTCCCGATCTAACCGGTGGTGGTGATGGTGGTGAAAAGGGTCCAAGGTGTAACACCCCGTACTTTTGGGGATAATTAAATTCCATTTATGGGTGTAAATTAGAAATTTGAGGAATTTCTCAGAATAATAATTTTTGGAATTTATGAGGGTTGGATGATTTCAGAAGTATGTTTCATTTACTTTTGAGATTAAGTAAATGAGTTGGAGTGTTTTAATTATATGTCGTAGTTGAGTAAAGCGACAAAAGATAATATCTTAATTGGAAAAACCGCATTGAGATGTATTGGGTTAAACTAGTGGGTTGCAGTCAAGTACCTCGGATGGAGATTTCGAGTGTGCGGTTGGTTTTGGAATGGCCAAGATAGTCAAAATAGAGTATCCGGGGATAGTGTTTGGGTTCCGAGAGTTTTTGGGCTAATAGGGACTCGTGATTTAGTAAACGAGTTATTTTGGGTTTATAAGGGATAAACCCTTGTTCTCTCATATAAAGGGAAGGATAAAGGAAAGAAAAGGGAGGAAAGGAAAGAGGAGAGGAAAGTAAGAGAGAGAAGAGGAAGGAAAGGGAGATTCCGGCCAAGCTCCGCGGGATTCGACTCGAGGTCGTCGGATTTTATCCACGAGGCAAGTGTTTGATTGATTTATTTATTTTGAGCACAAATCTCATATCATAATTGGTAATAACAAACTATATGATTTTGGGATTTGGGTTTTTGTGGACCAAAATGGGTTTTTGGAAAGTTTAACGGATTAACCCCGGGAAACATCCAAATTAGAAAACTTAGGATTTAATTAGAATTTGTGGTTAGTTATGGATTCTAGGATGTTTAGAACCCTTTTCATTTATGTATGTGTAGTTGATTAAGGTTGGAGGAGATTAGGTGAGGAGATAAAATCTTGGGAGAAGCTTTAATGGCCGAAACAGCTTCTCAGAGAAGAAGTTGTCCGGATCGATCGATCGATCGATGGCCCAAAAATTTTGACAGTTTCGGCTAGGGTTGATTAAATGGGATAATTTACGATTAAGTTGTTCTTAGTTTATTTATTCGAGGAAATAAGTATTCATTTAGGAATAAAACATCTAGCCATTGGGGGATATTTGTAGGGATTAGCAGGGTGCTATGATTTTGTGGCACTAAAAATATATTTTCGAGGAAAATAAGCGGGTTAACAAATTAAAGGTTTGGGGTTCCTAGAATAGAGCGGGGACCTCTAAATTATTAATTGAGAGAAATGTAGTCCTTGGGTGCGTGGAAATGGAATCCACGACTTAGTCAAATTAAGGAACGAGAGGTGATGATTATTTCTTTAGATAATTTCAGCGAGCATTTAGGCATACATAATTGTGCGCGTAGACAACGTAATCGTGTCGATTATAGTTGAGTAAATCCTACGAGACTACTAGGATGAATTGGTATAGTTGGAGTAATTATATAAATCCTTAAACGTGATTAAGGTGCAAGTTATTTATCAAGTGAGGGAATACTTTTGGATTTAGTATCGTGACTATGCGATTGCTTAAATATTATCATGAGATTGGCAATTATAGCCAGATATGCATTCGAGGAATGATAAATAAATAAATACACACACACACACACACACACACACACACACACACACACACACACATATATATATATATATATATACGATGTCAGTGCAGTATATAAAATATAGGATTCGAATACATATATATCTGTGTGTGATTGGTATATGTGTATCTTAGAGGCTGATTTTCATGGGCTTTCCTTTCGCATAGGGTTGGAACAGCCAGGATATATATTTTTCGCTAGTACGATCCAGGGAGGTTGCGTGATGTGGGTGAATTCCCTGGCCTTAGGAGCAAGGAGAGTAAATCCCCAGGTCATCTCGTCCTACGTTCGAGTGTGATGTGTGTACTCCACTTGCAGAGGGAACATGACCGCCTCCACCGTTGTGTATATTTTACCATCATTATTGAGTAAGTCTGGCTTGGTACCATGGCACAGTGAGTAAACCCGGATTTGGGATCGACACTATGAGACTGCATCCTCGAGTAATAGCTTGGCGGATGGTTATTATACTTATGTTTGCGATAGGTATAATTATATACTGGTTGCATATAGTATATTTCTTGTATATGATAATGAGACATCATATAGTAAACTTGTGTATATAAAGTGAAAAGCCTAATATGGTGTATTTTCCCCCGTCCGGTAGATTTAGATTCGGATTTATATAAAAATGAATAAGAATTTTTTGTAAGAATATTAATATATATATATATATATATATATATATATATATATATATATATATATATATATTTTTTTTTTTTTATATGAGTCTTATATACGTTTTGTACTGAGGGCCTAATGAATCTCGACGATTGACACAGCCAAGTAGTAGTGTATCGAGGGGTTCCTTATTTGGATTTTGCTTCGCGAGTCACCCCATGCACGAACATGGCACAGTGTTGAGACTGGGGAGAAGTTTAGTCCTTAGTACTCGGGTTAATTAGGAGTGTTAGAAGTTTTGGTGAAACAATTAGTTAGTCACGGTAGCTTAACTAGGTTAGGTATTAGATACGATAGGCGTGCACTATTAGAAGAGAGGTATCTCATGGGAGTGCGGTACCAATTTAAATATGAGATAAAACATATTTTTAAAAAAAATATTGTATTTATGCACTTGTAAAATATTTTCACAACTCGGGCTCTGACCCGTTTCTATATTTTCCTCTCTTGCTATATATATATATATATATATATATATATGTATATTATAGGTGTTCAAACACAGGGACGCTTGGATATTGATTCCTTCGAATTAGACATCTGCTGCAACAGCTGTGGATGCATGCAGGTTTCTTCTAGATGCTTCCATTCTTGTGATCTAGTTAGGAAGCATTGTATTATCCCTCGGCTGCAATCCCAATTGTATTTACTTATTCTTTTACCGCCTTTTTGTGTGGTTATTCAATTTGGTCGTATGATGTTAAACTAAGTGTTCGGTGTTTTATTTTATTTCAGTTCTTTATATAAACTGTTGTGATTGTTTTAATTAATTAATTTGTTAAAAAAAAGTTAGTTATATAAAATTTTGACGCCAGCCTAATAGGTTATTAGAAATTAATTTTCTTTTTGACAGTGATGCTAAGAATGAACCATATGAGACTCCTATTTTAATTTGGTACATGATTGATCGCCTCGTATCCTATTAGGGGGGGTGTTACAGATGGTATCAGAGTATCATGTTCTAGTGTCCTTAGGAATTTCTGTGGACGTACTACGTTTTTATCTTTACTCTCGATTTGATATAGAGCCTTAGGATTAGGATTATCGATTCCTCTTGTGAGATTTCTCTCTCCTACCATTATATAAAATTTTAGAAAATATTTTGCGTGCTCGTTCACGACTCGTATGTTGATCGATGAAGGATGACCACAAAAGGCAATTGCAAGGGTAGCAGAAGGCAGAACTTATTTGGAGAGGTTAGTTGTAGTGGGGGATGAGGACCATAACTGAGGTCACTCCCTTTGTGGCATTGGCGAGGATTGTTGCAACGACTATTAAAGTATAGTAGTTATAAGTATCCAAGTACCACTGTGGTAGGAAGTGGTGCTAGACTTGAATTACCCGGTGGAATTGAATTGGAAGAGGTTTGAAAGGCATTTGATAAGGACCATACCCCAAAGATAAGTTATTCGGAGTAAGTGTAACGTGATTTAGCGAAAGTAGAAGGCTCGGGAGCTTTGGTTTAGAGCGGGTTATGGGATATACCCAGATGTGAAAATTTGAGGAAATTTTTTCACTCATAGGTGCAATTTTGAAAAGGTGATAATGATGGTCACCATATATAGAGGAGCAGGATGTTTTGCCATAGAGGGATCTTACAGGTGGATGTACCCGTTAGTTCCTTTGGTCTGTCAGAAATGGAGGGAATGCAGTTTTTGGATGATTCACATAAAGATCGGTTAGAGGTCAACAGTGAATAAAGAATTATAAAAAATAAGTGAACATGGTACCGAATTAAGGTAGGTACAATGAAGATAGGGCCTTCAGAGGAATGATAGGCTCACTAATAAATGTTGCTAACACTTAGGGAGAATTTATGTTCAAGGAACCCCATCGGTGGACATCCACCCGGGGAATTATTTGAAATAGGGCTATTGAAGTTGGTAGTGGAGTTTCCTTTAACGAAGAAGTTAAGGGGACTATGAAGGTGACTGTCAGGATCAAGGCTATAGAGTCCGATAGTATTGATACCCTTAATATGGTCAGGGTGTCCAGAGACGGCGGAGGTTGCAATATGGAGTGTATAACCACATGCTTTGATCTTGCCCGATAGGAGTTTAAGGATGAGAGTAGGGTTCATAGATGGGGGCACTTATTAAAGTAGTTTTTGAAGCCGTTATACTTTTGACTCACTTGAGTCTATATTGTATAAGATCTCATCTAGTTTGGAAATTGTGACAAAATTATGTCCATCCTAGAAACCAAAGAACCTCATAAATTGGTTTGCTACTTCATCTCTCTATCTTGTAGTGATCAAGAACAAATTGCCAACACTCACACATAGTAGAATTTATTTAATACATGTCATACTACATAATAATGTGTGTACATAAGTTGAGTGTGTTTAAATCCCTAAGTTTGATTTTTAATAATTTTTTGGGATTTTTTAAACTCTTTTTAAACAAGGTTTTCTTAATTAAAACTTGTTTTATAAGTTTTTGGGGTCAATCTGTAAATATACTTTGTTGGGTATATTGGCCTAATGTTACCTTGGGTAGAATCCGAAAGCGGAGTAAACTTTAGGGTGTGGTTTTAATTACTTTAGGACGCGCGTTTCATATCCCTTATTTGGCCAACACCTGTCTTCATCTGGTTGGTTGGGATTGTGTTTCTTTACTGAGTTATAAACGCGTATGTTTTTAGCCCTTGGATCATTGGTTATCGACGATCTGCATGTTGTCTTGGTTAATCCCTGTACAACCTTTTAAACCAATGAGGTATCGTTTAACCACCGCTTTCTGTGAGCCCTTGGATTCAAGTCAATTTAACTTGACTTAATCCTAACCCTTTGTTTTGATCCAGTCTCCCGAACCTTCTATTCACACTATAAAAGGAACCCTAATCTCAGACTTCGAAGACTTTTGCCATTTTCATTTTTCTGAGAGAAGAGAGAGTAGAGAGAAGAGAGAAGAGAAAGACCAGAGAGAGAGAGAGTTAGAAACCCTAACTTTGTTCGTCAAAACCTATTCAACCCAAAACCAAACACTTCTTCAAAACTCTATATCCAAAAACACTACCCTGAGTGTTCTTGAGTGTTTGAGAGTTTGAGTTGAGTTTGTTAAGTGTTGCTGTAACCTCTTGCTCGTTAGATCTTGCTTCCAACTTAAACTGTTACTTAGATCTAGTTTATGATTTCATAGAAATTTCAGATTTGAATTATTCATGTTACATTACACTTAGTTTCATTCTTTATTTCTCATCTTGAGAAATATATTATTGATTATTTTCTGTAAAATGTTTTCTTACTTTGAAATCAACAATAAATGCTTTGTGTTTCTAGTTCTTGTAAAACTATACCTTTGACCTAGTTTGGAATCACACTTGGAGGTTTTCAATCTCGAAAATATTTTCAAAACTGAGATTGATTAAGATCTTAACTGATTTCTAAGCAAGATATCCGTGGATTCTGGGATTGATTTAAAGGTCAAATAAGGTTCAAAGTTTTGTAAGAAGAAAGAAAAAGAAAAGATCACAGCATATAGTGTTACTGTAATTTGTTAGGACTGTTTGTACTTAATAAGTGTGTTTGTGTGTGCATGCATGTGTTAGAGAGCACCTCCACAAACACTTTCACCCTACAACACGAAAAGTGTTGGTAATAAGATCTTGTGAACAAGAGTCGACGTAAAGTGCTGGAATAAATCAGAAGTTGACAAACTGAGAGAACTACATCTACAATCAGAACTGCAGAGAAGTTATAAGGACACCAGAGGGTACATTCCTAAACTTATATAGGTCTGAGTTGTATGCATGTTAGTTATATGGTTTGTAACTCATAAATTTGTTTTAGTGGATTTTTTTCATTTTACTCCGTAGAGGGAGTCGTGGATGTTTCCTCAATTGGTGAGGTTTTACCACGTAAAAAATCGTGAACATAATCTTTCTACATCTCCTCATATCATTCTTGGTTGTGCTGAGTTTAAAGTTTGTTTAAACTATCTTTTAAACCTGTTATTCAAATCTTGAATAGATCTCGTACATACTGATTTGTTAAACACATCTTGTGTTCAAATAGTTTGGTTTTTACGAAAAGCGTTTCTTTAAAAAACAGCTCGGAGTTACTTAAATAGTTTATTTTTAATAAACGGATTTAGTAACATATTTTCAATTGGTATCAGAGCTTGGTAAAACTGATTTTAAAGAGATCCCGTGTTTTTGAAATTGTTTTCTGAAAATCAAATATGGACGAGAAAAATGAAAGATTTGGTAACTTGACCAGACCTCCAATCTTTGATGGAACCAATTTTTCTTACTGGAAAGTAAGGATGGTTTCTTTCATTCAAGAAACTCTGGGAGATGATGTCTGGGACATTGTTGAAAATGGTTACACTTTTCCTACAAAACCAGCAACCGAAGGAAGTAATGAGAGGGTTAAGAAAGCATTAAGTGAGTTCACTCAAGAAGAGAAACAAGTTTCTCGAAATAATAACAAAGGAAAGAATGTCATATTTATGTCCATAAATGAACATGAGTTCAAAAGAATCTCATCCTGTACCACTTCTAAGGAAGCTTGGGACACCTTGGTTACTGCTCATGAAGGAGACACTAGAGTTAAGGCTGCTAAAACTCAAATGCTCATTCAATAGTATAATTCCTTAAGTATGTCTGAGACTGAGTCATTTGATGACTTCTATATGAACCTGACTGATATTGTGACCAAACTGCATGCTAATGGGATAACTTATGATAGACAAGAAATCGTATCTAAAATTCTGAGATCATTACCACAGAAGTTTGATAACAAAAGATATGCTATTGAGGAAATGTGTGATATTAATCTCACTCCTGAACTACTCAGTAGTAAATTAAGAACTGTGGAAATGGAACTCGAATTTAAGAAATAATTGACCCAATCCCATAGAAAACAGACTAGTTCCAATCTAAGCTTCTCTTCTAAATTGATTAAGCCTGAGTCTAATACTTCCAATGATGAATCTGATGAGGAATGCGATATAGAGAATTTGGACAATCAGATTGACTTAATGACTAAAGAGTTTAAGAAAATCATTAAGTTTAGAAACAAAGTGGCTAATAAACAAGGCAAGTCAAATTATCCAACTCCCTCTAATCACAGACCTCATGAGAAAAACCATGACAAAAATCACAAGGACTCTCATATTAGACCTAATAGAGACCTTAAGCAGACTGAATACTATAGATGTGGTAAACTAGGACACATTGCACAAGACTGTAGAGTTAACTTGAACACTCAAAGCAAACACACTAGAGCTAATATTTGCAAAACATGGGATGATTCAAGTGACTCTGAAAATGAGAAACCTGAGTCATGTGATGTTTTTGACCCTTGGATGTCTTTCTTTGCCAAGATTATTTATAATGATGACATGCCTATGCTTGTTAGTGAGGATGAACCAAATAATTCTATGTCTGATGTTTCGAATATTATTGTTACTGGTTTAGATGCTTTGATTACTGAGAATGTTGCATGTTCTACCTCGGGGTGTGTGAGTCAAAGGGAAAGTGATAATGACGATGTCAATGGGTGTGTGAGTTCTAAGAATGAAGCCTTAGGGGTCACTTCACACACTACACCTAGTGATTCAGACGATGAAGATCTCCCAGACATTCACACACTTTATGCTAAAACTCTCAAGAAAAGCGCTAGACTAGAAAAAATTGTGAAAGATCTTACCAAAAAGTTGGAAGATCTAAGCCTAATGGTCAAACTGAATGCTAAAGAGTATACTACCCAATGTTTAACTCATGAAAGTGAAATTAAAGTGTTTGATGAAAAACTGAAAAATTTGACTGAAACAAATGAAATTCTGGAGAAAAAGTACAAAGGGACATTATTAGAATTAAAACAAACAAAGAAAAGACAACAACTGTTTTCAAAAAATTTACAAAATTTGAAAATAATTCTAACTGTTTTGATGAATTTGTTGCTGAATCTAAAACCAATTCTGATGATCGAACTGGTATAGGGTTTTACCCCAATTTGAAGACACAAACAAAATCTTTTGAACCTATCAAGTTTGTGTTTGGAGGCAAAAGACCTATTGAAACATGCCCAGATTTTCATTCCCTAAAAACTGAGTTTGATTCAAAACATCAAAACTTTAACATTGGGGAATCAAGTTGCTCTAAACATGAAAGTTCACCTAAGGCTAAATAAGTCTTCCCCTTTATCCGAAAGAGTGAATCTACATTCAAACATGTACTACCTAGGAATAGAGTTCAGCCTCAAAACTTTTCAAAACCTTTGTTTAGAAACTTTCCTAAGGAGACCCCAATTTTGAGCAATCTTTATTGCTCCTACTGCGACATATATGGTCACTCTTTCGATGGTTTCTATGCTAGGAGACTAGTTAAACCTGTCTATAATCCTCATATCTATCAGAACTTTAACTATTCTAGGAGGAGCCACAACAATTATATACTTCCTAGACAGCCAGATAAAAACTCTAATTATAGAAAGAGAAAGACCAAACCTAAGAGAACATTTCCTAGAAGGAATCCTAAGCACTTTCCTAAATCAAATTCTCAAGTCTTTCACAAAAGTCAAAATCATGCTCAAAACATTTTTCAGCAAAAATCCAAAGCTCGCAAATTTTATCAATTGAGAGCTAATAAGCGCAAGATGAAAACTAGAGCAATTTGGGTTAGAAAAGATGATCTATTAGCTCAGATGAAGTGTAATGTTGTTGTTACTGCTTTAAAAGCTGAACACACATCATCCGGTTGGTATTTAGACTCGGGATGTTCTAAGCACATGACTAGAGATGAAACTAAACTTTTAAACAAAACCAGCTTTGCTGGTGGTAAAGTCATTTTTGGTGACGGAGTTTCATCTCAAATCATAGGCAAAGGAACTCTCCAAGAAGATGGGCTTCCTATTCTTAAAGATGTTCTTCTAGTCAAAGGTCTTAAGGCAAATCTACTTAGCATTTTGCAATTTTGTGACTCAGATCATACTGTTACCTTTTCAAAGAACAATTGCAAAATTTTAAATGAAAAAGGTGAATGCATAATTACTGGATTCAGAACTCCTGACAATTGCTACACTGTCATGAACAATTCTGAAATCTGTAATGTTGCCAGAATGGATGACAATGAGATATGGCACAACAGAATGGGTCATATAAATTACGATAATCTTAGTAGACTGACTACTCAGGAAATAGTTAGAGGAGTTCCTAAAATCAAACTCATACCCAATCTTATCTGTGGTTCCTGTCAGGAAGGTAAAATTGTTAAGGCAGCTCATAAGAAAGTCAAAGATATTCTTACCTCTAATCCCTTAGAACTCATCCATATGGACCTAATGGGTCCCTCCCAAATTTTTAGCCTCTGTGGACACAGTTACATATTAGTTATGGTTGATGACTTCACCAGATTTACTTGGGTAGCATTTTTAAAACAAAAGTCTGACACCTTTCAAACCTTCCTAAAAATTCTTCTTAGGATTGAAAATGAAAAGGACACTCAAGTAAATAGAATCCGTAGTGATAGAGGTGGTGAATTCAAAGACACCAGTATTATAGAATACTGTGACTATAATGGATACAAACACGAGCTCAGTGCTTCTAAGACTCCTCAGCAAAATGGAATCGCCGAGAGAAAGAATCGTACCCTTCAAGAGATGGCACGTGTTATGTTACATGCCAAGAATTTACCTAAATATTTTTGGGTAGAATCTATTCGTACTGCTTGTCACATTATTAATAGGGTCTATCTTAGAAAGAATTCCAAACAAAACCCTTACGAACTTTGGTACAATAAAAAGCCTAATCTCAAGTATCTTATAACCTTTGGCAGTACTTGTTATGTATGCAAAGATAGGGAACACTTATCCAAATTTGAGAGCCGGGGAGATAAAGCCATATTTTTTGGATACTCGCCTAACAGTAGAGCTTATCCAGTGTATAATCTTCGCAGTAAAACCTTATTGGAATCCATAAATGTAATTGTTAGTGACACTACTGTAGAAAGCAAGGTTGGTGAATCAACTATTGAGGAAGAGTCTACAAATATTTTAGAAAATGACTCCTCTGAAATAGATAATTCATTACCAATTGAGACACCTGAAGTACCTAACTGGGTTTCTAAAGATCATTCCATAAATAACGTAGTTGGTAAGCCTAGTGAGCCAGTGCGTACAAGATCCCAACTAAGAAATTTTGCACATTATGCATGTTTTGTTTCCCTTGTGGAACCAAAGAATGTAAATGAGGCATTGAATGACTCTCACTGGATTTCTGCTATGCAGGAGGAACTTTTACAATTTGTCATTCATGATGTTTGGTATCTTGTTCCACGTCCTGATCACAAAAAGGTTGTTGGCACACGTTGGATTTTCAAAAATAAGACTGATGAAAATGGGATAATAATTAGAAATAAAGCTAGATTAGTTGCTCAAGGATACTCTCAAATAGAAGGAATAGATTTTAACGAGACCTTTGCTCCTGTTACTCGTTTAGAATCTGTTCGTCTGCTTTTTGCTATAGCTTACCACATGCAATTTACACTGTACCAAATGGATGTCAAATCTGCGTTCCTTAATTGAATACTGGCTGAAGAAACCTATGTATAACAACCTAAAGGGTTCATTGACCCTAAATATCCAAATCATGTATTTCGTCTAAAAAAAGGCTTTGTATGGCCTTAAACAAGCTCCTAGAGCTTGCTATGAGCGTCTTTCCAGTTTCCTTATAGATAAAGGTTTCAGAAGAGGTGGAAATGACCAAACTCTTTTTGTCAAACATTTTGACAAACACATCACTATTGCTCAAGTTTATGTTGACGATATTATATTTGGATCAACTTCTCCCTCAGAAGTAAAATCCTTTTCTGAAATTATGAGTAAGGAATTTCAGATGTCCCTTATGGGGGAGTTGCAGTTCTTCTTAGGTCTCCAAGTCAAATAAAATCCAGAAGGACTATTTGTTTTGCAATCTAAGTACGTTTTAGAGATCGTTAAGAAATTTGGACTCGAGAGTGCTAAAGATGCCAAAACGCCCATGACTACTACGGCAAAATTATCGAAAAATGAAAATGGAAAATCCGTAGATCCTACTCTATATCGTAGTATGATAGGAACATTACTATATCTTACTGCCTCGCGTCCTGATATTATGTATGCCATGTGTGTATGTGCTCGTTATCAAAATAATCCTAAAGAGAGCCATTTGAATTCTGTTAAACGTATAATTAAATATGTAAAAGGCACTCTGAATCTAGGACATTGGTACACTAATGACACACCAAGCACTATTATTGGGTACACTGATGCTGACTGGGCTGGATGTACTATTGATAGTAAAAGCACATCAGGAGCATGTTATTATATAGGTGATAACTTGGTAGGATGGATTAGTAAAAAAAAAACTGCACATCACTCTCGACAGCTGAATCTGAATACGTAGCCCCTGGTAGCTGTTGTGCTCAATTATTGTGACTTAAACAAATGCTAAGTGATTATGGTATTCAAGAAAACCAATTGCATCTCTATTGTGATAATCAAAGTGCGATTAATATTTCTAAAAACCCTGTTCAACACTCGCGAACAAAGCATATAAAAATAAGACATCATTTTATAAGCGAATTGGTTGAATCTAAGGAATTAGAAATCAATTATCTTCCAACTGATCTACAACTCGCAGATATGTTTACCAAACCTCTAGATTCTAATAGATTCATTTCATTGCGTAAATATATTGGTATGGTTTGTGCTGAGTAATAACTTTGCTGTTTATCCAAATTTTTCCCTTTGTCCATTTGAGACAAAATGGGAAAGAAATTTGAGTCTATTAATTTCTTACATATGCTAAACAACTTGAACTTAGTGATTCATTACAGGTTTTTATTGTACAGTCCTTCTCAACTGATGTAATAGGGTGTTCAATTGTAAATAGTTGAGTTATGTACTTTTTGATTTCTAGGAATTGGGTAGACAGAATTTTGATAGGAATAATTTTTCCTTAATTTTTGTCACCCTACGAGTCCTAGATGACTCAAAGGAGATTTTGTCTCATATTTCCAAAGGGGGAGATTGAAGCCCTTATACTTTTGACTCACTTGAGTCTATATTGTATAAGAGCTCATCTAGTTTGGAAATTATGACAAAATTATGTCCATCCTAGAAACCAAAGAACCTCAGAAATGGGTTTGCTACTTCATCTCTCTATCTTGTAGTGATCAAGAACAAATTGCCAACACTCACACATAGTAGAATTTATTTAATGCATGTCATACTGCATAATAATGTGTGTACATATGTTGAGTGTGTTTAAATCCCTAAGTTTGATTTTTAATAATTTTTTGGGATTTTTTAAACTCTTTTTAAACAAGGTTTTCTTAATTAAAACTTGTTTTATAAGTTTTTGGGGTCAATCTGTAAATATACTTTGTTGGGTATATTGGCCTAATGTTACCTTGGGTAGAATTCGAAAGCGGAGTAAACTTTAGGGTGTGGTTTTAATTACTTTAGGACGTGCGTTTCATATCCCTTATTTAGCCAACACCTGTCTTCATCTGGCTGGTTGGGATTGTGTTTCTTTACTGAGTTATAAACGAGTATGTTTTTAGCCCTTGGATCATTGGTTATCGACGATCTGCATGTTGTCTTGGTGAATCCCTATACAACCTTTTAAACCAACGAGGTATCGTTTAACCACCGCTTTCTGTGAGCCCTTGGATTCAAGTCAATTTAACTTGACTTAATCCTAACCCTTGGTTTTGATCCAGTCTCTCGAACCTTCTCTTCACACTATAAAAGGAACCCTAATCTCAGACTTCGAAGACTTTTGCCATTTTCATTTTTCTGAGAGAAGAGAGAGTAGAGAGAAGAGAGAAGAGAAAGAAGAGAGACCAGAGAGAGAGAGTTAGAAACCCTAACTTTGTTCGTCAAAACCTCTTCAACCCCAAACCAAACACTTCTTCAAAACTCTATATCCAAAAACACTACCCTGAGTGTTCTTGAGTGTTTGAGAGTTTGAGTTGAGTTTGTTAAGTGTTGCTGTAACCTCTTGCTCGTTAGATCTTGCTTCCAACTTAAACTGTTACTTAGATCTAGTTTCTGATTTCATAGAAATTTCAGATTTGAGTTATTCATGTTACATTACACTTAGTTTCATTCTTTATTTCTCATCTTGAGAAATATATTGTTGATTATTTTCTGTAAAACATTTGCTTACTTTGAAATCAATAATAAATGCTTTCTGTTTCTAGTTCTTGTAAAACTATACCTTTGACCTAGTTTGGAATCACACTTGGAGGTTTTCAATCTTGAAAATATTTTCAAAACTGAGATTGATTAAGATCTTGACTGGTTTCTAAGCAAGATATCCATGGATTCTGGGATTGATTTAAAGGTCAAACAAGGTTCAACGTTTTGTAAGAAGAAAGAAAAAGAAAATATCACAGCATATAGTGTTACTGTAATTTGTTAGGACTGTTTGTACTTAATAAGTGTGTGTGTGCGCATGCATGTGTTAGAGAGAACCTCCACAAACACTTTCACCCTACAACATGAAAAGTGTTGGTAATAAGATCTTGTGAACAAGAGTCGACGTAAAATGCTGGAACAAATCAGAAGTTGACAAACTGAGAGAACTACATCTACAATCAGAACTGCAGAGAAGTTATAAGGACACCAGAGGGTACATTCCTAAACTTATATAGGTCTGAGTTGTATGCATTTAGTTATATAGTTTGTAACTCATAAATTTGTTTTAGTGGATTTTTTTCATTTTACTCCGTAGAGGGAGTCGTGGATGTTTCCTCAATTGGTGAGGTTTTACCACGTAAAAAATCGTGAACATAATCTTTCTACATCACCTCTTCTCATTCTTGGTTGTGCTGAGTTTAAAGTTTGTTTAAACTATCTTTTAAACTTGTTATTCAAATCTCGAATAGATCTCGTACATACTGATTTGTTAAACACATCTTGTGTTCAAATAGTTTGGTTTTTACGAAAAGTGTATCTTCAAAAAATAGCTCGGAGTTACTTAAATAGTTTATTTTTAATAAACGGCCTTAGTAACATATTTTCAGTTTTGGAGTTCCGTTAGGGAAAGTGTATCATGTCCGAGAACTATTTGGAGTAACTAGGGAGATTGGCGAAGCCGTTGTTTTCACCTCAGATGGAGGAGGTATATTTGGTGTGACTAGATAGAGTCACAGTATTTCGTTTGCCCTAGCTTCGTGTGTGTAATTTGAGCTTTTTCACGCTATCACTAATATTATAATGTAGGTTTATGTGTTTTTCTGCGATAGCGGAGTTCTATTTTCCTTCATTCGCTATAAAAGTGGGTGATGATATTTTGTCGATATATCTCGTTTGTACTCCTCGTTTTATATGTGATATACGAGTATAGTAATATTTTGAGTATAATATGTTCTTGGTTGATCGGAGCGATAGCAGACTAATGATTGCAAGACTATCGTGTCCGCAGTTCCAGGGTGGAACAGGTTGTTACGATACCTCATTTGGATACAGATTGAGCTCGCCTTTATATTTTGTTTAGATGGAACCTCGTTGAGTAGACGTTTCATTATCATGCTTGGCGTGCGTGGAGATCTTATAGGAATGATTTAAGGTATGCAGGATTTAGTACCGAGTCATGAGTTTAAGCTCATAGTTGTTTGCGCTAAGAATTTAGTGTTACAACATGCGCTTGGTGTTGTGGATCTTGAAAGGAAATAGGAGTTCTGACCACATTTTGTAAATAGGTGGGATGGGATTATCCCAGTGGCATATTTGAAGCTAACGGACCTTCACGATCGATAAAGTTCAGTAATAGTGTATTGCAGGGGTTCCTTGTTTGAATTTTTCTTTGTGAGACGCTCCACGCATGAACCTTAACGACGTCGGGAGTGGAGAGATGTTATGGGATGCAAGGATATTGGTTTTGATGATAAGTTATCTAGTGTAGAGAAAACACTATGGACTGAGAGCCGTGTGATGATTGTATGCTTATAAAGATGGAAGTGCTATGGAAAAGCACTGAAATGTTTTTCTCACCGTAAGTTTTTGGGGGAGACAAGGTGAAATGAATTAATTTAAGTTTTTGTGGCCAGGCCTTGATAAAAAGGCAAATTTTGGAGGAAATATGTTTTGAGTAAAATGTTTGTAACTCCTTTGCAGAGAATAGGCACCCCAATTAGACAGACTTTCCATTTTCCAACAGAAGGACATAGTGGTAGAAGTATGTTAGTAGGTTAGCGAGGAAAGATTTAGGACATCCCGCTAGTGTGCCTCAGGCCGTTATATCTCGATGTCCGATAATGCGAGGAAGTAGTGTAACGGGAGGGTTCCTTGTTTGGATTTCGCTTTGCGAGATGTCCCACGCATAAATCGAGAAAATGTCGGAGGTTAAGACAGGCCTTGGGCACTAGGGATACTTAGGATAATACTAGTTTTATGTGTGTTGGAAACACATTGATCGTAGGATTATTAGAATTTTAAGTCAGAAGGATTTGTGGCGCCGATGTAAGAAGATAGTTGTGAGTTAACCTCAAGAAAATTGGTTGGTTAACCTTGATAAGGATTGGATTTTCTAGTATACGCAGAATTGAATTTTACGGGTTAGGAAAACCCATGTATGAGTATTATGCCGAGGAAATAAGGCCCATTTTTAAAGAAAGTGTACGTGTCGGATGTTTACAATAGTTGTGCAGAGAAGCACGGGTTATAAGGTGTGTGGGCACCCTGGTAAGTTGGTTTTATATACCACCTGAAATAAAGGGCATTGTATATAAGTTGCAGATTATGCTGTGAGGCAGCCATAATGGATTTGGAATGGGTTGGATGGAACGTCCTAGGAGGTATGCTATAAACCAATTGTGTGTGTATACACCCCATTCGATTACCCCTGACTCTCCTTAGGTCCCTAGTACCTCCCTTCATAACTGTAAACCCAGGTCACGTCCCGAGTACTGACCTGAAAGCAGGCACTCCCCGGGTCTGTTTACCAAAAAGTTAAACTCTTAATCTCGACCGAGACTAAATGAATCTTCGAAGGGCACTAAATACCCTTTCCAATGGTCTACCTCATGCACGATTCTGACTTTCCATTCGGACGAATGATCCGTTTGACTCCGGGAGGCCACCGAGTGCTTTCCGGGCCCGATTGACCAAATTCAACTCTCCAAACCGGGTCAAACTCTTTAGAATGTCTAAGTACATCTCCTAACCTTTCCAACGGTATGACCCATGCGCAATTCGAATTTACCATGCAGACGAACGATCCGTTTGCGTCCGAATGATTCCTCGTCCAATGAACTGACAAACGCTTCTGAGCCATATTTGGCCAAAAGTCAACTCCCGAACCCGGTAGTGGTCCAAAGGACTTTCGAAGGTCTCTGAATTACCTTTCCAATGGAATGACCCGTGCACAATTCTGACCAACGGTTTGTCTTCGGCGACCGATTTTCTGAAAAAGCCTGAAACACACTGCCAAACGGCAGGTCCAGAACCTGCCTATAGGCACGTGCCTGCCGATAGGTAGGAAGGGGTCTATGCCGATCGGCACTGACCTAAGCCTATAAAAGGAGGCCTTCACCTCATTTGCAAGGGGAGCCCAGATCTGATAAAAATTCCTCTCAACGAATCCCAGAAACCTCCCTCGAAGGCAGCGTGATTTCAACTTCCAAATCCCCTTTTTACTTCCACTTTTCATCATCCCTTTCATTAAACTTGGTGAATTATCCACTCTCCATTATCATCAAAGTGCAAGGACTGCTCCCCAAAATTCAAGATCAAGATCTTCAAGAAGGTCTAACTTTCTCAAACTCTCTCTTTAAATTCTCTTGAATTCTCAATAACTTGTTTTCTTACTTAGCACTTTTATTATCTCATTTCACACATCCTAATATACTTTTTACTTAGTATTATTGCACTTCTTTTATTTTCATAAAACCCAAAAACCAAGAAAAAGAGGGTTTTGCTCATAAATTCAAATAAGGGATTCTCATATTTTCCTCACACTTTTCTCACAACTAAAACACTTTTTTCTACGCACACACACACACACACACACACTCACAAATAAGAGATTCCCCATTTTGGATTTATGGGATAAACCCCACCCCTCGTTTTACATGCGAACTACGTAGACTTTGATGCCTTTATTGGATACGTAGGCGTCTCGGGGTAAAACCCGAGACTCGAGTCCTTTTTCCCACTTTTTCTCTCATTTTCTATCTTCTCTAAATCCATTTTTCTTATATTATACATATACTTGTTCTTAGTGACGCATTACCCCATATGCGTTATCGTTCCCTTATAACGATCAACGTAGGGGTAATCCCGTAAATCTCATTTTTCTAATATTACTCTTATATCTTCCTACGGATGACTCGCTTTATCTTTTCCATGATAGAAGTTGAGGATTCCTACCTCCATTCTATATATATACACATGCACACATATCACGGGGGAAACATAAAGGAAAATATTAAATATTCATGAGAGACCGAAAGGGCGGAATGGGTGCCTAACACCTTCCCATTTCGTAACTAAGCCTCCGAACCCTTCTCGAATCATCTTGGTTTCGTATGCACCAGTATGTCTTTGGATGCCACTCTTCGGGTTGGCTTCCCATTTTTCTTTTGTCTATTTTGAGTAAAATAGACTGGCGAATCTGAATCTCTCTACATTTTCACACGACAAACGACGCCGACCGAAGCGCTCCCGAGAGGGACACGCGGGACCCGAAGGATTCTTTCCTCCACGCGCCTGCCCGCAAGGATCAGGATCGGGGATGGCCACAGTGGCGACTCTGCTGGGGATATGTGTTTTTGCTTGTGGGCTTGAATCTATTTACATGGATGCTATATTTGTTTATGTTTCCCCCCCATATCTTCCTATTCCCCTTTCTCACATGTATCCCATGCTTACGCTTATGTTCACACACTTGTAGAAAATTCTCCATGTACACTTCGCACCATGTGCACCTAGGGCCACCTATATCCCCATGTTGCACGCTTCACCCATCCATACTTAGTGTGCCTTTTGGGGTACTTGTACTTTGCTCCCCGTTTGGCATAATCAAGAAAGACATTCTTATCATAAGATACTAATAAAGAGAATCATGTATGATTCACACAACATCACCAAAGAGCATTGCTATTGACCAAATTTTACCCAGTAACTAGAGGGTCACTTCGTGATGGGCGCTGGTCCGGCAGGTCGCAGTTAGCCTAAGCGATATGACTCTCACCTTCCATTGGCCAAGTACCTTCGACGTATATCGAACGGTTTCCCCGCATCGTACCTTTGAAGTCATGACGGGAGGTATATCGCAGGGAATTCATTCACGTACGCCGAGTATATCGAATTCGCTCTCACAAGTACCGTCCCCATGAGTTATATGGTGAGGCAATTCACGTACACTCAGGTATATCAAATGGCTTGTCCACACGTACTGATTGCCCGCAAGAGCAAGACGTATATCGTGGAAATCACGCCAAAGGGGGGAACCCATGCCAATTCACCCAACCAACTGCATACCCACATATAGGTGTCAGACTTAGGACACGCAGTTTAGATTATCGATTTCAACCTGAAACTCTGCCGAAATTTCGGGTCGATCTGCCACCCAATTTTCACGCATTTTTTAAAACAGGACCCTGTCCGTGAGCCTGGTTACAAGTCCAAACCGTAGCTTTGCATATATTAAAAACCCCACTTTTCCAGGCTCGGGTCCCGTCCGGCATTGCATTTAGGAGAATTAAATACAAGTGAGAACATAATAATCATAATAATCATGCTGAGTTCCATCTCCAAAAACATTTCTCCCTTCTTTATTAAAAATTCAAAAACATTTCTCCCTTCTTTATCAAAAATCCAAAAATAGTTTCTTCCATTTTTCTCAAAAATAAATCTTATCCTACGCCTTCTGAGGTCGATTGCAAGCCCTTGGCCTAGCTCCCTATTGGCTTCGGTCTTTAGTCAAATCACCCCGGAATTTTATCCGCTCTTCTACTACTTCTTCTGAGTCCGAAATCCATCCATCTTCCATGGAGAATGCGGATCAAGCATCAGTCATACAACCGGATCTGTCGACAGTCCTAGCTCAGCTCATGGCCAAGATTGACAACCTCCAAGCTGATGTTCGAAAAATGCAACGAAACCAAGTTTCTATTCCTCAAGAGCCCGAGGCCCTATTCCCTCATGCTATGGGTCCACCCGAGCCTATCTGGGTCCCAAAAGAATATCAGCATGCTCCACGTTCCCATCTTGCCAATGGGTCGCCGCCTTCCCAACTTCCAATGCCAAACATTGCCCAGCCTATGGCTAACCTGCATGTGGTCGCTGATCCAAAGGAGGAGGAGTTGAATAAAGTCAAAGAGGATCTCAAGATGCTCACCAAAAAGTTTAACCAAGTCAGGATCTCTGGGAATTACATAGATTACACCCACATGTCTCCTTATCCTAAAGTGAGGTTACCCGAGAAGTACAAAATGCCAAATATCGAGAAGTTCGGGGGGAGTGGTCCCCCAATTATTCATCTTCGCAGTTATCATCATTCCATGACTCTACTAGGGGCTTCTGAAGAAGTGATGACCCAATTGTTTCAGCAAACTTTGAAGGATAGTGCCCTCTGATGGTTTTTATCCCTTGAGGAATCCAAAATTCGTAGCTGGGAGGATGTAGCCCGAGAATTCATATCGCAGTACAAATACAACGAAGAGCTTGAGGTCACCCATCGTGATTTAGAGCTGCTCAAACAGAATCCTGGGGAATCAGTCAGTAACTTCATAACTCGATGGAGAGAGAGATCAGCTACCATGACTAATCGGCCATCCGAGGAAGAACAGGTCAACATAGTGAAGAAGAACTTCTTGCCCCATGTCCGAGCGACGATGGGTGGACAATACTATCCCCACTTCAGAGCTCTCAGAGAGGCTGGAGTGGAAATCGAGGAAAGCCTCGTTAAAGCGAAAATTGAACCAAAGAAGGTGTCCGGACAGTTCACCCTTAGAAAGTATGACAAGCCTGCCAATGCTACAGTCTCAACCATCAACGACATCTCTCAACCAACCACATCATGGGCACCATAAAGTCGCCCTGCTCCCGTCCGAAGGGAATACACTGTGCTTCATGCTCCCCTCTCCAAAGTTTACCAAGCCCTATTAAGACGAAACCTCATCAAACCCTTAGATCCACGTCCATTGCCAAATCCACTCCCAAGAAACTTCAAGACCGACGCTCATTGCGCCTTCCACCAAACTGCTGGCCATACCCCCGACCAGTGCTTTCACCTCGAAACTTAATCCAAGATCTCATTGATCGGGGTACCATCGCCCCACCAGCCAATTCAAAGCCAAACACTACTCACAACCCACTCCCAAATCACACCAATACCATCTTTTTGGAAGAAAACCCGAATTTCGATCCCTCAACCCAAATCACACCCCTATACCCTCCTAAACCTCTTCAAATTTGCCCATATATCCTCCTACACCCTACTAGCCCCACTGATCAGGCACTGTTACTCCTTACTAGAGCATGCATTGCTGTCCGTACCCGTTCTGAAAATGGAGGTATGGAATTATCAGAGGTGTTAAACCAACTCCTAAAATTCGGGCTGAAATTGCCCTCTCAGATGGTCATCGATTGCCAGAGATTCAGTACACTATTTTTGGAAGCACAGAAATGGGCTCGAGATTCAGATAAATGGGTGGTACCAACCGACGAAGTCAGCTTAGATGATGTTGTCCAGACTATGGCAGAATTATTTAGGCAAACCAACAGCATTTGAAGTATCACTGGGTTACTTGACACTTTGAAGCTACGAGGGCGCTTGGTCCCTTAAATCACACATATCCCCACAGAATGGGAGAACTTGTATGAATAAGTCGTTGAAGTTGTGTAATGCATCAACTTTACAGGGAAAGACAAAATTGTCGCCACCAGATGGGGGGAAGGATTCGAAGATTCGAGTGAAGAACAAGCTTCAGGAAGAGATGGCCCAGTAGTCGACATATGTGGGATGATCTCATTTGAAGAACTCCTCGGAGAAATAGACAGGGTGGCAGAGAAACCTGAGATTGACGAGGAAATGGGATTTATGTTTTTTCCTTCTTCAGTAAATCACATGACCAGATCAGGGAGACATTACCAAGTTACAAGCTCACTACCAACAAATGAAAAGGGGAAGGGCGTTAAAAACCTTCCTATACCAGAGATGACCATTGAGGAGAGCAAGATCCTTGATCAACTGAAGAAAATTCAAGCTAACATCACTCTATGGGGGCTTTTCATATCTTCCCAGCTACACAGAAATGCTTTAATCAAATTACTCACTGGACCTATAGTTCCTCCCTCTTCCACACCAGAGGAGGCGGTAAATCTGATCGGATCCTTAACCTCTACCAGAATGCTATCATTTTCTGAAGAAGAAATCCCCAGAATTGGGCCGAATCACAATCATGCACTCAACATCTCCGTCGAAGTTATGGAAAAGGCCGTGCCACTCTCTCTTGTCGATAACTGATCCGCCTTGAATGTTTGCCCATTGAAAACCTTCAAGTGTTTAGGCCTGAAAGAAAGTAACCTCGCTCTAACCTCTGCCGCTGTGCGTGCCTACGATAATACCTATCGTGAGGTTATGGGATCCATAAAACTTGCAATAGGGGTTAGACCTATAAACCCTGACGTTGAATTCCAAGTCATAGACATCCCAGCTTGTTTCAACCTATTGCTCGGACGCCCCTGGCTCCACAATATCAAGGGTGTGTCTTCCTCACTCCATCAGAAATTGAAGTTCTTCACCGACGGGCGAGTCATCACCATTTTGGGCGACGACGAAAATATCGAGGGTGCAAGCACCAGCAGTCCAGTTCTCGAGATATAGCACGGGTCAAAGGATATGCTCCTATCAGGATTCCGAGTCGAGCCATTCCTACTCCTGGTAGGGGACGGTTTCAAAGAAAGGGTTTGTCCAGAATATGACCCTCATGGCAATGTCAATGTGATTCATATGTTCAGAAACATGCACTTCATGCCCGGACCGGGGCTAGGGAAAGGCAGCAAGGGATACTCGAGCCCATCAAACTGAAGAAAGCTTTCCCTCCTTGCGGCTTGGGGTATCAACCATCAGAACAAGAGCTCAGAATGATCCGCCAGTCTCGACCAAAGAGAGGATTAAACTGTATCCGAACTATCTCAGGAGACTCCTTATATAGACGATACATCAAAGAAGGTGAGGATTTCCCATTTTGTAGTTTTTCAGAACCATGGTACGACCACACAGACAAGAAGATGAAGCCTGGAATGGATGATGGTAGCTACCCATGGGATGAAAGTTTCCCACACCGTGTACAACCCCTCATAAAAGATATCGAAGAGACTGAGGAAAGTGATTTCGAAGATTCCTTCAACTTATAGATGACGGGGCTGGCACTCTGCATGGTTCATTCAGGCACTACATCAATGGACCCATCCCGTCTGATTAAAGCTGCTGATATACCTCTCCTCAACTGGCATGCTGCGCCAGTTCTACCTCTTGAAATATACCCTAACCCCAATGTTTACCCTGTTTCTTCTTCTGTTGTCTATCCTTGCTCAAATGTAATCGAGTCCTCTTTTGATGAGGTTCTCAATGCTGTTTTTCGTATCAATGAATAAACGAAGATTTTGAGTATCTTGCTGTGCCTTACATTAATTGTTTAGATTCTAATCGAACTTTTGATGATGATTATTTTGCAAATGAATAATTCTTAACTGATCTAAATAAGGTTAATAATAAACAATATAACCACGTTTAAGTTAATGAAGAAGAGACTGTTATTATTAATCTCGGTTCTAGTAGCCAACTGCGTTAGATTAGGATAGGGGCCACCCTTGACGAGCATGAGCGTGCACAACTCGAAGAATTGCTGAAGGAGTTCGTAGATGTTTTTGCATGGTCCTATGATGATATGCGCGACATCGATCTTGAAATAGCACAGCACGAGATACCCACTCTCCCAGATTATAAGTTAGTTAAACAAAAATTGAGAAAACTCCGCACCGAATGGTCGCTCAAGGTCAAAGAAGAGGTGGTCAAACAGTTAAATGTGGGTTTCATTCGAGTGATCGAATATCCCACATGGCTAGCCAACATTATACCTGTACCGAAATCAGGAGGAAAGGTTCGAATGTGTGTGGACTACCGAGATTTAAACAAAGCTTCTCTGAAGGATGATTATCCGCTACCCAACATCGACATGATCGTGGACAACATATCCAGTCATGCTCTCAAGTCATTCGTTGAAGGGTTTGACGGATACAACCAAATCAAGATGCACCCAGACCACCAAGAAAAAACCGTATTCATCACCCCATGGGGAACCTTTTTCTACACTGTTATGCCATTCGGTCTCAAGAATGTTAGGGCTACCTACCAAAGGGCTGCCACAACCATCCTGCACGATCTGATTTACAAAGAGGTCGAGGTTTACGTGGATGATATGATTATCAAGTCCAAAACTAGAGAAGGTCATGTTCCTACTCTCTGAAAGTTCTTCGAACGATACCGACAGTATCAAATGCGACTAAATCCACAGAACTGTGTCTTCGGCATTATAAAGGGAAAACTCTTGGGATTCATGGTCAGTAAAAAGGGGATAGAAGCAGATCCTGCAAAGCTGAAGGCCATACTTGAGATACCACCACCCCGAACAGAGAAAGAAGTTCGAGGTTTTCTTGGGAAATTATAATATATCAGCCGGTTCATCAGCCAACTAACCTCCATCTGTGAACCAATCTTCAAGATCCTCCAAAAGGATTTGACCAAGGTTTGGAATGAGGCATGCCAAGAAGCTTTTGATCGAATCAAACAATACCTGACCCAACCTCCAGTACTCATGCCACTACAGTCTGGTCTCCCTTTGCTCCTATACCTAACCATAACCGACACTGTAGCTGGGGCTTTGCTAGCCTAATACCTTGAAGACTCCCGCAAAGAAAGATCCATCTATTATGCCAGTCGCAAATTGGTTGGGTACGAGTTCAACTACATTGCTTTAGAAAAGGCATGTGTCGCACTTGTCTGGGTTACCCAAAAGTTGCGACACTACATGCTCGCCTTCCCCATCAAACTTGTATCCCGAATGGATCCCATCAAATACCTGCTTGAGAAACTCGCCTTATCCAGCCAAATGGACCGATGGTTGATGCTCCTAACTGAGTTCGATATCATGTACGTCACACAGAAAGCTATTAGAGGAAGAGCCACCTCTGAATACCTCGCTGACTACCCTGTAGAAGAAGCAAATGTCTGGATCTCCGAATTCCCAGATGAAAATATCCTATGCAACACTCAAGATCGCCTTGGATGGAAAATGTTCTTTGATGGCGCTTCCAACAAAAAGGGATATGGCATTGGGATACTTCTGGTCGGCCCAGATGACTCCCACACTCCTATCACTATGAAATTGGATTTCCCTTGCACCAACAACATGACGGAATACAAGGCATGCACAGTGGGCCTCAAAGTTGCTCTCGAAAAGGGTATTCAACACCTTGATGTCTACGGGTATTCTGCCCTCATCATCGGTCAAGTGCTCAGAAAGTGGAAAGTCAAGGACGAAAAGCTCCAACCCTTTCATGCCCAATTAGAAGAGTTAGCCTCCTAATTACGAGATATCACCTTCCATTACCTATCCCAATCAAAGAATAACCTAGACGATGCTCTCGTCACTTTGGCCTCCATGGTCGACATGCCTAAGGGAATAACAATGACCCCCTTCCTAGTTTAAAAGCAAGACATACCGACCCATTGCTGCCATGTGGAGCTTGTCTCCACCGAAGATCCGGAACCAGTCGATTGTTGGTACTGTGATGTCTGGTGCCTCCTCAAATAAGGTAGGTATCCCAAGGGTTCCAATAAGAAGGACCGAATAACCCTCCAAAGACTGGCCGCCCAGTACATCATCTGTCATAAAGCTCTACTCAGGAGGAATTTCGATGGAACTCATCTTCACTGCATCGTAGGGGCTGAGATTGAGAAAATAATGCAGAAAATTCACAGCGGGGAGTGCAAACCCGACATGAATGGTCACATGCTCACCAAGAAGATCATTCGATAGGGCTACTACTGGACCACCATGACTACGGATTGCACCGCCTATGTTCGGAGATGCCTCAAATGCCAATAATTCTCCAATCTTCAACACGTGCCTCCACGAGAGTTATAAAACATGACCTATCCCTGGCCGTTCTCTATCTGGGGTATCGACATCATAGGGAAGGTTACACCAAAGGCTTCAAACGGACATGAGTTCATCCTAGTCTCCATCGATTACTTCACCAAATGGGTCGAAGGTGAGTCATACGCAGTGTTGAACGCCAAGAAAGTGGCTAAATTCATCAAGAAGAATATCATCTGCCGATATGGGGTCCCGCATGAGTTAGTGTCATATAATGGGTTACACTTTGAAGCAGAGGTCATAGAAGTTGTCAATGAGTACGGGATTCAGAGACACAAATCTTCTTCCTACCGACCTCAGACCAATGGTGCAATTGAAGCCGCCAACAAGAGCCTCAAAGCCATCATCAGCAAGATGATCGAAAGCTGTAGGGATTGGACCAACCGGATCCCATACGCTCTATGGGGCTATCGAACCTCAATCCGAACCTCTACTAGGGTTACCCCTTACTCCCTGGTCTACGGCATGGAAGCAGTCCTCCCTGTGGAGCTGGAAATACCCTCGCTACGCGTCATGCTCGAAAGCAAGGTTAGTGAAGAAGACTGGTGCCAAAGCCGTCTTAATGAGCTAGCCCTCCTAGATGAAAGAAGATTAATAGCTCTTTATCACATATAGGGGTACCATCGCCGAATAGCGCGATCATTCAACAAGAGAGTCAAGGACCGCGGTGTCCGGGAGGGGGATTTAGCCCTCAAAGAGATAATAGAACCCATCTGGGACCCCAGAGGGAAATTCAAGCCCAATTGGAGCGGCCCCAACATTGTGAAGAAAATCTTATCCGGCGATGCCTCCATACTCACTGACATGGATGGGGAGGAGATGGCTCGTCCAGTCAATCTGGACCGTCTCAAGAAATTCTACCCCTAGTCCGAAATTTCGGCGCGCTACGACTCTTCTCATCCCCCTTCTATTCTAATAATAAAAAAAACTCTTCATTTCCCTCTACCCAGAACTACGTGGGCCTGATCCTCTACAAAAACTATTTTAAAACTTTTCAAAAACCCCAGAGGTATGTAGGCAGCTCATACTTGTCACATGAGTGCAGCCCTTTCTTTTTCACAAAATACTATTCTTTTCTTACCTCCGAGAACGGTGGTTCATTCTAAAATTATTTGAACAAAAGGATTATGTATGCCTTAGAGATCAGTATAGATAATTCAAAATACAAAACTCATCAAAAGGCACAGCTGGATGATCAGAAACTTGTTTATTTCATTAATAAGAAATTACAGTACGGACTACATAAGAAAAAGGAACGGATAACTCCTTTCCCTGCCACTATAAAAAGCTAAATAAAATCCCCACATACATTCCCTATTACTTAAATAAACTCCCCAGGAGTCCTACCCACAGCTACCCGAAGAGCCTGCACCCTCATCATCTACATCTTGAGGACCCCAAGTTTCCCCTTCCAGAATAGAGTGCCGCAAACATTCTATAGCTCGATGAGCCTTAACAATCTTCGAAAAGACCATAGCACCCCCTTCCATGGAGTCAGATAAAACAAACCATCTTTGACCAGTCTCTACTGCCAACATCTTGCTGACTACTTTCCTCCACAACCACCTCATATAATCTTTGGGGATATGGCAAACCTTCCCGACAGACTGAGAAGGACGGGTCGACGGATGCCGATTTTCCCACAGAGACCCAAGCAACAGACGCAGGCGCTCAGTCAAATCTTCTACTGGAAAGAAATTTGAGGTCCGAGGGGGCACGACCTGCGCCCAGCCAAATTGGCGCAGAAGCCGCCAAGAGAAATAAAAAGAGGTCTGTCTGAGACCAACCAACCGCACATATGAATACTCTCCTAGCTCCAGAACAGGCTGCAACTGTCCCCACCAAGGCACGGACCAATACAACCCACAAACCCCGTGATCCACAAACCAATTCTCCCAGTTATCAACATACAAGCCAACGCTGATGAAGTAGCGCGAAAAGAAGTTGGGTACAGTCGACAAAGGATATTCTGGAGGAGTTGACAAGCGGAATCTTTCAGACGACCACATGAACAACATCACAGGGCTACCCCTTAAAAAGTCAGAACGACCTTATCTCTAGACATCCAGGCCATTCAGAGTCTCCGTCAATATCACCGCCGTAGGATTGTGACGGTATGACATCCATGAAGTAATGGCTGCAAGTTGTGGGTCCACTTGCACCTCCCCAATCACCAACAATAATTTTGAAACTAGGCCCAGAACCACGGCTCCAGCATAGCCGGCATCACCTACTTCCCGCAAATGCACGGACTACAGCACCGTCGGGAGGGAGATCATTCTCCAGCAACCAACGACCTGGCCACCGAAGGCGAGATATGAAGAAGCCCGGGCAACAAATCCCTAGGAGAACGGAAAAATTCGGGCAAATCCGCAACAACACTGGGATTCACACCCAATATGGCAGAAAATTCCTCGTAGGTAGGATAAATTTCTTCCAACCCAAAGTGAAATACACGGTCTTCGGGGTACCAAAATTGTACCGTCGCTATCAGCATATTCCACTCAAAAGGCCGATTGCGCCACAAGGAGACTCGACGCATGTTGAAGGCATCATAGTCGACATTATAAGAGCACATAACTTCCAAGGCTTCGAGGTAATTGACAATCTCAATGCTACCAGGGAGAGCCATCTTGAAAGACTAAAATATAATGGGTAGGAAGATAAGGATGCAAAGGTGTGATGAGAACACTCCACTCTTCTCCCTTTTTATACTTAAAAATCCTCACAAGGGACATAATCCCTGTAAAAATAGGAGGGAATTATACCCCACAAGGTACCAAGGGCTGAAGTGGGTACCAATAAAAGCCTTCAAATGATGGGACTGGACTAAACTGCCGATAGGCAGGTCAGGGTGCTTGCCGATCGGTAACCCCCCATTTTTGGAAATTTCCTCCTTTCCTCTTTTGTCAAATTAGAAAACTCAATAAAAATAAATTGATATTCTCAAAAGAATTTCAAGAATCCTGTTTTCTCCTTATAGGATTCCCCTTTTAAATAAAAGCTTTCCTTCAAAAATTCCAAAAATATTCTTTTTTTATGGTCTCAGTAGCAAAGTAAAAAACGCATGTGCATGCATTCATTCATCATTAATAAAAGATAATAATAAAAAAAACTCCCATTGCATTGCATATATTTGTGTTCTGTGTTACATCAGTTTTGCAGGAAACAAGAAAAGAAAAGAGAAAAACAACGGGACTCAGCCCGAACCCACATTTCATTCCCTCTCTCTCTCTCAAGAGCTTCCACCCCCTCGACGAGCTCTCTTCCCCTTACGGCGAGACGATGCACCACCACTACCCGAGCCCGAGTCCACTACGAATGAAGCAAACAGCACCAGGTAAGAAGGAACAGGAACCGCATCTCGAATATGGGTAGTCGCCGAAGATATCCAATCTCTAATGTCCCTGAGCCAAGTGGTCTACACCCGAACTTGCTGCAAGGAAATATAAAATCGGTATCAAAACAGGAATGACCAAAACAGAAAAGAAAAGGAGGAACATAATGATATACCGCAGGTCGAAGGACCTCCTCTGTCAAACCCAACTCCTCCGGATCCATCGCATGAGGACGGTGCATCATAGGCACCATCTCTCCGTCTGCCCGTTGGATGTTGTACGAAGGGGTATGCAACTGCACAAAAGAGACCTCCGAAGTCTCCACCACCGCAAATGGACCACCACCACTGTGGGAAGACCCACCGCCCGACTCGAACCTACCAGAGGTAAGGGCAGCACATCATATATGCTGGGCACCATCAACCATCTCGTCACAAAATCCATATAGTCATACGGCACGGCTGTATCGGTGTACAACAAGTAGGACTCGCCAATCATCCCCGCTATCCTCTCATCCTCCAACATCAGTCGCTCGTGCCTCATAGACATAAGAGGCTACGCGGGTGGCACCACCACCTCCTCATCATCAATCTGACGAACTACCCTCTCCCCGAGATACCAAGAATGGCCAAACTCATGCGCCAGCAAACGCCTCATAAGCGCATTCACCCCGGTTACCCCCGCATCCTGAATGGATGTCCCCCAGGGATAAAAGGTCACCTGAGAATCTCCAAGTAAGCACAAATCAATACAAGATTAAAGGTGTAAAAAACTAAGACTGAAATGGAAAGAGTCTTACCCTACCACTGGTCAGGTCATTCAAGACCTGACGCACCGCCTCCAGGGAGAGAGATCCCTTCGACTGCCGATTGGCCTTACGCCATCGATACAAGCAACAGAAGTCCCCAAGAGTGTAGTCCTTCAAAGCGATCAACGGGGTATTGCACCCAATCACCTCATAGAACCACGTCTGAATTCACAAGCAAAAAAGACTCATAAGGAAAATGTGAATGCATGAAAGGAAAATGCGAATGCATGAAAGGAAAATGCGAATGCATGAAAATAAATGCACAAACTAAAGAATACCTCAAGAAGGTACGTGGCCCCAGTAAAGGTCTGTGGCATCACCGGCTAAATGCATCCAGAGAAAAGTAAAGGGTCGCCAAGGTCAGACTTCCCCAATCATAGAAAAGGATGTTCGAAAACATCCTCAAGTATGGAAAAAACCACAAATGAACGACGTCGCCGCTCGACGCCACCATGAAACCCCCCACCATACTGATCGACAGTGACCCCTTGCCTTCGCGAGGTAGCCCAAAAGTCCATGCCACTACCGAATGACACCCTTCATACTATGCCGACCGGCACCCCTCCTAAAATTTGGTACAAAAATTTCCCAAAAATACCAGAAAACCTCGAAAAATACTTGAAAAATTCCCAAAAATCCCGGGAGGGATTTAGAGCCGTTCTACAAAGAAAATTTTGCATTTCCTTAAGTGGAACCCCTCTTCCCCAGTGGAATACTCAAAAGATAAGTGAAAACTCCTCCCGGCAAAGCTTCAAAAAATCCCTAAGGATCACCTGATCACATCCCCAATGGAATTCTCTTACAGCACCCAAAATAGGTAGTTCCCCCCCGCGAGGTCTCCTAAAAAGCTTCCCCAGCTATCAGCTCCCCAGCTCAGATCAGAATCACAAAGCTCTTTACCCAGCAAAATTGACCCCGATCTTGGATCGTCACCTAAGTTAGGTCAGAATTGACCTCGGTCCTCGGTCGTCACCACTCTTGGGTTAGAATTGGCCCCGATCTTGGATCATCACCTAAGTTAGGTTAGAATTGACCTCAGTCCTCGGTCATCACCACTCTTGGGTCAGAATTATCCCCGATCTTGGATCGTCACCTAAGTTAGGTCAGAATTGACCTCAGTCCTCGATCGTCACCACTCTTGGGTCAGAATTGGCCCCGATCTTGGATCGTCACCTGAGTTAGGTCAGGATTGACCTCGTTCCTCAGTCGTCACCACTCTTGGGTCAGAATTGGCCCCGATCTTGGATCGTCACCTAAGTTAAGTCAGAATTGACCTCGGTCCTCGATCGTCACCACTCTTGGGTCAGAATTGGCCCTGATCTTGGATCGTCACCTAAGTTAGGTCAGAATTGACCTCGGTCCTCGGTCTTCGCCACTCTTGGGTCAGAATGGGCCCCGATCTTGGATTATGACCTAAGTTAGGTCAGAATTAACCTCGGTCGTTGGTCGTCACCACTCTTGGATCAGAATTGGCCCTGGTCTTGGATCATCACCTAAGTTAGGTCAGAATTGACCTCGGTCCTCGATCGTCACCACTATTGGGTCAGAATTGGCCCCGGTCTTAGATCATCACCTAAGTTAGGTCAAAATTGACCTCAAACCTCGGCCGTCACCACTCTTGGGTCAAAATTGGCCTCGGTCTTAGATCGTCACCTAAGTTAGGTCAGAATTGACCTCGGTCCTCGATCGTCACCACTCTTGGGCCAGAATTGGCCCCGATCTTGGATCGTCACCTAAGTTAGGTCAGAATTGACCTCGGCCCTCAGTCGTCACCACTCTTAGATCAGAATTGGCCCCGATCTTGGATCGTCACCTAAGTTAGGTCAGAATTGACCTCGATCCTCGGTCATCACCACTCTTGGGTCAGAATTGGCCCCGGTCTTGGATCGTCACCTAAGTTAAGTCAGAATTGACCTCGATCCTCGGTCGTCACCACTCTTGGGTCAAAATTGACCGTGGTCTTGGATCGTCACCTAAATTAGGTCATAATTGACCTCAGTCCTCGGTTGTCACCACTCTTGGGTCAGAATTGGCCCTGATCTTGGATCGTCACCTAAGTTAGGTCAGAATTGACCTCGGTCCTCGATCATCACCACTCTTTAGGTCAGAATTGACCTCGCTACACCTTTACCCTAAGACCGCAGATTCGTCTTTGATCCGCAGAATTGATCATCCCCAGCACACTCCTTAGGTCCTCAGAATCGACCTCAACCCTCTGAATCGGTCGTACTCCCTCAAAAGCATCATGTGGTGTCTATTCGACGGTCATCATTTATTCTAAACTCACTCGTCGAGGGGCTCTGTAGACACACCATTCTATTACCCCCTGACTCTCCTTAGGTCCCTAGTTCCTCCCTTCATAACTGTAAACCCATGTCACATCCCGAGTACGAACCTGAAAGCCATCGGGCACTCCCCGGCTCAGTTTGACCCAAAAGTCAAACTCTTTGTCTCGATCGATACTGAATGAATCTTCGAAGGGCACTAAATAACCTTTACAACGGTCTACCCCGTACGCGATTCCGACTTTCCATGCGAACGAACGATCCGTTTGACTTTGGGAGGCCACCGAATGCTTCCCGGGCCTGGTTGACCAAAGTCAACTCTCCAAACCGGGTCAAACTCTTTGGAATGCCGAAGTACATCTCCTAACCTTTCCAACGGTATGCCCCGTGCGCGATTCGATTTTAGCATGCGGATGAACGATTCGTTTGCGTCCTAATGATTCCCCATCCAATGGACCAAAAAATGCTTCCGAGCCATATTTGACCCAAAGTCAACTCCCTAACCCGGGAGCGGTTCAAAGTAATTTAGAAGGTCTCTGAATTACCTTTCCAGCGGTATGCCCCGTGCATGATTCTGACCAACGGTTTGCCCTCGGCGATCAATTTTTCGAAAAAGCCTAAAACACACTGCCAAACGGCAGGTTCCAGAACCTGCCTACCGATAGGTAGGAAGGGGTCTATGCCGATCGGCACTGACCTAAGCCTATAAAATGAGGCCTTCACCTCATTTGCAAGGGGAGCCCAGATCTGATAAAAATCCCTCTCAACGAATCCCAGAAACCTCTCTCGAAGGCAGCGTGATTTCAACTTCCAAATCCCCTTTTTACTTCCACTTTTCATCAAACTTGGTGAATTAGCCACTCTCCATTATCATCCAAAGTGCAAGGACTGCTCCCCAACATTCAAGATCAAGTTCAAGATCTTCAAGAAGGTCTAACTTTCTCAAACTCTCTCTTTAAATTCTCTTGAATTCTCAATAACTTGTTTTCTTCCTTAGCAGTTTTATTATCTCATTTCACACATCCTAATATAATTTTACTTAGTATTATTTCACAACTTTTATTTTCATAAAACCCAAAAAACAAGAAAAAGAGGGTTTTGCTCATAAATTCAAATAAGGGATTCTCATATTTTCCTCACACTTTTCTCACAACTAAAACACTTTTTTCTACGCACACACACGCATACACTCACAAATAAGAGATTCCCCATTTTGGATTTATGGGATAAACCCCACCCCTCGTTTTACATGCGAAATACGTGGACTTTGATGCCTTTATAGTCTACGTAGGCATCTCGGGGTAAAACCCGAGACTCGAGTCCTTTTTTTCACTTTTTCTCTCTATCTTCTCTACATCCATTTTCTTATGTTATACATATACTTGTTCTTAGTGACGCATTACCCCATATGCGTTATCGTTCCCTTATAACGATCAACGAAGGGGTAATCGCGTGAATCTCATTTTTCTAATATTACTCTTATATCTTCTTACGGATGACTCGCTTTATCTTTTCCATGATAGAAGTCGAGTATTCCTACCTCCATTATATATATATACACATGCACACATATCACGGGGGGAAATATAAAGGAAAATAGTAAATATTCATGAGAGACCGAAAGGGCGGAATGGGTGCCTAACACCTTCCCATTTCTTAACTAAGCCTCCGAACCCTTCTCGAATCATCTTGGTTTCGTATGCACCAGTATGTCTTTGGATGCCACTCTTCGGGTTGGCTTCCCCTTTTTCTTTTGTCTGTTTTGAGTAAAATAGACTGGCGACTCTGAATCTCTCTACATTTTCACACGACAAACGACGTCGGCCGAAGCGCTCCTGAGAGGGACGCACGGGACCCGAAGGATTCTTTCCTCCACGCGCCCATCCGCAAGGATCAGGATCGTGGATGGACACAGTGTGGGTGCAATAAGAGTTAGAACTCCCAAGGTAAGCAATGGGAGTGATGGAAATAGTCAAGTGCTAGTGAAGTTTTCCTTTGGAGGAAAATTCGAAATCGCGTGGTGAGCGAACAAACTCTTAGAGTAGAGAATCAAGCATAGGACCATTTCCTCGGGATGCAGATATAGGAGCACTAGGCACAATGTGATGTTAGAGTCAACTTTACGACCGAGGTAGCATTGTAGCATATGGAGATTTAGATGAGCTTGTGGTAAAGCAAGTACGTTTGAGCATACACCTTGAGAGAGGTGGAAGATGGTAAGGGACCATCGTGTTAGCACCTCTCGATTTGGGGGGTACTAGGACGTAGTGGAATTAGCGATCCTAGGATGGTGGTGTAGGTTATATCCGAATTTCGAGGGTGAAATTCCATTGTGAGGGGGGGAGTATGTAACACCCCCTACTTTTGGGGATAATTAAATTCCATATATGGGTGTAAATTGAAAATTTGAAGAATTTCTCGGAATAATAATTTTTGAAATTTATAAGGGTTGGATGATTTCAGAAGTATGTTTCATTTACTTTTGAGATTAAGTAAATGAGTTGGAGTATTTTAATTATATGTCGCAGTTGAGTAAAGCGACAAAAGATAATATTTTAATTGGAAAAACCGCATTAAGATGTATTGGGTTAAACTATTGGGTTGCGATCAAGTACCTAGGATGGAGATTTCGAGTGTGGAGTTGGTTTCGGAATGGTCGAGATAGTGAGAATAGTGTATCCGGGGATAGTATTTGGGTTTCAGGAATTTTTGGGCTAATAGGGACTCGTGATTGAGTAAATGAGTTATTTTGGGTTTATAAGGGATAAACCCTTATTCTCTCCTATATAAGGAAGGAAAAAGGAAAAAAGAGGGAGGAAAGGAAAGTGGAGAAGAAAGTAAGAGAGAGAAGAGGAAGGAAAGGGAGATTCCGGCCATACTCTGTGGGATTCAACTCGAGGTCGTCGAATTTTATCCACGAGACAAGTGTTTACTTATTTTATTTATTTTGAGCATAAATCTCATATCATAATTGGTAATAAAAAACTATATGATTTTGGGATTTGGGTTTTCGTGGATCAAAATGGGTTTTTGAAAAATTTAACGGATTAACCCCGGGAAACTTCCAAATTGGAAAAATTAGGATTTAATTAGAATTTGTTGTTGGTTTTGGATTCTCGGATGTTTTAAACCCTTTTCATTTGTGTATGTGTAGTTTATTAAGGTTGGAGAACATTAGGTGAGGAGATAAAAGCTTGGGAGAAGCTTTAGTGGGCGAAACAACTTCTCGGAGAAGAAGCTGTTCGGGTCGATCGATCGATCTATGGCCCATAAATTTTCACAGTTTCGGCTAGGGTTGATTAAATGGGATAATTTACGATTGAGTTGTTCTTAGTTTATTTATTCGAGGAAATAAATTCATTTAGGAATAAAACATCTAGCCATTGGGGGATATTTGTAGGGATTAGCAGGGTGCTAAGATTTTGTGGCACTAAAAATATATTTTCGAGGAAAATAAGTGGGTTAAGAAATTAAATGTTTGGGTTTCTTTCAATAGAGCGGGGACCTCAAAATTATTAATTGAGAGAAATGTAGTCCTTGGGTGCGTGGAAATGGAATCCACGACTTAGTCAAATTAGAGGATGAGTATTTCTTCAGATAATTTTAGCGGGCATTTAGGCATACATAATTGAGCGCGTAGACAACATAATCGTGTCGATTACAGTTGAGTAAATCCTACGAGACTACTACGATGAATTGGTATAGTTGGAGTAATTATATAAATCCTTAAACGTGATTAAGGTGCAAGTTATTTATCAAGTGAGGGAATACTTTTGGATTTACTATCGTGAGTGTGCGATTGCTTAAATATTATCATGAGATTGGCAATTATAGCCAGATATAGATTTGAGGAATGATAAATAAATATATATATACGATGTGAATGCAGTATATAAAATATATGATACGAATACATATAAATCTGTGTGTGATTGGGATATGTGTATCTTAGAGGATGATTTCCAAAGGCTTTCCTTTGGCGTAGGGTTGGAACAGCCAGGATATATATTTTTCTCTAGTGCAATCCAGAGTGGTTGCGCGATGTGGGTGAATCCCCTGGCTTGAGGAGCAGGGAGAGTATATCCCCAGGTCATCTCCTCCCGCATTCGAGTTCGATGTGTGTACTCCACTTGCAAAGGGAACATGACCGCCTCCACCGTTGTGTTTATTTTACCATGACCATTGAGTAAGTATGGCTTTGTACCGTGGTACAGTGAGTAAACTCGGATTTGGGATCGGCACTATAAGACTGCATCCTCGAGTTATAGCTCAACGGATGGTTATTATACTTATGTGTGCAATGGGTATAATTATATATTGGTTGCATAAAGTATATTTCTTGTATATGATAATGAGACATCATATAGTAAACTTGTGTATATGAAGTGAAAAGCCTAATATGGTATATTTTCCCCCTGCCGGTAGATTTAGATCCGAATTTATATAAAAATGAATAAGAAGTTTTTGTAAGAATATTATTATATATATTTGTGTATATGAGTCTTATATACGTTTTGTACTGAGGGCCTAATGGATCTCAACAATTGACATAGCCAAGTAGTAGTGTATCTGGTTGGTTCCTTATTTGGATTTCGCTTCGCGAGACACCCCACGCACGAACATGGCACAGTGTTGAGACTGGAGAGAACTTTAGTCCTTAGTACTCTGGTTAATTAGGAGTGTTGGTGAAAAAATTAGTTATGCAGGGTAGCTTAACTTGGTTAGGTATTAGATACGATAGGCGTGCACTATTAGAAGAGAGGTGAGGGGTATCTATTGGGAGTGGATACCAATTTAAATATGAGATAAAACATATTTTCAAAAACATATTGTATTTATGCACTTGCAAAATATTTTCACAACTCGGGCTCTGACCCGTTTCTATATTTTCCTCTCTTGATATATATATATGTATATTATAGGTGTCCAGACACAGGGACGCCTGGATGATGATTCCTTCGAGTCAGACGTCTGCTGCAGCAGCTGTAGATGCATACAGGTTTCTTCTAGATGCTTCCATTCTTGTGATCTAGTTAGGAAGCATTGTATTATCACTCGGGCCGCAAGCCCAATTGTATTTACTTATTCTTTTATCGTCTTTTTGTGTGGCTATTAAATTTGGTCGTATGATGTTAAACCGAGTGTTCGGTGTTTCAATTTATTTCAGTTCTATATATAAACTGTTGTGATTGTTTTAATTGATTAATTTGTTAAGAAAAGGTTCGTTAAATAAAATTTTGATGCCAGCGTAATAGGTTATTAGTAATTAATTTGGTTTTCGACAGTGATGCTAAGAATGAACCATATGAAAATCGTCCGGTATCCTATTAGGCGGGGTGTTACACAAGGATGGTGGTTCTTCTTTGGAAACTTCCTTATCTTCCTCTCTAATATCCGTTTGTGATTTTTGGTTGTGAAAACCCTAGGAGCCCTAAGTATTGACTGATATAATCAGTCTAAAATTCGCGAGTTACTATTCCTCAAAAAGTCAAAACGACTAAAATACCCTCCCAGGTTGCCGATTAGGCCTAAAATACCCCGGGACCGAAACTAAACCCTCGGCTATTATTTTTTGACTATCTCAACCCTTTCGAACGCGTTGGCGTACTCAAAATGATCATACGAGTGATATAAAATGATTTACTCACAATTCCATTAAATTGGGTCCTATCACGACTGATACGTGCATCCCAACTTAATTATTGAATTTGTCGCTTTTTTAACTCGCGATAATTTTAATAAATCCATAAGCATATACTACCATATTCACTCAGTAATATTCATCATAATTATTATAATCAAATACTAACTCTTGTCTCGTTAGTATATAAATCCGGATTAATTTCTACATAATTTCCCAATTTTAATTTATTAATCCATAATTAAAATCCATAAAAATACGGGGTATTACATACTTCCCCCCTAATAACAAAATTTCGTCCTGAAATTCGGAAAAGTAAGGCATAACAGGTAAAAATAGGTTTCCTCCAGTACTCAAAACAAAATTTAAAGTAAGGCTCGATCACTATATCCCCCGCTTCACAGCAAGCTTGTTTAACACTCTCGACACTTTATCAGTTATAGGGACACACCTCAATAAAGGCAACTCACCTTGTGCTTATACTAAACAACATTCAAATAAAAAATAGCCTATACATCATTGACCACATTATCCTAATACTATTGGGAGGTCGCACCTCACCTCGTATCAATTCTCGTGTTTATATAAACACAAAACTCCCATCCTGAGAGAAACCATATGAACATCTAACTACTCTTGTCCGTTTTTCAAATATCTATTCCCGGATGTGTAACTTTTACTATAGGCAATACCCACCTAAGACTGTTTGAGTTTATCCTATTATAGTCACCGAAATCTAACTCTTGACAAATCCAAAACTCTGATTAACCACTCACTTCTAAACATCCAGAGGAAAGATAGTAAGGTTTATCCACACAAAACCTCAAATATCACCTTGTCCACGATAAATAGGTATGTGTTTTCACACAACTCTACCATTAGGTTATATACTCTCCCATTATTGTATTATACTTCACTTACTATCTATATCCGTTGTGGGAATGAAATGATCGCAATGAGTCCAAAATTACTTTCATACAGTTCCACCAGTCATTAATTACCTTGCACCTACTCCTCGAGCTATAGGTGATACAACCTGCTCAAAACGAAACTTTATCCTCACTACTTCCTGAAATTTCATATTGAAAGTGGAGTTCAAGGATCTCATCATTGTTCAGAATAATACCGGGCAGGACCATGTACCAGCGAAATCCTTCTTTTTAAAGAAATACTGGGTCATATTATCTAATAGTGTAAATCACTTAAAGGTGTAATAATTACTTTCCTTTTGGTTATGTTGTTCCACACATTCGAAGGAACTCGTGACTCATCTTGAGGTTAGCAACCCATCGAAGAAAGTTGCCAACTTTTCTCTTCCATTACTGGAATCTCCGGCTGGATACAAAAATTTTCTGGCTGATCATGTTACTCCCACCAATTTACTACTTACTATGTCCCGCTCAACATCGACTTTCACTTATAATTCTTCCCATTAAGCGGTACTTAATAATCCTCTTCTTCCCTCGACATATACCAAAATTTTTGACCCGTGCACTTTTCGCCACGATGTGCACTTATGGACTCTTTATACCTTATTGACATCATCATTCTATTTACGCGTAGGTCACTCTCAACATTAGATTAGGTAGAACTCCGCTCCAAATCGTCCATAATAGTTAAATATTTGTCTTCTCAAGGGATACCCCCTTTTTAAATGGCTTTTCACTGCCTTTCCACCAGGTTTAGACATGCTACTCTGATTGCATATGGATATATGGATTCGTGTCCTTCTCTTACGACGCTTAATCCACTATACACTTCCATTTTGTTATATTGGTCCCACAATCATAAATTTTACCCATCTATTTCCTTGTTTTTTTTTCCGACGATTCTTACATCAGCAAACTAAGGTGTCCACACACCCTATAAACCGTGCATATGGGTCTAAACATCATATACGCTTCATATATACGCCTTATTCTTTATTTCCCCTGTATTCGCAACGTGGCTATACCCCTTGGGCATTCTCAATCACCCCGGGATTTGAAATTTTAAATCCTCTTTAACATCATTCTATCCTTCAACCCATCGTAATAAAATAGAATTTTCAATACTTCCTCACCACATAACTGGCTCTACTGGCCTTATTTCATAATTTAACTTTCAACTTACAGTTATAACTACATACTTCTATAACATCCGAGGTACCGAACTCATGGACGAATGGCCAAACATCTCCCTACTACCAACCTTACGCTAAGTTTCATGCGTGGGATGTCTCACAAAGTGAAATCCAAATAAGGAACCCCCCCGATACACTACTACCTAGCATTATCGGTTATCAAAATCCGTTAGGCCCTCAGTCCATAACATGTACCCCTATATTCCTGTCTCTTGACATAAAAGTTACATCTCCTTCCGTAATTACACTTAAACAAGGAACTTCCTCCGAAAGACATTGTCACTTAACATCGGTGGTATTCACATTCCATAAACATCGTGCACATATAATCGGGGCTATCGAAATCCTCTCCCCGGTCATACAACTATGAGTCTTAACTCCCACATCTCTTAAGCGTGATATAACAATGCGTTCTTCCTATCACCAAATCCTGAACGTTAAACATAATAACAAGATAAATCTTTTTGCTGAACAGTAAACCCAATACACTCCGAATCATATCAATAAAGTCCCTACACATATCGGGATCGAATATCTCGAGACCATTATACCTTTCGAAGTCTCTCTCTCTCTCTCTCTCTCTCTCTCTCTCTCTCTATATATATATATATATATATATATATATATATATATATATATATATATATATATATATATATATATATATATATATATATATAAATGTGAGATCGACCCTCTCGTAGGTGAGGTCTCGCCATAACAAAACATCCTACACTAAGGTAGTAACCCCGATAGACTTGCGATATCCGCCCACTATCAGTCTAATCATTTCTATAAAACCATAATCAGGATACTATCATACTCGTATAACACATCACTAAAACGAGTAATCTCAATAAAGTATATACCACTATCGATACACCCATTCATGCTCCGCGGATAACACTAAAGGTAACCCCGTTATACCAGGGAAAACATTTACATAATAATAACGTTGTCGATATACGCACTAAACTCGTCTCACATGCGAATCTAGCAATAATCAAATATAGTGACTCGTTCGTGTCACATAAAATACACCTCATCCCCTGAGGGTAAAACTCATACTTCTACCTTGCCTATCGACCTGGCTGCTCAAATGGTTCCTGGACATAACACGCCTATTTGAACCAAATCGAAGATTACAATAACCATTGCCTTTGCTAGGCACCATACTATTATCCGTTTACTCATTTTAAGAAAATTTAACACATGGGGTTTTACTCTCCCCAAAATGCCTCTACACATAATCCTCCTATCTCCTATCATACTGACCATATTAGGGTTGTCCTTCTCTCGTACTTTGGTAGTCTCAATCCTGATGCTGTCTCCATTGTTCCCTTAGCTTATTGGCCTTAAGGAACATGCTATTGGCTTCAACAACCCTTATTGAATTCATTTAATAGCTATCTAATTCATTTAAATGGGTCCCCTGATGGGTCTCCCCATTGGTATGTTTCACCAACACCGTTTCACCCAGTCTTACTCTCTGACTAAATTCTTTAATTCTTGTATCTCCCCACACAAGGAAGCGTTAACATTTATATTGACAAAACGTGACATTATTACCATCTGCAGTGACTGTCCAAGTAGAATTCCCAGAAGTGCTAACAATTCTTATTATGAGTTAATTTCCCACTTTAAAATCCTCTTCTCCAATGTACCTAATTCATTTGGGGCAAGGTTTGCTAATTAATTAAATTCTTTTTCACAAAAGGACCTCCGTCCGACCCTCTTATGTGACTTCAGAACAACGTTCGCATCTTATCCTGAACATCTGATGGAGGAACATGAGGTTAAACTGTACCTAAGATCCTTCCATTGACACAACATTCCACTTATAAATGTGGTGGTTTACTCCTACCATTATTACTTTGCTCCGACGAGCCAAGAAAAATTCTTACCCCAAATTTCACTTCCGGTTAGCCACACTCCGACATATGCCCAAGTCTTTGGATATTTTATCTTCGTTGGCTAACACACACCATTTTTGCATTTCTAGAATTTCCACTGATGGTTCCCTTCAATGTTTCATCTCACTCTCTCCCCATCCATCCTTGTTGAGTGAGTCTAATTCGACTCCACTTTCTACTATAGCGATACCTGGAAGTCATATGTTGTTCCCTAGCCATCTTTACCATCCTAGCTTTTTGTGCCATAATAGCGGTGACTTCAACTACAATCATCATTATTGAATATACCCTATAACCTCAACTGTGCTTTGTCTTTCTATCCACCCAACTGCGCTCGCCTGACATACTGCATTGTTCGGCACACGAACATACCCGAATGCAAATAAGATTCACCAACATATATAGCAGGAGAACGAAATCTCACCAAAGAAATCAACAATCCTAAGCATAGGGCTCTATATCAAATAAAGCTACGCTGGAAGCATAATAAGCCGTACAGATCTTAAAAGATACTAGAACCTGATGCTCTGATACCACATGTGACACCCCACTAATTAAATACCGGGTAGCTACTCTTTTATTAAATTAATACGGAATATCAAGTTGGTTAAGTCTTAGCATCACTGTTAAAAAAATTTAGTTACTTATAGCCACCTAATATTTAAAATAGAGAGATGCCAAATTTTATTAATTAAGTTGACAATTAACCAAGTAATTAAATCATCATTCATCAATCGCATAAACAATCTCATATGAATAACCAATGTAAAGAAATAAACCGAGCCTGGAGTAAACACTCCAATAATAATACCAGAGTAAAATAAATCCCAATACAAGAGTCTGAATAAATAAACCAACATCTGGAATAATGAAAGTCTGCATCTACAATCTCTAAATAAGAATGGGAAACATGCCCTAACTGATATGAATGACTCTGAAGGAACCTAGGATAAATATGGAGGCGTCTAATACCGAGATCCGGTAGCTTCCACAACAGCTACAGCAGGTCAACGGATCGGAACTCCTATGCTTGGCGTCCTTATGGCTGGGCACCTAAAATGTTTTTACACATAAATAGATTTGAAAGAAAACGGGTCAGAGCCCGAGGTGAAAATATTTTAAAAATAGAAAGTGTTTAAATCACAATATTAAACAACACATATATTAAACATGTTAGTCACGTGCCCTCAAATTACTTATAATGCACACATTCATTAATCAAATTACTTAGCTCAAGTATTAGTTAAGTTCACAAAATTCTTAACTCATTTAAATATCTTAGTCATTCGCATCTACTAAGTAACAGTGAATTAGTCACAAACACATAAATAAGTCACTCTCATTACACAGATAGATATATGGCACCCCTAGTCTAAACTGCGGTACACGCATATTCTACTATCAAATCCCAGTACATCACGTACTTAAGGATCACGCGTTCCAAATCGCTCAGGAACCGTCTCAATACAAATCACACATATTGGAGGCGAACATAGTTCACATACCTATGGGCCATGCACATACCTACGCCCACATGGTCAGTTCACTTATCATCTCACAAATAAGTCATTCATAGTCCTATATCCTTAAGGTACCAATCTAAATCCCCCCGAAGGCACACAAAGATAAGATGGTCCTTTCTCGAAAATCAACCTCCAGTGATAGCAAGTATGTCATACACATAATCATCCGTATACTAAGTATTCACACAACTTAGGTAATCATCATATTAATATAGGTTAATCCATCCCCATACCATAAGTCTCATACATATCATAGTATCATCATGATTATTCCATGTAATATGTTTAGTACGATAACTCTCGTCGTATCATTCTGCGTACTTAACCCTAACCAAACAGGTTAGTAAGTCTCTCGCTAGTCTCTAAGGTTATCTCAGTAAGTAATGCCCCCCTTTTTCAGTCTCTAACCTAAAGTTATGGCTGGTGCAAAATATATTCAGGTTCTCATAACTTTCGATCGTATCTCACTAGTCGGATATTCGTAAGGTTACCACTTAACCTCAAATTAATCTAAAAATTTTTGGGCTTCAAATACATCCCTACTGGTCTTCCCTAAGTACCAATATGTCCAATAAATCATCAATAAATGGTTTTAAAGGTTGGGAGTTACTAAATTATTTAAAATGGAAATAATCACATTTTCCAGAGGGATCGATCGATCGAAGAAATGGGTCGATCGATCGATCGAGCAGTTATCTTCCCATATCTCCTTTAATAGTTCCAGCTTCTCCCATTCTTACACCTCCAATTCTCCATTACAACACCCCAAACTCCCAAATAAGTATACTAAACACTAAATCAACACATCTACACTAGTTTTAACGTTCAAGGTTCATCAAACCATCACATTATGTCTATTTCTTGGATCAAAAGTCATTAATATTACTACAACCCTAATTCTTAAATATATCTTCAATAATCATCATAAATCTCAATTTAATTTTGTGATTTCCTAACTCTTAGTTTATAAATTCGTTCATTTAATATTTCCAGAAGATCGACTACATGCAAACCTATCCAAGTTCAATAATTTAGTCTCCAATTTCACATCATTACCATTATTCATAATTTGTCTTCAAATCTAAACTATCATGTAAAACATATGCCTTAAATCATTGAAATATAAATCAGTTGCCTGGAAAATAGAGGTTCTAATCCTTTGGAGCAAATGGTATGGGAGTGATCCTCTCTTCCCGATCTAACCGGTGGTGGTGATGGTGGTGCAAAGGGTCTAAGGATGGTGGTTCTTCTTTGAAAACTTCCGTCTCTTCCTCTCTAATGGCCGTTTGTGATTTTTGGTTGTGAAAACCCTAGGATCCTAAAGTGTTGGCTTATATAATCAGTCTAAAATTCACGGGTTACTATTCCTCAAAAAGTTAAAATGACTAAAATACCCTCTCGAGTTGCCGATTAGGCCTAAAATGCCCCGGGACTCAAATTAAACCCTCAGATAATGTTTTCTAACTATCTCGACCCTTTCGGGTGATATAAAATGATTTACTCATAATTCCATTAAATTGGGTCTTGATACGACTGACATGCACGTCCCAACTTATTTACCGAATCTGTCGCATTTTCAACTCGCGATAATTTTAATAAATCCATAATCATATATTACTATATTCACTCAGTAATATTCAACATAATTATTATAATCAAATACTAACTCTTGTCTCGTTAGTATATAAATTCGAATTAATTTTGAAATAATTTCCCAATTTTAATTTAATTAATCCATAATTAAAAGCCATAAAAAATACGAGGTTTTACACATTCCTTGAATTTATACTCTAAGTTTTATTTTCTATGATTTATATAAATTTTGGTGAATCGATCCTAGAGAGTGATTTATTAAAAGGAGTGTAAATCTATTTTCTAAGAGTTGTGGGGGCTTGAATTTAATTTTCTAAAAGGTTAGTGTTAAAATCGAATTTCTGACGAGAATTGGCTTGTAATTCAAATACTAACTTGGGAGATTTCAAATGAGTGAATTAATTAATTAGAATAACTAGAATATGTGGTGTAGTCCCATTTCTTGATTGTTCTCACATTTATTTACCTCAATTTATCTCTAATTTTAGTATTTGATTTTGTTCATTTTTTTTTATTCACATAGTTGAGTAGCATAATTACCCCTTAAAAATTGTTTTAATATAAAAAAATCCATAAAAAATAGAAGACAGAAAAAAAAAATCAAGAGAAAAATAACTAGAAACTTGGATTACATCTCTTTTCTTGTTTTTCACTCCATTAAGTTGGATTGATACCTTTACTTTCCTCTATACAAGTTTTTGTTATATTTTTGTAGGTAGTTGAAGAATTTTTTACTACAGAGGCTTTGCAACAAAGACACAAAATAATAAGAAGATAAAACTTGAGATTCTAAAAATTAGTAAAATATTTTGTCATATAGAGTTTTGGATTGTTAAACACTTTTGTAATAATAAATTAGCAAACCTTTTTTTATTAAATTAGGAAAATTAATTTTTATTTAGTTAGCTACCGATGAGAGGCACACTATCAACTGGTATCTGAGGGGGTCTCAAAGTTTCAGGTGTAAAAATCAAGGTTTAAATCATTTTGTGTGCAATGGATTGAAGTTCTACCCTCTGACCTCATCCATTTTATTATAGCAATTATTCTTATTGAAGAGCCCGTATAACATCTTACTTAATATTTATGTACTATCGATGATGGAATAGTGTGATTTTGGGATGGACTCCTCCCAAAACAGTTGTCGATGATGTCCAAGTTAGCAAGATTAGATCTAGTTGGGACGACGACGATTTAAAGGAGAATGGATGGAACATGAAGGGATTCAATGCTATTTTAATTTCATGTTCCCATTTAGTTTTAGACATATATACACATGTATGATATATAAGGAGGCATGTAATATTTTATAAATAACCTACAAAGTTACCTCCACCATGAAGCACTATAATCTTCAATAATTCACCGCCCGTTTTGAACTTCTTACTATGAATGTGAACGGAACTTTTGACGAGTTAAATATTAAGCTGAACGACATAGTAGCCTCTATCTTTGCTTTGGTTAAGGCCATTAAAGAGGAAATAATTTTCGATAAAATCCTACAGTCTCTCCTTCCCAGGTTTTGTGGCGAAGTGGATGTCATTAATGAGGTTATATCCTTGTTTCCAAAGCCAATGCATGTAGACAAATTAGTCAATTATCACCAAACCTATGAGGTGAATTTGTCTTATAGCCAAAGAGTGCCTCTTAAAGAGAAAAAAAATAAATTTTAAGGTTAAGAAGGCATCTCCTGATTTTAGTTCCCATGATGTTAGTGTGGACGAGATGGAATTTTTTAGTAAGTTTACTAAGATGTGGTAAAAACAATTTCAGTTTAAAGGCACACTCAAGAACTACACCTAGATTTAAAATTGTTCATGGAAGTGGAGAAAAGAAAATTGAATCATAAAGAACCATCATGTCTTTTAGTTATCGTGGTTGATGGAACATGTCAAAGCAATGTTCCTCGTATTTGAGTCATAATGGTGAAAAACACACTTATCAAGCCACTTTTAGTTATGATGATGATATATTCATATTTACCCTCGGCCAGGCTGAGGGCGTCCTCCATCTGGACGAGGCCAGGATGATTTCTCAACCAATGTCATACGACCTTTCAAGGGTCCAACCCCTCATCATGGCCCAGATGACCCTTCAAGAGTCTAACCCCTCATCATGGCCCAGACGATCATACGAGGGCACAACCCCTCATCATCAGGCCCAGATACCCTTCAAGGGGCCGACCCCTCATCATGGCCTAGACGATCATACGAGGGTACGACCCCTCATCATCAGGCCCAGACGACCCTTCAAGGGGCCTACCCCTCATCATGTCCCAGATGATCATACGAGGGTATGACCCCTCATCGTCAGGCCTAGACGACACTTCAAGGGACCGACCCCTCATCATGGCTCAGATGACCCTCCGAGGGTACGACAGTACGAGGCCCGAACAAGGCCTGGCTCATTGCTAATAGGAACTTTGCCCTCGGCCTCGTATCATCGACCGAGGGTGACATCAGCACAGTGCGTGATTTGGGAGACACGTGGAACAGTGTGCGTGGGGCTCATATATCGCATGGAAGACTGTTATAACAATATCATCCTCTCACGTGAGGGAATATTATGTCATCATTAACCACAGGTGGCGACTCCAGGTGTCAGCAGGGGATTGGCTAGATCATAACTCACATGCACTATGCATGCTTGGGGGGGTACACTACACCCCCAAGACCTATATATACTTGTCACCTACAACCCTGCAAAGGGATCGATAATTGTAACCCTAGCTAAAAATCTGCTTATACACACAGTAGAGAGAGAGAATGAGCTTACATACATTGTATCCAAGGCCATTAGTACTCATACTTAGTGGATCACACACTCACAGTGGATGTAGGCCATATTGGCTAAACCACTATACATTATTGTCTTATTCCTCTTATACTCACCCCCTTCTATACACCTACACACATATACATCTATGGCTACCATTGTTATTACTGTTTGAGCTCATCATCACTTATCTGGTGGTGTTGAATCTTAGCATCATCAGTTTGGCACTGTCTGTGGGAACGAGAAGATATCTCTTCCTTTATACAGCTTGACCTCACCAGGCACTCTGGTGGTGAACCATATCTCCCCCTTTGTGGAGATGTTTCACCATTGAAAGATACCCATTGGGGTTTCCAAGATCTTCAGTTTTTTGATCATTCAGCTCTCTATAGCTCAAACACATGGCACCGGAGATGCCACCACCACCTCTTCCTCCACCAGATAGTGGAGTAGGACCCAATTTCAGTCAACCACTGCCTCAGTCTGAGATGGATGATGTGGCAGCCTCCTTGAAGTCTCTGGCAGCAAGCCAGTGGATTATGCAGGAGCAGTTCACAGCTCTTAGCCAAAACATACTAAGACCACCAGGAGTTTCACCGGAGATTATTACTCCGGCAGCAGCTCCAGGGCAGCACGAGTCCAGGGGACCATCCCAGGCACCACGCAAAGACGTGCCGCCTCCTCAGCGGCGGAAGGATGTTGCTGACCCCCGGAGTCTACTCTTGGGGAGGCAAGGAAACCCTTGCCCAGAGGACAGGTATGATGATTTGGAGGGGGAAGAGGCCCCCATAAAGTTCTGGGAGCCATATGAGGTCTCCAACAATACTGTACGACCTCTCTAGGAGAGCAAAGGGAAGTGTGTAAGGTAAAATCCTGACGATCGCCCAAGGGGCTCTGCTTTCGATCGTCTGAGCAAAGGGTCGGCCTTTAAAAGGCTAAGTAAATGACTTGCGAGAGAAATTGTCCCGATCGAGAAGTGTTGCGAGATCCAGAAGGGAGGTAGCAGATGGCTGACCCCATGGGGGACGACCCCACGGATGGGACGACGGTCATGGAAAAGTAAACAGCCGACACAGACCTGCTACAGCGGAACCCTCCATTCACCTCAAAGAGGCGACAGGGATAGCATCGGCCAGGCCGACCCTACGAGGTCCTGGAGAGACTCGATCCAAAGGTTAGAGGATAAGATTGGTGATATTCTAAAGATCTGGAACCCTCTTCAGAGAGGTTACTCCATAGGCTCACCCTTTGTGGCGAAGATAGTCAACTTCCCCACGCCATCCAAGTTCAAGCCGCCAATGGTCACCCCTCGGTATGACGGGAGTACCAACCCCTTTCACCATATCGAGATATACCAATAAGCGGTAGACATATACTCTATCTCAGATGAGATGATGTGTCGTGCCTTTTCTGGCACTCTAACTAGGGTTGCACATGTCTGATGCATGTCTCTTCCAAAAAACTCCATTGACAACTTTAAGCAGTTGGCAGACCGGTTTATCCATAACTTTTTCTTTGGGGTGAGGCCACAGAAGAAGACCACACACCTTCTCTATGTTAAGTAGGGGAAGAATGAGAGCCTAAGAGACTACATAGCCAGATTCAACAAAGAAAAGTTAGAGGTTGAAGACTATGAGGAGAGCATAGCCATGACCGCTCTCATTGGGGGACTCCAGAAGGGGAAACTGCAATGGAAGCTTGCCAAAGACCCTCCGAGGACAATGGATGAGTTGCTGTCAACAGCGGGAATGGTTATGAATGCTGAAGAGGCGATGGCGGCAAAATACGAAGATGAAAAAGGAGGCACCAATGGGGGCAAGTACCAGAAAAAGAACAAAGAGGGAAAGAAGAGGTCTACAGACTATAAGTTCACTGATTACACCCCTCTAGCGGTCAACTGTGAACATATTCTCAATGAGATAAAGAGTGATCGGTCCCTGAAGTGGCCTGAGAAGTTGAGGGCAGCCCCCCACAAGAGGAATAAAAATATGTGGTGTGAATTTCACCAAGACCATGGCCACGTAACAGACAAATGCTTTGCTCTGAAAGATGAGATTGAAAATATGTTAAAAGAAGGGTAGTTAAGGAAGTACATTGATAAGAGTGCCTTCAAAAGGGGCCGAGGGGACAACCCCCAAAAGAAGAGAGGCGATGCATGCTGAGAAGATCCTCCAAATAGGAGGGACGACCCTTCTGACGATGAGGACGACCTTGACTCCCCTCCGAGAGATGGCCACCGCCCTGTAAAGAGACTTAATATGATCTCTCTTGGTGTTGGGGTGATCTTCGGGGGACTAGCTGGAGTAGGGTCAAAGGTCGCAGACAGGAAGACCCATGTAACTAAAGCCAAGGCAGTGACAAAGGCTGTGCACTCAACCTCTGTTGAGGCAAAGTCATAAAAGATAAATAAGGTTAATATGAATACCCTAATAGTGGGATTCTTAATAATGGACTTCAAAGTTCTCTTGGCCCTGTGTGATGACCCTCTAGTCATCACTACCAGGGTGCACGGATGTGAGGTGCCGAGGATCTTGGTAGATGGGGGTAGCTCTACAGATGTGATGTTTTGGCCACGCTTCAAAGCCTTAGGCCTTAGCCGTGCTAGACTCATACCATACCATCACCCATTGATTGGGTTAAGTGGGGAAAAAGTTCACCCTCTAGGAGTGTATGAGGCCGATGTCAGGATGAGGGACGAATGGTCGAGATGGCTTACCAAGAAGGTTAGCTTCTTCGTGATGGATAAACATGTCTTCTCAGCCTACAACATTATACTGGGGCGAGTAGCCCTTAAGGGGTTTGAGGCTGTGCCATCTACGATTCATCAGATGATCAAATTCCCGACCCCTTACGGGGTAGGGGAAATTCAGGGAGACCAGACGACGGCACAAGAATGTTACTTCAACTCCGCCGAAAAAAGAGAGGTGCACAAGAAGGCAACAACCACCTACAATATTAACACCGTTGACCCCAGGGATGAGAAAAAACTCAAGAAAGGAGAAGCCGCGGAAGAGGTAGAATCCATCATCCTCAATGAGGATGAGAAAAAAAAACTATCTAAGTCGACAAAGCTCTGAAGATAGACATAAAAGAAGACCTCATCAAGTTGCTAAGGAGAAGACATAGTGTGTTTGCATGGATCCACGTAGATATACCGGGGATCGACCCCTAAATTATGAGCCACAAGCTCAACGTGGTAGAGGGTGCAAAACCAGTGAAGCAGAAAAGGAGAATTTATTCTCGGGAGAAGTATGAGGTCATCAGGGATGAGGTCAAGAAGATAGAAGATGCAGAGTTTATCAGAGAGGTTATCTACCCCGAATGGTTATCCGACGGGAAGTAGAGGATGTGTGTAGACTTCACAGACCTCAACAAATATTGTCTTAAAGACAGCTTCCCTCTCCCCCGCATTGATCAGATGGTAGACACTACAGCAGGCCATGAGCTCATGAGCTTCATGGATGCTTATTCAGGGTACAACTAGATCTTCCTGAACCCTGGAGACTCGAAGAAAACAACCTTCATTACCGATAAGGGGACATACTGTTATAGGGTCATGCCCTTTGGACTAAAAATTATGGGGGCAACGTATCAGCGCCTTGTGAATAAAATGTTTCAAGACCAAATTAGGAAGTCTATGGAAGTTTATGTAGATAACATGCTGACCAAAAGCTTAAAGGCCGAGGATTATCTAACCGACCTTGAGAGGACCTTTAACACAATGAACAAGTACCGAATGAAGCTCAACCCGGCCAAATGTGTCTTCGGGGTCGGGGAAGGGAAGTTCTTGGGGTTCATTGTCAACCAAAGAGGCATTGAGGCCAATCCTGAAAAGATAAAGGCCCTCATAGAAATGAAGACCCCGAAGACCATCAAAGACGTTCAAAGGCTCACAGGGCGAGTGGCTGCTTTAAATAGGTTCGCGTCCAGGGCCACAGACAGGTGTTTACCATTCTTCAAAATTCTCATAAAGGCGTTCGAATGGAGTGAGGCTTTCATGGATCTAAAGACATACTTAACCTTGCTGCTGTCACGGCCAGTACAGGGTGAACGACTATATGTGTACCTAGCCATCTCAGAATCATCCATCAGCGCAGCCATTATGAGAGAAAAGTATGGGGTACAAAAGCCCGTATATTTCAATAATAAGTCACTCCAGGGGGCAGAGAAAAGATACCCAAGTATGGAGAAGTTAGCCTATGCCTTTATCCATGAATCAAGAAAGATGAAGTCGTACTTCCATTCCCATACAATGGTCATCCTCACTGACTCTCCTCTTAGGCAGGTCTTACACAAGCCAAAAAAATCGGGGAGGCTAATGGCCTGGGCTATAGAGTTAGGAGAGTTTGACATTATATATCAACCAAGTATGGCCATTAAGGGACAAGTGTTAGTTGTTTTCGTGGCTGAATTTACTTGGGAAGATTATGAGGTTGAAGAGGAAAGCCTCGATAAGACAGATACTCGGCAAGGCAGAGTCGTCGATCAATCCAAAGACAAGGCTGAGACAAGCACACCTAGAGAAAAAGTGGTAAAAAACGAAGAGGGAAGATATCTCTTTAGACAGGGGTCCCTCACTGAGGGAAATTTCTTAGAGGAAAAGATAGTGTGGAGCCTCTTCGTTGACGGGTCCTCTTACGAAAGCGAAAGTGGGGCTTGATTAATAGTATCAGCACCAGACGGTACAGACATCGAGTACGCCCTAAGGTTCAACTTCAAAGACTCCAACAACGAGTCTGAATATGAGGATTTGATAGCGGGCCTCTTCTTGGCTAAGTCTCTTAGTATCTGCCAGGTCTTGGTCCATAGTGATTCGAAACTAGTGGTGAATCGGATACTAGGAGCCTACGAGGCTAAGAATGAGAGAATGACCAAATATCTTGAAAGGGTAAAGGCACTATTGAAGAGCTTCAGATAGGTAAAGTTGAAGCGGATACCTAGGCTTGATAATGGTCGAGCCGATGCACTTTCTACGCTGGCCTCATCAACTAGGATAGATATCAGGAGGACAGTCCCAGTAGAAATTATGCTTCGACCAACAATCAATAAAGAAGAGGGAACACTTGTCTCTTACTTAAATATCAACAGGGAAGCTTCATGGATGGACCCTCAAATCAAATACATTTAAAAGGGGGAGATGCCAGAAGCAAAACAAGAAAAGAAAAAGATGAGATATAGAGCTGCAAAATTCACTATCATCGGAGACACCTTGTATAAAAAGGGGTTCTTGCTCCCATTACTTAGGTGTGTGCACCCGTATGAAGTCCCACACATCTTGTAAGATGTGTATGAGGGGTCATGTTTAAGCCACATTGGGGGCAGGTCTTTGGCGAAGAGGGTAGTAACCCAGGGGTACTGGTGGCCGACCTTGGGGAAATATGACACTGCGTATGTAAAAAAGTGTGATAAATGTCAAAGATTAGCCACCATCCCTCACCTGCCCCATCATCCTCTTACCTCTATTACATCCCCATGGCCATTTGCAGTGTGGGGGATCGACTTGGTAGGACCCTTGCCTAGGGCCATCAATAACTCACGGTTCCTCATCGTAGTAATTGAATATTTTTCAAAATAGGTAGAGGCGGAGTCGATGGTAACGATCACCGAGCAGAAGACCTTCCAGTTTATCTGGAAAAACATTATATGCAGATATGGTCTCCCCAACACCCTCATTTCGAATAACGGGACTCAATTCAAGAATACATCTCTAGAGAAGTACTGTGAAAGGGTGGGTATCAAACAATTCTTCTCGTCCCCAGGCCGACCTCAAGCCAATGGGCAAATTGAAGTAACAAACAGAATAATCCTATACGGGATCAAGAAAAGACTCGAGGAGGCAAAAGGAAGATGGGTTGAGGAGTTGTACGCTGTATTGTGGGCCTACAGGACAACGACGAAGACTCCTACCAGTGAAACCCCGTTTATGCTAGCATATGGCTTAGAAGCCATAATCCCCACTGAGATTGGGTTTCCTACCCATAGAGTCCAAATGTATGACCCCCAGAGAAATATGGAACAGAGGAGACTTGACTTGGAACTGATCGAGGAAAGGAGGGAAGATGCCGAGATAAGGCAAGCTGCCTACCAGCAGAGGACTGCCAGATTTTACAACTAGAGGGTGAAGCAAAGGCCAATCGCAGCGGGGGACTTAGTCCTCAAAAAGACTTGGCAAAAGCCTAACAAGCTCCACTCAAATTGGCATAGCCCATATAGGGTCATTGATGAAGTTGTCCCTGGAACGTATAAACTAGAGAACCTTGAGAGGGAACCCTTTTCCAACCCCTGGAACGCGGATCATTTGAAGAAATACTATCAGTAGTGTTGTAATGTCCTATCGAACCACAATTGTAATGGGTGTTGCTCCAACAGAACACTTGGAATGTTAATGAGAATATCATATTGGCCTCTCATCTTGTGTTTGTCAATTCTAGTATGATAGGGATCATCTTCACGAAACCATCCTCGGCTATGATGAGGGTAAATGGTGGGGACGCCCCCTCATTTACCCTCAAGAAAGACGAGGGGGAATTGAAATATAAAACCATTAAGTTGGTGGAAACCACCCTCGGATATAATGAGGGTCAATGGTGCGGACGACCCCTCATTCACCCTTAAGAAAGACGAGGGGGACTTAAAATATAAAACCATTAAGTTGGTGGAAGCCACCATCGGCTATGATAAGGGTCAATGGCGAGGACGACCCCTCATTTACCCTCAAGAAAGATGAGAGGGAACTTAAAATATAAAACCATTAAGTTGGTGGAAACCACCCTCGGCTATGATGAGGGTCAATGGCGGGGAAGACCCCTCATTCACCCTTAAGAAAGACGAGGGGGACTTCAAATATAAAACCATTAAGTTAGTGGAAACCACCCTCGGCTATGATGAGGGTCAATGGCGGGGATGCCCCCTCATTCACCCTCAAGAAAGACGAGGGGGGACTTTAAATTCAAAACATCATTTAATTGGTGGAAACCACCCTTGGCTATGATGAGGGTAAATGGTGGGGACGACCCCACCATTTACCCTCAAGAAAGACGAGGGGGGACTTTAAATTCAAAACATCATTTAATTGGTGGAAACCACCCTCGGCTGTGATGAGGGTCAATGGTGGGAACGACCCCTCATTCACTCTCAAGAAAGACGAGGGGGGACTTAAAATATAAAACCATTAAGTTGGTGGAAACCACCCTCGGCTATGATGAGGGTCAATGGCGGGGACGACCCCTCATTCACCCTCAAGAAAGACGAGGGGGGACTTTAAATTCAAAACATCATTTAATTGGTAGAAACCACCCTCGGCTATGATGAGGGTAAATGGTGGGGACGACCCCGCCATTTACCCTCAAGAAAGACGAGGGAGGAGTTGGTGAGATTATCAATTTAAAACATCACAAGATAAATCACACAAAAGACAAGCATAGAAGACAGAAAGAGGCATTATATTACAAAATGTTATAGATGTTTGTCCAAAAAAAGTAAAGTACAAAAATGTGATACATGAAGAGGGTATTGGCTACAAACAGCCACCCTATTGAGAGGCATCAGAGGGTAGGGCCTCAACATCGATAAGAGGAGTCTCCTCAGTAACCAAGACAAACTGATCTTCGGAAGTGCCGATGCCTTCAACGTTCATATGAGACTCCACGTGGGCTAGAGCCTCAGCAATCAGTGGGTTGTCAAATTGAACTGTCTCAAGAGAGGGACAAACTGAAGAGACGACTTCAACAAACTTAAGGATGACCCGCCGACAGGTTGTCCTGATTCCCCTCTCCAAGTACTCAAGATCGAATCCTTGAAACTCGTCTGAGAGTTTGTAGGCCTCCACAGCATCGGCCTTCTTCACTTCCTCGGGTAGCTCGCTTTTGAACTGGGCATTCAAGGCTTCTTCCTTTGCCTTCAAGAGGTCATCCCTAACCTTCAGATCTGCATCATTATGCTTCATCATCTCATAAAGGACCCTTGTATGTTCGGTCCTTGCAGTCTCTAACTCGGCCTTTGTAGTCTCAAGCTCGGTCTTCAGATCAGCCTCGTGCTGGATGGCTCTTTCGGCTTCATGGAACTTCTGTTGGTTCTCGGCCATCCACTTGGTAGTTGATGTAAAGGCACAAACAAACTGCACAGAAGAAGGCATGTGTTAAGGGGTCGATGGAACAGTTGGTGAAAAGTTAACTGAGGAAATGAAGTAAAAACAAATACCTGGGCCAGAGTATGCAGACCATAATCGTACACCTTTGTCGGGGGAATCTTGGATAGAAAGTCATAATCAACAGACGAGGAAGTAGAGAATATAGAAGCCTTGGATGCCCTTAGATTGGCTATGAGGGAAGAGGGTTCAGCCTTCAAAAATGTCAAATTCTGAGACCAATAGGCCCCCATAATGAAAGAGGAACCGGTCCCCTCAGACGTCTCCACTCTCGCCCTCGTCCTTGAATCTGGTCGAGGGTCAACAGATACTGCTAGTTCCTTTCTTTTATGACTATCAGCAGTCGGCTCAACATGTGTCGGCCCCAAGGCCTTGGTCTTCCTCGGAGGCTGCTGAGGCTCCTTTCCCTTTTTCTTTCCCAAACCAGACAGTAAGCTTGGGGCAGTCATTTCCCAAAGTTGGTCAGAGATATTTGCAGGATGACCTGAAAAGGAGATGACATATCAGAAAGATACAGACAAAGATGATACACTTGTAAAAAACAAAGATTGAGAAAAAAACTACTCACATAGTTCTGTCAAGGGGCCGACCCTTAGACCAGCTTCTTTGAGGAAGCGAGGGGTCATCAAATATTTAAATTTTGCAAGTCCACCCTCTTTTCCTCGCTCTCTCAGATAGTCAACGATGACCCTCTCCTCCAAACTAAGTTCGGGGTCTCACCTAGCCTTCATAAAAGGGTTAGACCATCTCCTTGGGACTCTCGGATCGTTGTCCAAAGGCTGAACCCCGTCGACGAATTCCCAATCCCCGAAAATAAAGAAAAATCTCTTCTTCCAGTCATGATTAGAGGTTTGTGCCATGTGGAGAAGTTTTTTATCAGACTTCCTCACCCCCAAATGATAGTACCCAGGCTGTTTGGACGAGGAGGTGATATTGTAACAGGCTAAGAACACATCGGCTGAAGGCTCGTCGGTAACTGAATTCTTACAAAGCGATATGTAACCAAGAATAGTCCTCCATGAGTTGGGGGGAAGTTGAGAAGGGGAAACCCCAAGGGCAGACAAGATATTGACTATGGAAGGGTGTAGAGGGAGCCTAACACTGACCCTTAACATCTGTTCATAAACAGCGGTCTCTCCCTCGTCGCCCTCAAAGACTTTCTCAGATTCAGTTGGAACCCTCATACTTATGTTAGGTTGTATGCCAAAGAGATGCCTCCATACCAAGAGATCACGGTATTTGACTGATGATACATAAGTGGAAGTAGTTGAAGTGTCAACTTGACTATCATCACCATCAGAAGAACCCTTATTGTTATCCTCATCTCTCTTGTCCCCAGATCCCCCAACCAATGGAGGACCATCGGTAAAGGCTACTTGAAATTCAAGGGGGGACAACGCTGTTACAGGGACAACCTCAGAGGGTGTTGTGCCCTCAGCCTGTCAGCTTGGGCTGAGAGTGGATGTCTCTCCCCTCCCAGAAAGGACAGCACCTGTCGGTGATTATGATCTCTAATCCATTTCTCCCTCGCACGATTGACTCTCGACTGGACGACCATACGACCCGCAGGACTCAGGGGGTATGATAGTGGCTAATGGAATGGGAAAAATGGGTCGTACACAATTAGGGTCGGCCTCTAATCTTATCTACTCCTCCTCATCCTCTATCCATCTAATCTCTATGAAGAACTTCTCTCTCAGGGATGGGAATTCCTCGGCTAAATCATGAAGCCTCCTAAGCATTAAGGGGAAGACCCTACACTTAAAAGAATTTGGATAAGCTAACTATAAACATTCTAACAGTTAACCAAGTTGGACTTTTGGATTAAAACCAAAGAAAGAAAGGGTTTCGATCAAGAACACTCAAGAACAACTCACCGTAGAAGAATGCCAGAACGTTATGAAACAGCCAAAGAAAAATCCAGTCATACAGGCCTAAAATAAGAAAGCAAACAGCAATGGAAGATAAAGAGGGCACTAGAGCAGAGGGATTACCTGAGAAAGAACAGCGAGACTGCCAAAGCTCGAAATGTTGAAGTTGCAGAAATGGTGGTTTGAGTCTGTTGAAAAATTAGAGAGAGAAAGCTTGGGCGCAAAGAAGAAGAAGAAGAAGAAAATGATTGCTTCAAAAATCCTTTAAATACCTTATTAGAAGTGGGCCCAATAATCAATGCAAGGCACAGCCCATGAAGAGGGGCATCATTAGGGCATAAAGTCCCAGGCCAAGTGTGCAGTTGCCACGCCTAGGAAACTGGAACGACAGTGGATATCTGCCTAGGTATCACATCAGTTTGACAAGTGTCACTCACCAAACTGATCATAGACTTATCTCCAAAATAACACTGTCCCCCAGCCATCTTTACAACATCGATGGTTAAGGGTTGGGGGTGATTGATATACCCATATATACCCTCGGCCAGGCTGAGGGCGTCCTCCATATGGACGAGGCCAGGATAATTTCTCAACCAATGTCATATGACCCTTCAAGGGGCTGACCCCTCATCATGGCCCAGACGACCATACGAGGGTAAGACCCCTCATCATCAGGCCTAGATGACCCTTTAAGGGGACAACCCCTCATCATGGCCCAGATAATCATACGAGGGTACGACCCCTCATCATCAGGCCCAGATGACCCTTCAAGGGGCCGACCCCTTATCATGGCCTAGACAATCATACGAGGGTACGACCCCTCATCATCAGGCCCAAACAGCCCTTCAAGGGGTCAACCCCTCATCATAGCCCAGATGATCATACGAGGGTACGACCCCTCATCATCAGGCCCAGACGACCCTTTAAGGGGATGACCCCTTATCATGGATCAGACGACCCTCCGAGGGTACGACAGTACGAGGCCCGAATAAGGCCTGGCTCATTGCCAATAGGAACTTTACCCTTGGCCTCGTATCATCAGTCGAGGGTGACATCCTCATAGCGCGTGATTTGGGAGATGCGTGGGGCTCATATGGCACGTAAAAGACCGTTATAACAATATCATCCCCTCACGTGAGGGAATATTATATCATCATTAATCACAGGTGGCACCTCTAGGTGTCAGCAGGAGATTGACTAGATCATAACTCACATGCACCATGCATGCTTGGGGGGTACACTACACCCCCCAAGACCTATATATACTTGTCACCTACAACCCTACAAAGGGATCGATAATTGTAACCCCAACTAAAACTCTGCTTATACACACAGTAGAGAGAGAGTGAGTGAGTGAGCTTACGTGCATTGTATCCAAGGCCATTAGTGCTCATACTTAGTGGATCACACACACATTGGATGTAGGCCATATTGGCTGAACCACTATACATTATTATCTTATTCCTCTTATACTCACCCCCTTCTATACACCTACACACATATACATCTATGGCTGCCATTGTTATTACTGTTTGAGCTCATCATCACTTATTTGGTGGTGTTGAATCTTAGCATCATCAGATGACTCGGACTCCGAAGATGACCTTCACGAATACAATTATACCGCATTTATGGCGAGAGAGAAATTTTATAAGTTGTATAATTTAGAGGATTTTGATGTTCCTCCTTCATATAATGAAGAAATGATTATTTCTAATCCCTCTTTGAGCACTATTAATGAAGAAAAGGATAATAATATCCAGATAACTATGTTAAGATTTACGAGGAGTACATAAACCTTGAAAGTCATAATATGTAACTCTCCACTTTGATAGCCAATGTCGAGATCTAAATGGGTATGGTGAGTCAGAGTAGTGTGAGCCAATTTGTTGGTCCACATGTGGTAAGTAGTGAACCACATTTTGAAGAAAGTTCCATCGACTTTCTTCATACGGAGATTGAGTTCCTTAGGATGTCCTTATAAGAGAGTGAAAACTCTAAAATATCCACAGAGAACCAAATCTCATTTCTTGATATCGAGTTACTATCCACTACAACTTTAAAGATAAATATGGCGAGATGGTCTAAAAAATTAGATAGGATGTTTTTTGGTGCCAAGATTTCCCTTCAGATAAATGAGGAATCGATTTTAAGAGTGATGGTTATATGTTTAACCAATATTTATTGGCATCCCAATACATTTTACATCTCCCGTTAGTGAATCTTCAACCCATTCTATGCCCGAAGAAAGATAAAGGAAGGTGACTTTCATGTGTTCCTTTTACAATAAGGAGGGACACTTAAAGGACTTTTGCTTTAGACATGGGAAGCAACAACTCAAGCTCCCTGTAGACCCAATTGTTCCACAACCCTATAGGTGAACATATTGTAATAAGTTAGGATGCGTTAAGGAGTTTTGCGTTATGCATCAATCCGTGTCACATTTAGGTGATTTTGATAAGGGTAGAAATGTCGATAGGAAGGGGAATAAGAAGATGAAATCTCTTCAAAACATTTCTTCTAAAGGGAAGGGGAAAAGGAAAATTATTGATCCTCCCACACTTCCCTAGATCGGTTTCTAGATCCAATTTTTTAAACATTGAGCTAGATAGGATTCTAAAATAAGTTATTGATAGAGGAGAGCTAGAATCCCTAGAAAAATGTGCCAAGGCTTAGTCCTTGTTCAAGACGAAATAAGATTCTTTTGGTTTAGATTTCTTTGAGTGCTTGGCTTACTTTTTTTGGATAGACATATTGATTTCTCTTTATCATTTCTTTTTATTATCCCTAGAAAAATGTGCCAAGGCTTGGTTATTGTTCAAGAATAAATGAGATTCTTTTACTTTAGATTTCTTAGAATGTTTGGCTTACTTTTTTTAGATAGAAATATTGATTTCTCTCTATCATTTATTTTTATTATTTATATATGATCTTTGCTTTTGTTAATACCTTCAGATTTTGGTCTTGTACGATATTTGTCTTTTATGCTTTTTAGGTATTATTTTATCCTATTAGCTTAAATGCAAACCTATATGATTAGTTATTGTACTAATAATTTTATTTATTGCTTTTAACACTCCATGCTTTAAATCTTATAACTTGAAATGCTTTAGTGAATTAAGCTTGTTATTTTAGAGTAGTTGTCATGACTCATGCACTTTACACCGTATAATAAAATTGAGCATTTCCATGAATAATATAATGAAGGGATTTGTTTTCCACTTCTACCAGAAATTAAAAGTTTTACATGACGTTTTGATGAAAGGGTGTCATGTTTAATCCTGTTATGCATGGGAGATTTAATCATCATGGTAGAAGTTGAAAATATATATGTTCAAAATAATGAGTGATGGAGCAATAAGGGTTGAAACTATGGGTCGTGAGAATTAGCTTTGAAAAATTAAAAATAGTTCTCCCCCCTGTAATGAATGAGCGAAAGTCGTCACATACAAAATTTTATCAAAAGCAATGTATCAAAGATTTTTATCTATCCAAAATTGAGTAACATCAAGGATATGAAACTTAGAAAGTTTTAATCATAAATCGCTATTTGAGGAACATAAAACTGGTAGTTGAAAATTTTATTTATTTTTAAGGAAAAATGCGGCTTTCACTTTGTTGTATAAGGTTAAAAAATTTCAAAAGTTACTTCAAACATTAATATTCATTATTCAATTTTACGGGTTAATTCTCATTTTATTCATTTCTTTATCACGAGTTATGTCTTGAAATCACTCTATCTTTTAGATGTCTTTAATTTGACCTTAGTCCTTGAATGCTAAACCATTCTAGAGTATTTGGCGTAACCAAGAATCATTGTATAATCTTTAGAATCTTTTTTGGTCATTAAAAATGGTATTTTTAGTTATCAAAATGTACCTGCCTTAAGCTAAGAAATCATATGTACATTTCCTTGTTTATTTGTGTTTTTTACACAAATTTTTTCCACTTGAAGTTGGCGCGGCTTGCCGTTGCCAAAGCTTCTCCGTAGATATATCGTCGCGGCCTGCGAGAAAAATTCTCATTGAAGCGATAATGCCTGGGTTTGTTCAAAATGCTTAAATCGAGACTTTTATAATACTTTACCCATTTTCTCCCAAACCCTCTTTCACCCATAGAAACCTCACTTTTGCCTCCCAACTTAGCATCTTGGAAGTCTTTTTAGGTGGTCATTGCCTCATTCTAGTGGATTAATCTTCAGCTTGGTAAGTTTTTCTTCCATAGATTTGTAGAATTACTCCTTTTTAAAGTTAGGGTGTGGTGATAGTAGTTTTGATAGAATTTGAATGAAATCTTTTCTATGATTGATGAGTTTCTACTTATCTTGAGTTTAGATTGAATCTATTGAGTAGATTTTTAGTGTATTGCTTAGTCTTTTATTTTTTGGGGGTTTTTCCAACTCATAGTGTTTGTATAGGACCCTTGGCTTTCATTTTCGTATCTCATAGTATTTGTATTCTTGGTGTGTGATTTCAGGCTATATCATGGCTCCAAAATCATGCTCATGAGCCTCAACTTCCTCCAATCGCTCTAGATTTGATGAACTCTTTGATACATGTCCTAGGCATTTGGAGAGGTCAATTGATTTGGAATTTTTTTCTGATACCCCTCTACACAAGTTCTTGGGTGGTAGAAAACAATGGATTGCTATTTTCTCTCAAACAGGACTATGTTACCCTAACTTGGTGAGAGAACTTTTATTTGACTCTTGTGTATGGTATGGGTCACTTAGGCGTTAGATTTATTTCTTTATCGATGAGGGTAAGTCAAGTGAAACTTTATTCCAAGTGGATAAGGAACCACTTTGGTTTCCCAAAATAAAGTCGACCCGACTATCCTTTCAAGTCAATTTCGAGTGTACCTTGCAATCAAAATGTAATCACTCTTTTGAGTAATAACCATTGTCAGTTTTGGGGAATTTCTTACTAAGGACTTCTATATTCTTAACATGGTTTTGTGCTCTTATATTTTCCCCACATATCACCCGCACAACATAACTCTCAAATGTGCACAGTTATTGTATGCGATTGGATCAGGTGCTGCTAGTATGTATTTGTGTGATTTAATCAGGGACTCAATTTATGATAACATAAAGGAAACTATGAAAGCTCGCACTCTACCCTACGGTTATTTGACCGTGAACTTGTTTTTGGAGTTTTGAGCTCCTTTACTTCCCAATTAATTTCATAAAAAGACATAATCTGCATTAACTATAGATTTATATTATAAGTCTATTGCCCAGCTTGACAACTTCAGTGGCACATCACCTCATGTTGATCCTCCACTAGCTCCTAGTCTTGCCCCCACATCATGAGCATTTACTTAGTGCTAACTAACTAAGAATGAGTTGGATTCTACTATCTCATTGATATCTACTCACCTGGGATCTAATTTGCTACCCTCGTTTAGTTTAACGAGATCTTGTTTCTTCGACGACTTTCATCCCACCTTTTATATGCAGTTAATGCACTAGATGCCTTCCATGATGCTAACAATGTGCTTATTGAGTTTTGTATTTTGGGTATGATGAAGAAGAAGAAGAAGAAGAAGAAGAAGAAGAAGAAGAAGAAGAAGAAGATGATGTATATATTTTGTTTTGGCTTTGAGAAGAAGAAGAAGAAGAAGAAGAAGAAGAAGAAGAAGAAGAAGAAGAAGAAGAAGAAGAAATGATGTATATATTTTGTTTTGGCTTTGTGTATTTGTTATTTTAAAAGTTACTGGATTTTAATTTGTATTGATCACATTCATTGTAATCCTTGTAAAATCTTAACCTTTTGAATGCTTATCACTTTTTAGCATTACTTATATCTTTGCTTAATATATTATATCTTCCCATGTGTAGTTAAAATTATTGATCTTAGTCCTATTATTATCTTTATTATATATTTTCTAGACACACATATTGACTGTTCACTCTTTAAATTGTTCTTTTCGATTTCTTGGTTTGATTAACCCGTTTTACTCTCTTAAAATGCCATGAGAACTTGATCCCATTTTGTGATTAGTTCCTTCCTTTGTCGCCTTCTGTGAGTAAATGGGGGAGAAGTTTGTGGATAGGGAGAGTATAGTTATCAAAGCATATTAGGTTACTTAGAGTTATTTTTTGCTATATCATGTTTATTAAGAGGAATTGTATATTTGAGGGTGGGAGTTATTTTAGATAAATATGTTGTTTACATGATTCAAAATGCTTTGCTAATCTAACTATCTTGACCTTCTTTATCTATTGTCACCTGATTTTAATTGGCCACAAACTTACTTTGGTCTGTGGATTCCTTTGTTTGATCGGTGATTTCCTTCTCCTCGGCAGCATTAGCAGCTTCGTCCTCTTCTTCATCAAGGTTTAGAGTTAAACTTGGATCATGCTCACCAAATAGTACGGACCTTGAGGGGACTCCAGCCTTAACTAAGGTCTCGTCGCACTCTTTCTTAAAATTAGACTTACGAATGTAGCCTGGTTATTTATTGGCTTGGTGGAAGGTGTCGCCACCGTTGGTCATAAGCCTTATCCTTGGCCGCTAGGGCCTTAGACAAGTTCTGTAATTACAAATTTCTAATTGAGTCAATTTTTATGTATTGGCTTTATTCTGGAAAAAACTATTTGAGTCATAATATAAACGTTTTAATTGTGACCTTTTAAGCCTATGCCATTTTTATTGAATACGTAGCGTCCAAGTGAGAGAGGATACATCATCATGCCGTGTTTATGCCATGTTTCGTCATCTACGTTCCAAGTATCTCTCAAGTATGAATGCATATATTATGTTGAACCTTGAAATTTTTGGGGGGGTGTTAGGATGGATTTTCAATGTTTTAAAATGACTTTACATTTTTTGATAAAAATGTTTTATTTTTGCCCGTCATTCAAATGACTTCAAATGAGATTTTTTTTCTTTATGTTGCATTCTCGTTAAAAGTCTCGTTCAAATGAGACTTCAAACGAGATTGGCGCGAATCTTAAAAAATCATTTTTTATGAAAGTTTTCTTCTCAACTCCCCAATACTTTTTATCCACTTTATGTAGTGCGGGATGGGAGTTTTATGACAACTTTTTCATGCTTTAAAACAAAAATTCCTCTCAAAAAGTTCATCAATGGTTGTTGACCATTCATGATTACTTTTTATCAAACACCAACCCAAGTTTACACCCAATTGGTTTAGATCCAAGTCTCTACATGATATTTATGTTTTGAGATTGTGGTTTTGTCATCGTGTTTGTTCCATACATTCCTATTAAATCTTTCTTATAGAGGATTTCGTATTCATTGGTGTATATACGGTGGACTCTGTATGCGTGACGGTAGCAGTTCCCCATCGGTGGACTCCAAGACGCAGGTGGACTCCTGCATTGTCACTAGGCATAGGTGGAAGGAACGAAGAGCATCAAGGCTTGCGAGGGCGTCGAGTCATTGAGTACGTCTTTAGTCATGTCCTTGTATTAAATCCGTACTTAGTGGGCTTGTGGTTGGGCCATCTGAGGTTTTTCATGTTGTGGGTTTTCCTCGTACATCGCGACATTATGGTTGTTTATTTTATTTTACAATTTACACGTTGATGCATGCTTAGATTTAACAAGATAAAATCGGTTTAACCACAAAATGGTGTAATTATTGCTAAATTTATTTTGGATAATTTAGTTTACATTAATTCAATTTGGAATTAAGTTTGTTTAAAATTGGGTTATGTAAATTTGAACTTGAATTGTAATTTTATTTGAGAATAGATAATTTAAATTTAAAGAAAGTCAAAATTTCATAATATTTCATGAACCATCCCTTTCAAGTGCTATCATAGCACAACTTATAATTTTCGCAATTTCAGATTGGTATCAGAGCGGGTTACACTAAAATATTGTGTTATCCTAATTTTTTTGAACTTTCTTCTGAGATACCATTTTTTTCAAATTGGTATTAGAGTGGGAACACTAATTTATCGTATTAGGTACTTTGAGTTTGAATATGGAAAACTTATCAGTTTTGAGGTTTCTTATTTTTTATGGTTCTAACTACACGTACTGAAATTCGCATATGAGGTCGACACTTAAGTTGTTAGATGAGCGGGTTTGGCTATCAGTCATTAAAATATGGTCCCCATTAATGTGTTTATTAAGAGAAGTTCGAGTTCCTAAACCCATAGAAAGCTTGAGTAAGGATGAGTTTACACTGCATCAAATTTGTCGAATTGTCACGGTCATTGACCATGACAGGTCTAACTTGTCAAGGTCAATAATCGTGACAAGTCTGGGGGTGACAACGTTTATTGTCACGGATTTTTCACTATCATTGACCGTGATAAGTTCATTATACTTGTCACGGTCAATGACCGTGATAAGCTTAGTCACGGTTATTAATCGTGACAAATTAGTGACATTTTAAAAAAAAATTATTACGGTCAATGATCGTGATAATTCTGGGCAGAATTGAAAAAAAATCTGCTGGGCAGTATGGCCACTGCCACTGCCCAGCATTATATTTGCACTTGTTATAGAAACGTTGTACCTGTTCAAACATCATATATCTAAATAAAATAGAGATAATGCAAATATACATTCAAAACAATATACATCACGATAGAATTCAAATGTAACAACTTAAATCAATTCAATTCAAATAATGTCACTACATCTGTGGGGTAGGTTTGAATAGGTGGATAGGCCACACGATATACGAATTCATACACCCTTGTATATTCATCGTGCCGCATTGTTCGCGCAACCACAATGGGGAGTTCTTCTTCTCGGGTATCACATGCGTTATAAGCACCTTGGCCTTTATGTCTTGAAGCGCACGTCCATGAACTGGCATAACCTGGACGGTATTCGAGTTCCTTAACCCCCGCCCTATCCGCTGGCCATCAAATATGTCATGTATAAACACGTTCGGACAACCAAGTGTCGACATCGATCGATTGAAGGGAGCCAAATAGGGGACTAGATCATCAGAGTCCGCACCTGTCGGCGATGAAGCAGCGAGGTCCACACCCACATCCTCGTCCTCCTACACCTCCTCCTACACCACCTTCTCCTTCCCTTTCCCATTACGGTTTCTGCCCAACGAACGCTTTATGAATGAGAACATATCTTATACCGTCGCCTCTAAACGGGACAAGTTCGCATCATGCCAATCCATCATACGAGCCAACCCAATATTTCTCACCTCTAATCCGATGATCCTATATTTGGCCACCCGCGAGCTCACCCCCTTGTCCTCCTCTTGCGATTAGCGCCAATCACTTCCCTGAATTTGTATGTGGATAAAGATGTCTTGTCGGCATCAGACTGCGACTCATGCACTTCCTTAAGCTTTGCCTGAAACGATAAAAAGCACGTGATTAGTTAAATAAGTAAATAAAAATATTATAACGTAATTAACAAAAAGTAAACTGTCGGATTACTTACAATCGTGGACGCGACAATCGGGGACACCTCCTTATCCTTCCCTTTCTTCGTCCGAATAGCCACATAAGTATCGAGCCTATGTGGCATAACCCTAGGGCCACTCCCTGTCCCCTGAAATAAAATAATGCAAAATTAGTATCGGCCCCGCAAAGTAAAATAATGCAGAATAACATATTTCTATAATTATAGAAAAATTAAATTTTACCATCATCCAATGCTCCACCTCGGTGTAAGACGTCCAGCCGGAGTAGTGCACGCACGTCGTTTTCTACCGATTTTCCCTCCCCGATTGGTGAGATGCCAATTGTCGCTCCCTGGTCTCATTGTCAATGAACTTTTGCCATTGCGCCAATGATATCGGTTCCTTCAGCGGGACGGAGTCACGCATTCGAATAACGGAGTCTCGAAACTTCCCAAAGTACCGGGTCCGCATATTTTTCTTCCACGTCTTGTGTTTCTCCCTCAACTGCTCCAAGACGGAATCGCGTAGTTTTGGGTCCAAACTGAATTGTTCCTGTCCAATAAATACAATGTTAGTTGCGAATAAATATAAATTTAAATATAAATATAAACCGAAATTGAAATTGAAATTGAAATCGAAATCGAAATTGAAATATTCATATAAATATAACTATAAATACATTACCTGTAGTGCCACCCAAATAACTAACTTGAGCTCATTTGACACCTCCCTCCAACTAGGGTACCCTGGGCCGATGATCGTCTTTACTAGCTCGAGGGATCTCGCTAAAAGCCCCGTCTTATTCTCGACAACCATCCCCAATTTGCCCCATTTGGGGAGCCTAGGGGACGAGGAGCCCTCGTCGCCTCCGCTACCACCGAGCCCAGACAATATCATCATAATCGGCATCATCATCCTCGCCTTAATACCTGAAGGAGACATTTTCTGTAGAAAAAAATATTATTATTAGTACAAATCCAAATGAATTAGAAGAAGACATGCAAATATGTACAATTACTACAAACCCAAATGAATTATTATTGTTTAACACCTCGGTTCTGAATTTCAAAATAACAACATCTAACTCATGATATGTACAATTACTAAAAATTCGAAACATCCCCACCCCCACCCCTACTTCCCCCACACACACACTACACACACATTCCCCCCCCACCCCCCCCCCCCCCACCCCCCACCCCCACCACACACACACACATACATATACAAAGGAAATAGAGAAAGACAAAAAGGAGTGAAAATGATAAAGTGTGAATCAATTAAAAGCATTAAAAATGGATTGATAAAGTACAAATTGGAATATTAATTACAAATTAAAAAATGGTTTCAAATTTTGGTTATCATAAAAAATGGATTGATATTCAATAGGAGCAGCCAAGTTATCCATACTACTATTTAAACGCTTTGGCACATGTAGGATAATTGACCACGTCTCGTTGTTGATATACTCTGAGTAAAACACTTGGTTGACCTTTAATAATACACAAACAAACAGCTCATCGCTCACATGGTCGTTGCTCTTCCACTTGGACAAGTCAACCATGATCAAATTGGTGCCAGGATCAACTTTACAAGCATTTTTATACTCAACTCTTACCCAGTCACAGTAAAATACAACCTTTTTGAAGCTTGTATAATCCAATTCAAATATATTTTGAATTACACCATACTAAGTCATTTCAGCTTCAACGAGGTTTTTATCTTTTGCGCTCGCTCGAAAGAAAGTAAGAGCCTTGTATGAAATGCCCGAGTTCTGTACATTTTTACTTTACTCGTAAACTTTTGCGTCGAATACGTAACCGTTCAATTGATACTTTTTGTACTCTTGTGCCATGAACAAGGGTCCAGTGACTAGATGAGCAAGTCTTGATGTCGCATCACCCATCTTTAAGAGCTGAGAATATTGATAAATTGACTAGGTTAGTTGTAAAGTTTGAGTGTAATGTAACGTTATAACGACCATTTTCATTATAATTACCTCTTGTGACAACCACATCCTAAATTCTCTGTCGGATTGTACCATTGTTTTTCGTCTTTTATTGTTCTCACAGGCTTCATATTTTCTGCATATTACAAAATTAATCATGTATAAAATAATCTAAAATATTATAAAATAATTTAAACTTACTTTTTCCATTCTTCGACATCTTCATGTGTGTCAAATAGCTAACGAGCTACTTGTCCATGTTGCAAACTCGTTAATTCCACTTGTTTTCCCATCATATGACCACCATCATCGACGAACTCATCAGTGTCATCAACGCTGGTCGATTCAAACATATATTCCCAAGTATATATTGATGAGTCCACGGTGATGTATTCCTCTGCAATTGATCCTGCAATGTATCGCGTATTCTTGAAGTAATCTTTAAAAACTTTCATCAATCTTTTAAACGGATACATCCACCTATATCTAACTGGACCACAAAGAAGTGCCTCGTCGCATAGGAGTACCAACAAGTGAACACTTATGTCAAAGAATGGTGGGGGAAAGTACTTCTCCAACACACAAATCGCTTCGGTCATCGCCAATTTTGCAGCCACTATGTGTTCCCGATTGACTACCTTCTCACACAAAAGTGAGAAGGTAATACTAATTTGCATAATATCCCTCCGCAAATCCTTATGCTTGGAGAAATAATGCTTAAAAAATAGAGGAACCAATTTCATGATTACATGCCAATCGTGGGACTTACACTTATATAAATCGTGAGTAGCATAATTCACAATACTTTGCAAGTTGGACGAAAAATTAGATGAACCCTTCAAATTATATATTGTGTCTAAAAGCACCTTCCTTTCCCAACTCGTCAAAGTAAACACACCAGGGGAAATTATTGTCCTTCCCCTGCTATCTTCTTTCAATCATAGTTGCGGCTTAAGTTTCAACGATTCAAGGTCTTTTCGTTCATTTTCTCCATCCTTTGAATGACTCCCCCCAAGGCAAGTGCCCATAATATGTTCAACGAGGTTCTTCTCTGCATGTATGACATCCAATACATGGCGCACCGGGTTATTCTTCCAGTAAGGCAAGTCAAATAAAATTGACCTCCTAGACCATGCCTTTCTTGTCTCAGTTTCATTCCCATTTGGGGTCTTCTTATGCTTGACATTCTTAAATTTGGGATTCTTACCTGGCATATTAGGGACATATTCAGAAGTTTTACTTTCAATTTCTGAACCTGAAAGTTATCTCTATGATAGCCTATCTTCAACCCCACTCGATAAAAAATTAGAACCTTTCTCAAATATGAAACTATGATCCGGGGGTAAAAATCTCCTATGGCAATGGTATACATTTTTTGATATAGCGGATAGATGAAGAGATTAAGTTTCCTCTCCATAAATAGGACACCCCAAATAGCTATGCACTACACAAACTGATAATGTCCCATAAGCTGGAAAATCATGAATTGGCCACATAAACATAACTTTCAGCGTAAACTCTTCTTTTCTAAAAGAGTCAAATGATTTCACACCCTCTTCCCACAACTCATTTAATTCTTCTACCAAAGGATCCAAGTAGACATCGATGTCGTCACTTGGTGCCGTTGGCCCAGGTATCAATAAATATAACATCAAAAATTTAGGTCTCATACACTGTGAATGAGGGATGCTGAGTGGGGCTAGGATCACTGGACATACACTATGATTGGTGCTTAGATTTCCAAATGGATTGAAACCATCTGTTTATATAGCCAAACAAATGTTGCGCTGTTCTAGAGAAAAATCGGGATACTCATAATTCATCCTCTTCCGGGATGTAGGATTAATAGGATGACGCATGAGATTACCCCCTACTTCTTCCCTATCATACCAAGTCATTGCCTTCGCTATCCCTGATAGTGTGAAAATTTCTTTAATCTAAGACCAACGGGAAAATATTTCAACACTTTTTGAGGCACTTTTGAGCTTGTGCCTTCCTTGCCAGTAGATTAGACATATCTAGGTTCATCGCATACCAGACAACGATCGAGATTTTCATACTCCTTTCGGTACAGTATGCAGTCATACACACAAGCATGAATCAATTTATACTTCATTCCCAAAACTTTCAAACTGTTCTTCATAACAGGATAGATATTTGGAAGCGTATTCTCCTTGGGTAGTAAGCCCTTCACCCAATTCAGAATTCCTGTCAAGCTATTGCCAGACAAACTGTACTGCATCTTTAAACTGTGCAAACCAACTATGGCATGTAAAGTTGTTTGATCTTTCTCAGAGACAGAGTATAATGGTTGGGTCACCTTAATTTTTAAATTTTGGTAGTCATCGTAAAGGATTATTGTGATATCTTCACGAGCACCTGAACCTTGTACATCATCAGTAACCTCTCCTCCGCTTCATAAACTCCGTACGCATCATCAACTAAATCCTCTAACATATTATGATCTACGTCGTACCCTTATACATCTATCCTACTTATTGAAGGTTGTTGTGAATGTTGTTCGGGGATAAAAGGAACTTTCAATTCACCGTGAGAACTCCAAAATCAATAAATATCTTGCATACTCCATCTTTACAAATGTCGTTCAACTGTTTTCCACTCAAACACCTTACCATTCTTACACCTAGCACATGGACACGAAAACTCTTCATCATCATGACATCTCTTTGCGTATTTCACAAATTCAATAGCACCTCTGCAAAACACATCCTCCATTCTATTTGTCTCACCCATCCACTCTTTGTATTTAGGATATCCCATCACAGCTACCACAACTAATCACCTATTAAAGGTAAGAAGCTTATATTCATGGATTAGTATAAACAAAACTTAGATTTATAATATGTTTCATTTAATTATGTCTTATTTATATTAGATTTTTAAATTTCAAGTTAAAATTCAATTTATAATAGAAATTCCTATTTCCTCCATCTCCTCTAAAGGGTGAGTGGTCATATCCCATTCAAGACCGCATATTTATGTAATATACTTAACAGCTCATGTACATGGTTAGGATTTGAGAAAAATTTGGCAGCATATCCCCGTAGTTCTCCAAGTACACGACGTAGATTGGAAAGTGTGAGTGTTATTTCAATTGATCAATTGAAATAACAGTCACACTTGTCAATCTAGTATGTACTCAGAGAACATTAGGATACGATTGCAGAACTTCCTCCAAAAGTAACAACTTTAAGCCACTAAGAATATTATTATACAAAAATTATGCAGTCCCAAAATGTCCAAACGGGACAATTCGAGAGATCTCATTACAGGGATAATGACTCTTGAACGGGTCTAAGGGCTATTGAATGCGTATGCATAAGAACTAGAAGGCTAGTATCTATGTTCACTATATGTAATTTCAAGTATGTTTCATTTAATTATCATACTATATATATATATATATATATATATATATATATATATATATATATATTATTCGTGATACAAAGAAATTTTTTAAAAAAAGTTAAAAAATCCCACCCCCTTACGGACAATAATCCAGTGGCCATGCCACTTCTAAAATTATCAACCAAAAATCGACCCATTATAATCCAACCGCAATAGCAATAGCAAATGTGTATCCTGTACTCCTTCTAATTCATCTACTCAATTAATTCTTTTCAACAATTAAACTAACAATTAAAGTATACAATTATTACTTTACTAATTTACAATAAGGGGTAATCCAACTTGCATGTGAAAGGGGCACTAATTATTAATTTACTAACAAAATTAACAACCAATCAATATTTAATCAATCAATTCTTTTACAAAGGGAACTACTTGCATATGAGGGGCAATATCTAATAAACCAATAAAAATTTAATTACAAAAAATTAACAAGTCCCACCCCCGCCCCATTTCCCCCTGCCCCATCCCACCCCCTTCCCCCCACCACACACACAAGCACACACACACACACATGCATATATAGACACACACAACCCCTGCCCCCAGCCCTTCCCACCACACGCACACACACACATGCATATACACGCACACATGCACATATACACACACGCATATATATACACACACACACATATACACACACACACGCACCTATACACCCTTCCCCCCAACCCTGCCCCCTCCCCCCCCATACACGCATATATATACCACATACACATGCACATTTACACACACACATATATATATACACACACACATATACACACACATAAACACAAATGGAAGAGAAGTAGAGGAAGAAAATGTACCAAAATCGTAGAGAGAGAGAGAGAGAGAGAGAGTGCAGTCGCTTTAGAGAGAGAGATAAATGGAGGGAATAGAAATTGGTGGGAAAAAAGAAGAGGGAAGGGTTTTTTTACTGACAGAATTGTCACGGACATGTCACGGTCCTTGACCGTGACAAGTTTATAAGGTTTGTCACGATCATTGATCATGATAAGTCCGTGATAAATGTACTTATCACGGCCTTGTCACGATCAATGACCGTGAAAAATGTTTCTCACGGACTTATCACAGTCAATGACCGTGGCAAAAAACGTGTGTTATTTTGTCACGGCCATTGATCGTGACAAGGCTGGCCGATTGAAGGGTGTCAATTTGACTATTTTGGTGTAGTGTTAAGCTAGAAAATTTTAATTATAGTGGTTTAAATTCTCTTTTTGTGCGATCACACCGGAGGAGTTCTGTCGTATTATGACGTGTGAAACATCTAAGGAGGCTTGGGACACACTCCAACTCACCCATGAAGGTTCTAGTGCTGCTACGACTTTCAAACTTTAAAACCTCGCCACTTAGTTTGAAACTATTAAGATGTTAAAAAGTGAGTCTTTTAATGAGTTATATGCTAGATTGTTTGATACTGTAAATTCATCTTTTAATTTGGGAGAGAAGATACCTGATAACCATGTCATAAAGAGAATTTTGAGGTTATTACCCGATAGGTTTAATCCAAAAGTGACCGTTTTGAATTCTTTAGGCACTTTAGACTCTACTAAACTAGAAGATCTTGTAGGTGACGTACAAACCTACGAACTTGACATGTTTACCTCTAAGGATGTGAAGATTGAGGATAAGGGCATAGCCTTGAAAGACCAGAAGGAGGAAACATTGGTTTCAGATGATGAGTCTGACATCAACTTGGAAGATATAGCATTGTTTACTAACAAGTTTAGAAATTTTCTTAAGTTTGATAAATAGAAACTTAAAAATAATTATAAGAAGTTTGAAAGGTATGTGTATAACAAAGATGAGATATCTCCCCCAAATCATAATGATGATCTTAACAGGGACAATTCGAATAGATGTTTTGGTTGTGAGGGTTATGTCTATAGAGCAGTCGAGTGTCCGACTAAACTAATGAAGGAGGGCAAGAAACCTATTGCATATAATTCTACCCTTAGTGATAGTGAACAAGAAGAGGTCCCCAATTCTCCCATTGAGCGCAACTTTATCGCATTCTTGGCTAGTCATGTGAGCATTGATGACGAATATTCCCGTGAAGATATTTCTTTACATGACACTTACTAGGCCATTGTTTGTGAATTCCAAGTGTGTGATGGTAAACAGAGTGGAAACGATAGTGAGAATGAAGAAGAGGAGGAGGAGGAGAGTGAACTCTAAGTTGCCTTCCGTGAGTTGTATGAGAATCGCTAAAATTGAAAAAGCCAATCGTGAAGTTAGAAATTAGGATGAAAGAACGTGTTGTAGGAAATGATGAGAGTGTTTTAATTAAAGATCTTTGGGCACGTGAGAGGACTCTTTGAGAGAAGCTAGTGTATGTTGAAGGTGAGAGAGATAGTCTTCGAGATTTAATGAAGGCTATAAATAAAGAGCTTATTGAGTTTGAAGAGACTAGAAGTTAACTTGAGTCTATGATAGTGGATCTTGAAGAGAAATTGAGAGACTTAAGTCATGTCAAATTTATTTTAGAGTGTAGGTCGGTGAAGTTAGATAAAATTTTAGGCACCATCCAAATCAAAGATGACAAGTGTGGTATTGGCTTCGATACTTAAAATGCTCCCGCTAATAAAGCCAAAAGCATGTTTTTAATAGAGTCAACTAAGAATGCTAGAAAAGGTCAACCTTTAGGTAATACTTCTCGTCGTGCTTTCATTTGCACGTATTGAAGTAGAAAGGGTCACATTAAGAGGTTTTGTTTCGATATTAGAAATATTCTTAGGAAGTCCAAGGGTAGAGTCACAAAGGTCACCAAAACTCGAGAGCGTCAATTTACTCCTATGTGGGTTAGGATATTCTATTTAGAGGCTTTATACGATAGACTTTATGATTCTGTGACACCCCGCCCAATTAAATATCGAGTGATCAGTCCTTTATAAAATTTAAAACAGAATGTTCGGTTGGTTCATTCTTAGCATCACTGTCGAAAACATAATAACTCATTTAATCACCTAATATAATTAAGCTTAAGTGTCAAAATATATTTTTTTCTTTTTAATTGAAATCATTTAAATACCAATCCAAGAAATTTAATATAAACCATCCACGCATAATTAATTAATTAATACAATACTGAATCAGAACCACATGCAGAGATAACTAAGACCGGATAAAACCTTCCAGTTCCAAAACTCCAAACCAAATCATGGAAACCATAAATCCAAATGAAAATGAACGAAAAGTAAACTGAACATAATTTCTGAAAAATTGTCTAAGGAATGGGTGACGCATGCCCTAAACAAAAAGTCTATAAATAAAGGAAATGGAATGATGGAGGCGTCTAATACGAAGACCTACAGCTTCCACAACAGCTGCAGCACGCCAAGCAATCCAATCTCTAAGCCTGGTGTCCCTATGGCTGAGCACCTGATATAATACATATATATAGCAAAAGAGAGAAGAGATGCAAGAAACGGGCAAGAGCCCGATGTGTAAAAATATTTGTTTTAGCAAGTATTTAAAATTTGTAATAAATTAAGTATCAATTGCATGTTAGTTCGAACTCTCACATGAGATTCTCACCTCTCGTCTATTATGCACGCCTAACGTACATCTATCCCCACCTAGCCATTTGTAACATTTCTAACTAGATGAAGACTTACATTCTTATTATAACTCGTAGTAGCATTTCACATTTCCCAATTTCCGACATTATTAATATTAGCATTTATTAATAAATTCGGTTAAGTGTTATCCCACTAAGTTAAATATGCACAACTTACATAACTTGAGATTGTACGAACCCAATATCCTACAATTATCTCTTGGTAGGAATAACACAAGTATATATATACATATATTCACCACCATAATATACATATACTAGTACAACACCCCCAAAGCTAAACCTGTAGTACACTGCATACTCTGTTATCATGTCCCGACACATCTCGTACTCAAATAAGGACTATTTGTTCGGAATTTTCCACGAACCATATATACAAAACACACATAATGGAGGGGAACGTAGTTCACATATCTATGGGTCACGCACATACCTACGCTCCCATAGTCAGCTGGCTTATCAACTCACCAATACGGCTTCACAGTCCTATGTTCTGAGATACAAGTCAATAATCCCCTCAGGATACGACTGTCTCTACACCACCTCCCGTGATAAGAAACCGCTAGGTATGCCACACACATAATACTCGTAAGTAATAGGTATTCTCCCATCCTATTAATAATTATAGGTATTCTCCCAACCTTTTTATATATTATCCATACGTACTTCTTTCTCATTATTACGTATATTAAAGTATTACTAAATTACTACCGTTCTTTAGTAATTTCCAAAGTACCTCTTCTTTCCGGATTAATTAAAGTATAAACTCACATACTTCCTCCTAGACCTACCTCGTTTTAAATCTGTTAACTGATAAATTTCTCTCATTCGTAAAGACTGGAAAATCCCTAAACAGCCCCTAAGAAATTTCTGGGAAATTCACCTTGTCGCTCAAACCAGATGGCATGTCGTTCGAATGACTGCCACATGTCGCTCGAGCGACTTCGATCGAGATGCAATCTCGCTTGAACGACTTCGCGCGAGATCGCGCGAGACTGCACTGTTCGTCTCCTACCCAGAATTTCAGTGTTTCCCCACCATTTTATCCCTAAAACATCTAAATTAACATCCCAATCTCCAAATAAGCAGTTCCAATTTGAATCCTATCAATTATATATGAATTCTAACATCCTAGAATCATCAATTCATTACGAATCATCAATAAAATATGGAATCTCCAATTTAATTTACCAAAACCCTAGTTCTTCAAATTCATATTCAATAACACAAAATTTCTAGATTCGTCCTACACATGAGTTCATCAAAACGTGATTTCTAGTCTACATACATGAGAGGTTTCAATTTAATAATTCTGAGATTCAATCTACATATCCTAATTCCTCAATTTTCATCACTTTTATGCACTAAAACATGATTATAACATCCCTACACTAACATAAATATAATAATTGCTAGGGTAAAACAAGTTATAAACACTTGCCTTGAAATTGTCGTCTGATTTCTTGACGTTGTTGGTATGGTTGTGTTCCCCATGTCCCGATCTACACGGTGGTGGTGGTGGTTGTGCAAGGTGGTGTTATCTTGACCCATTTCTCTTGGAAATAGCTCTCCCTTACACCTTTTGTGGCTGTTCTTAATTTCGTGACACTTTTTAACCCTAATTGGACTTTCTTAGGCTGATAAATAAATCTTAATTTTCGTCCATTAATTAGGCCTAAAAATACAATTTACCCTAATGCCCTCACGGGGTGTTGGTTAGGCCTAAAATTGTACCGGGACCCAAACTAAACCGGGTATACTATTTTGACTATCTCGATCCTTCCGGACTCAACGATGCACTCTAAATGACCATACGAGTTACTAAAAATAATGTATATATTTATTTCATTAAATTAGTCCTGACACGACTCATACGCGCATCTCGATTAATTTACTAAACTGTCATATTTTTTTACTCTTGACAATTTACCGATGTGTATAGTTTCATATTAGATATCACACAGTAATATTCAATCAATAAGTATTAACTCTGGCACATTAGTTAATATTTATTTTAAATTTGGATTAATCAACAATTAAATTCTCACATTTTAATTCAATTAATCCCACAATATTAATAATTAATCCTTTAATTATTGAAATCATCAAAAGAGGGGTATTACATACTTCCCCCCAATAACGGAATTTCGTCCCGAAATTCAGAAAATAAGGTATACCTGGTACGAATAAGCTTGGATATTTTTCTCGCATATCCGCCTCCCGCTCCCAAGTAGACTCCTCCATATTGTGATGTTGCCACTGCACCCGAACAAGGTGGAACTACCTTTAATCTCAGCCTCCTCTCACTATAATCTAGATGGCCATCGGTCTCTCCTCATATGAACTGTCTGGCTGTAACTCAATCTCCTCACTCGCAATGTGAGTGTGTGCCAACTCATCCCGAAGGTATCGCCTCAGTGACGAAATGTGGAACACATCGTGGATTCAATGCAAGCATTCCGATAACCCAAGTTTGTAAGACAATGGTCCGACCCTCTCTATAATAGGGAATGGCCCTACATATCTCGGAGCCAACTTCCCTTTCTTCTCGAATCTCATTACTCCCTTCATCGAAGATACTCTCAACAAAATCTGGTCCCCCACTGCGAACTGTCAAAAGGACCTGTTAGCATCGACGTAGCTTTTCTGTCTATCTTGAGCTACCCGTATGCGATCGCGAATCATCTCGATCCTGCTCAATGTATCCTGAATTACCTCTGGCCCGAGTAGCTTATTGTCTCTCACCTCTAGCCAACATGCTGGAAAATGACAAGGTCTACCGTACAATGCCTCGAACGGGGCCATGCCAATCGTAAACTTATAGGAGTTATTATAAGTAAACTCCACCAGTGAGAGATACTGCTCCTAACCTCCCCCAAAATCAAGGATACACATACGCAACATATCCTCGAGCATTTGATTAGTGCGTTCAGTCTGTCCATCGGTCTGTGGGTGATACGTTGTACTCAATCTCAACTCGGTACCCATAGCCTCCTGGAAGCTCTCTCAAAAATGAGATACGAATGTCTTGTCTCTATCCGACACGATACTAAAAGGCAACCCATGCAGTCTCACTATCTCTGCAATAAATAGCTGAGCATACTGTCCCGCCGTGTAGTCTGTCTTGGTGAGCAAAAACTGGGCTACTTTTGTCAATCGATCCACAATAACCCATATAAAATCCTGCCCCCTCTGCGAAGTGGGCAGCCTAGTGATAAAAATCATGGAAATGCCTTCCCATTTCCACATATGAATCCCCATGGCTGAAGCAAACTTGATGGTCTCTGATGGTCCACTTTCACTAACTGGAAAGTGGTACACTTAGATACGATCTCCGTGATATCCTTTTTCATACCACTCCACCAATACTGTCGCCTCATATCCTGGTACATTTTTTCCCCACCAGGATGTACCACAAATCGGGACCCATGCGACTCCGTCATCACTGTATGCCAAAGGTCCTGCCCCTCTGGGACAACGAGTCTCCCATTGAAGCGCAAATCACCCTCAAAACTCACTGAATAAGACTTGGCTCCCTCGGCTAAAAGCTGTATAATTCGATCTTGACAGAACGAATCCACTGCCTGTGCCTGTACCACTCGTGTAACAATCTGAGGCATAACAGTCATCGCAGACATAAATGATCGGGCCATGGCATCCTGATGCCCCAATTCCTTCCATTTTACCTTCCACAACTCGGCCCTCTCGTCCACCGGCCTGCGGCTCAATGCGTCTGCTACCTTATTAGCCTTTCCTAGGTGGTATTGGATATTGAACTGAAAATCCTTAATAAATTTAAGCCATCGATGTTGACGCGTGTTCAGCTCTTTTTGTGTGAAGAGGTATGATATACCAGTATATATCCTCGGCCTGGCTGAGGGCTCCCTCCAACCGGACGACCCCTCAGGGAGCTGACCCTTCATCAGGCCCCGGACGACCCTCCTAGGGTATGACAGTACGAAGCCAGATTTGGGCCAAACTAACTACGAGAAGGAACTTTGCCCTCGGCCTCATATCATAAGCCGAGGGTAACATCATCGCAGCACGTGGTTTAGGAGACGCGTGGAACAGTGCGCGTGAGGCTCATATGGCACGTGGCAGACCGTTATAGCCAAATCACACCCTCATGTGAGGGAATATTATGTCATCATTTGGAATCTACATGTGTCAACAAAAGATTGGCTAGATCATCATTCACATGCACCATGCATACTTGGGGGGTACACTACACCCCCCAAGACCTATATATACTTGTCACCTATAACCCTATAGGAGGAAGATCAGTAACCTTAGCTAAAACTCTGTTCAAATACACAGTAGAGGGAGAAAGATTGAGAGATTGTATCCATGGCCATTAGAGCCCTCATACAGTGATACACATCATACACTTGAACAGTGGACGTAAGCCTGATTGGCTGAACCACTTACATAACTGTGTTCATCCTCTTCTCCTCATCACAATCTGTTATATATATATATACACATACAGTATACCATCATGCTGCTATTGTTAACATTGAACTAAGCTCATAAACACCTTGAAGGGTGGTGTTGTTTCTGGCATCATCATTTTGGCGCCGTCTGTGGGAACGAGAAGACATCTCTTCCTTTGTACAGCTTGACCTCACTGGGCACTCTGGTGGTGAACCAGCTCTCCCCCTGTGTGGAGACGTTTCACCATTGAAAGAGACCCATTAAGGTTCTCAAGCTCACCAGTCTTTTTTCCAGTTCAGTTGTTCACAGCTCAAACACATGGCACCAGAGATGCCACCACCACCACTTCCCCCACCGGATGATGGGGGAGGACCCAGTTCCAGTCAGCCACCACCTCAGTCCGAGATGGCTGATGTGGCGATAGCCTTGAAGTCTCTGGCAGTAATCCAGCGGATCATGCAGGAGCAGTTCACAGCTCTAAACCAGAACATACTAAGACCGCCAGGGGTCTCACCTGAGATTATTACTCCGGCAGCAGCCCCAGGACAACATGAGGATAGGGGACCACCCCAGGCACCACGCAAAGACCTACCAACCCCACAGCGGCGTAGGGATGTTGCTGACCCCCGGCGTCTACGCCTGGGGAGGCAAGGAAACTCTTGCCATGAAGACAGGTATGATGATCTGGAGGAAGAAGAGGCCCCCATAGAATGCTGGGAGTCGTATGAGGTCTCCAATAATACTGTACAGCCCCTCCAGGAGAGCAGAGGGAAGTGCGGGAGACCAAATCCTAATGATCGCCCAAGAGGCTCCGCTTTTGATCGCTTGAGCAGGGGGTCAGCCTTTGAGAGGCTGGGCCCAGTAAATGACTTGCGACAGAAATTGTCCAGATCAAGGAGCGCCGCGAGGTCTAGAAGGGAGGCAACAGATGACCGACCCCACGGGGGCCGGCCCTTGGGATGAGACGACGGCCAGGGGGAAGTAAATAGCTGACACAGGCCAGCCGCGGCAGAACCCTCCATCCATCTCAAGGAGGCAGCAGGGGATAACATCGGCCAAGCCGACCCTACGAGGCCCTGGAATGACTCGATCCAGCGATTGGAGGATAAGATTGGTGATATACTGAAGAGCCGTGACCCTCTTCAGAGGGGATACACCATAGGCTCACCCTTTGTGGCGAAGATAGTCAACTTCCCTACGCCATCAAAGTTCAAGCCACCTGTGGTCACACCAAGATATGACGGGAGCACCAACCCTGTCCACCATGTTGAGATGTATCAATCAAAAGCAGACATATACTCTATCTCATATGAGATGAGGTGTCGTGCCTTTTCTGGTACCCTGACTGGGGCTGCACATGTCTGGTACACGTCTCTCCCGAAAAACTCCATTGAAAACTTTAAGCAGTTGGCAGACCGGTTCATCCATAATTTCTGCTTCGGGATGAGGCCACAGAAAAAGACCACTCACCTGCTCTATGTTAAGCAGGGGAAGAATGAGAGTCTAAGAGACTACATAGCCAGATTCAATAAGGAGAAGCTGGAGGTGGAAGACTATGAGGAGAGCATAGCTATGACAGCCCTGATTGGAGGACTCCAGAAAGGGAAGCTGCTATGGAAGCTTACAGAAGACCCTCCTAGGACGATGGATGAATTGCTGTCAATGGCAGGAAAGGTGATGAATGCCGAAGAGACGATGGCTGCAAAATATGAAGACGAAAAAGGAGGCGCTAGTGGGGGTAAATACCCCAAGAAGAGCAAAGAGGGAAAGAAGAGGTCTACGAATGACAAGTTCGCTGATTACACCCCTCTAACGGCCAGCTATGAGCATATTCTCAATGAGATAAAGAATGACCGGTCTCTGAAGTGGCCTGAGAAGTTGAGGGCAGCCCCCAACAAGAGAAATAAAAACCTTTGGTGCGAATTTCACCAAGACCATGGCCACATAACAGACAAATGTTTCGCTCTGAAAGATGAGATTGAGAAGATGCTGAAAAAAGGGAAGCTCAGAAAGTACGTCGACAGAGGTGCCTTCATGAGGGGCCGAGGGGACGACCCCAGGAAAAAGAGAGTTGATGCATGTAAAGAAGGTCCTCAAATAAGAGGGGACGACCCTTATAATGATGAGGACGACCCAGACCTCCCGCCGAGAGACGACCAAGGCCCTGTCAAGAGGCTTAATATAATCTCTCTTGGAGTGGGAATGATCTTCGGGGGTCTAGCAGGAGGAGGGTCTGAGGTCGCAGATAGGAAGGCCCACGTAGCTGAAGCCAGGGCAGTGACGAAGACAGTACACTCAACCTCTCTGGAGGTCAAGTCAGAAAAGAGGAAGAAGGTCGATATGGACACTCTGATAGTGGGGTTCTCAAGAATGGACTTTAAAGGCCTCCTAGCCCCACACGACGACCCACTTGTCATCACAACTAGGGTGCACGGGTGTGAGGTATCGAGGATATTGGTCGACGGGGGCAGTTCTGCAGATGTAATGTTTTGTCCATGTTTCAAAGGCTTAGGTCTCAGACGTGCTAGACTCGTCCCATACCATCACCCATTGATTGGGTTCAGTGGGGAAAAGGTTCATCCCCTTGGAGTGTATGACGCTGATGTCAGGATGGGGGACGAGTGGACGAGATTGCTTACCAAGAAGGTCAGTTTCTTTGTGATGGATAAACATGTGTTTTCGGCCTACAACATCATACTGGGGCGTGTGGACCTCAAGGGGTTTGAAGTTGTGCCATCCACGGTCCATCAGATGATTAAATTTCCCACCCCTACGGGGTGGGGGAAGTTCAGGGAGTCAAGACGACAGCGTAAGAATGTTACTACAACTCCGCTGAATAAAGAGAGTCACACAAAAGGGCTACAACCACTTACAATATTGATACCCTAGACCCCAGGGATGAGACGATGTTAAAGAAAGGAGAGGCCACGGAAGAGGTGGAATCCATCATCCTCGATGAGGATGACCTGAAAAAACCCGTCCAAGTCGGCAAGTCTTTGAAGCCCAATATCAAAGAAGACCTCATTAAATTGTTGAGGAGAAGACGAAGCATCTTTGCATGGAGTCATGAAGATATGCCAGGGATCGACCCTAAAATCATATGCCACAAGCTCAATGTGGTAGAGGGAGCAAAGCCGGTGAAGCAGAAGAGGAGAATTTACTCTGGAGGAAACTATGAGGTCATAAGGGATGAGGTCAAAAAATTAGAAGACGCTGAATTTATCAGAGAGGTCATCTACCCTGAATGCTTGTCCAATGCAGTCATTGTCCCAAAGGCCAACGGGAAGTGGAGAATGTGTGTGGACTTCACCGTCCCAAAGACAGTTTCCCTCTCCCCCGCATCGACCAGATGGTAGACGCTACCGCAGGCCATGAGCTTTATGGATGCCTATTCAGGGTACAACCAGATCTTCATGAACCCTGAAGACTCGGAGAAGACAACCTTCATTACTGACAAGGGGACTTACTGTTATAGGGTCATGCCCTTTGGCATAAAAAATGCGGGGGAAACGTATCAGCGCCTTGTAAATAAAATGTTTGAAGACCAAATTGGGAAGTCTATGGAGGTTTATGTAGATGACATGCTGACTAAGAGTTTGAAGGCATAGGATCATGTGGCAGACCTGGAGAGGACCTTTAACACGATGGACAAATACCAGATGAAGCTCAACCCGACCAAGTGTGTCTTCAGGGTCGGAGCAGGGAAGTTCCTGGGGTTTATTATCATCCAAAGAGGCATCGAGGTCAATCCTAAAAAGATAAAAGCCCTTGTTGAGATGAAGACCCCCAAGTCCATTAAAGACGTTCAGAGACTCATGGGGAGAGTTGTTGCCTTGAACAGGTTCGTGTCTAGGGCCATAGACAGGTGTCTACCATTCTTCAAGATCCTCAGGAAAGCCTTCGAATGGAGTGAAGAGTGTGATGAGGCTTTCAAGGAGTTAAAATCATACCTTGGGTCTCCCTTGCTGTTGTCACGGCCCATGGAGGGTGAACGACTTTACGTGTACCTCGCCGTCTCAGAGTCGGCCATCAATGCAACCATTATGAGAGATGAAGACGGGGTACATAAGCCTGTGTATTTTAACAGTAAAGCACTCCAGGGGGCAGAGCAAAGATATCTAAGGATGGAAAAGTTGGCCTACGCCTTGATCCATGCATCAAGAAAGATGAAGCCATACTTCCAGTCCCATACAATGGTCATCCTCACTGACTCTCCTCTTAGGCAGGTTTTACACAAGCCTGAAAAATCAGGGAGGCTAATGGCCTGGGCTATAGAGCTGGGCGAATTCGACATTTTGTATCAACCTAGGACGGCCATTAAGGGGCAAGCATTGGCAGATTTTGTGGGTGAGTTTACTTGCGAAGATGATGAAGCCGAGGGTGAGAACCTCATGAAGACAGATACCCAATAAGGTAGACTCACCGACCCCTCTGCAGATAAGGCTGAGACAAGCACCTCTAGAAGGAAGGTGGTTAAAAATGAAGAGGGAAGATATCTCTTTAAATAGGGGTCACTCGCCGAGGGAAATTTCTCGGAAGACCATACTATGTGGAGTCTCTTCGTCGACGGGTCTTCTTGTGAAAGCGGGAGTGGAGCCGGATTAATAGTATCAGCGCCCGATGGCACAGACATTGAGTACGCCCTGAGGTTCAACTTTAAGGCCTCCAACAACGAGGCCGAATATGAGGCCTTAATAGCAGGCCTCTCCTTGGCCAAATCTCTTAGTGTCGGCCAAATTTTGGTTCATAGTGATTCGAGGCTAGTAGCGAATCAGATACTAGGAGCCTACGAGGCCAAGGACGAGAGGATGGATAAGTACCTTGAGAAGGTGCGGTCATTATTGAAGAGCTTCAGAGAAGTAAAGTTAAAGAGGATACCCAGGCTCGATAATGGTCGATCTGACGCCCTTGCTAGGTTGGCCTCGGTAACCAGGACAGACATCAGGAGAATGGTCCCAGTGGAAATTTTTCTTCGGCCAACTATCGAAGATGCTGAGGGAACACTTAGCAATTGTCTGAATGTTTCTCAGGAAGCTTCATGGATGGACCCTCTGATAAGATACATTAAAGAGGGAGAGATGCCAGAAGCAAGGCAAGAAAGGAAGAAGCTGAGGTACAGGGCTGCAAAATTCACTGTCATTGGAGACACTTTGTACAAAAAGGGGTTTTTGCTCCCCTTACTTAAGTGTGTGCACCCCTCAGAAGTCCCTTCCATTTTTCAAGATGTGCATGAAGGATCATGCTCGAGCCACATTGGGGGAAGATCCTTAGCGAAGAGGGTGATCACCCAAGGGTACTGGTGGCCGACCTTGGGAAAAGATGTCGTAGCATATGTAAAAAAGTGTGATAAATGCCAAAGATTTGCCACCATCCCTCACCAACCTCATCAACCTCTTACCTCCATTACATCTCCATGGCCATTTGCAGTATGGGGGATCGACCTAGTAGGACCCTTATCGAGAGCAGTCAATAACTATCGGTTCCTCATCGTAACGATTGACTATTTCTCAAAATGGGTGGAGGCCGAACCGATGGTCACGATTATAGAGCAGAAGACCTTCCAGTTCATCTGGAAAAATGTTATATGCAAATATGGTCTCCCCAACACCCTCATCTCGGATAACGGGACTCAGTTAAAAAATACCTCTCTACAGAAGTACTGTGAAAGGGTGAGTATCAAACAATTCTTCTCTACCCCGGGCCGACCTCAGGCCAATGGGCAGACAGAGGTTACAAACAGGACAATCCTAGATGGAATCAAGAAGAGGCTTGAGGAGGCAAAAGGAAGATGGGTCGAGGAGTTATATGCCGTGTTGTGGGCCTACAGGATGACAGTGAGGACCCCTACGGGAGAAACCCCATTCATGCTAGGTTATGGATCAGAGGCCGTCATCCCCACCGAGATTGGGTTTCCTACTCATAGGGTCCAAATGTACGACCCCCAGAGAAATACAGAAGAGAGGAGACTCGATTTAGACCTGATTGAGGAAAGGAGGGAAGATGCCGAGATAAGGCAAGCCGCGTACCAGCAGAGAACTGCAAGGTTTTACAATCAGAGGGTGAAGCAGAGACCAATTGCAGTGGGGGACTTGGTCCTCAAAAAGACTTGGAAGAAGCCCAACAATCTCCATCCTAATTGGCACGGCCCGTATAGGGTCATCGATGAAGTCGTCCCAGGGACTTATAGGCTAGAAAATCTAGAAGGAGAACCCTATTCCAACCCCTGGAATGCAGATCATTTGAAAAAATACTATCAATAGTGTTGTAAGGTCTTGATGGACCATAATTGTAATAGGTGTTGCTCCGACAGAACACTTGGAAAATTAATGAGAAATATCAGATCTTTGCGTCTCATCTTGTGTTTATCAGTTCTAGTAAGCATGGAAACATCTTCGGAGAACAACCCTCGGCTATAATGAGGGTCAATGGAGGGGACGACCCCACCATTGTCCTCAAGAAAGATGAGGGAAAACTTTATTTAAAACCATTAATTTGGTAAGTTGAACCCTCGGCTATAATGAGGGTCAATGGAGGGGACGACCCCACCATTGTCCTCAAGAAAGACAAGGAAAAGCTTTATTTAAAACCATTAATTTGGTAAGTTGAACCCTCGGCTATAATGAGGGTCAATGGAGGGGACGACCCCACCATTGTCCTCAAGAAAGACGAGGGAAAGCTTTATTTAAAACCATTAATTTGGTAAGTTGAACCCTCGGCTATAATGAGGGTCAATGGAGGGGACGACCCCACCATTGTCCTCAAGAAAGACGAGGGAAAGCTTTATTTAAAACCATTAATTTGGTAAGTTGAAACCTCGGATATAATGAGGGTCAATGTAGGAGACGACCCCACCATTGTCCTCAAGAAAGACGGGGGAAAGCTTTATTAAAAACCCTCGGCTATAATGAGGGCCAACTCAGGGGACGACCCCTCGTTCACCCTCAAGAAAGGCGAGGGAAGGGTTAGTGATAATGTAAAAAAAAATTGACAATGAAAATCATGCAAGAGACGAGTATGGAAGACAAAAAGATAGATGATAGTATAAATGAAATATCAAGTGTTATACAAGGTAGAGTACAAAAATGTTAATTACATCAAGAGGGTATGGGCTACAGACAGCCACCCTATGGAACAATATCAGAGGGCAAGGCCTCAACATCTGCTGGAGATTCTTCTATGACAATGATAGGCTGAGCCTCAGACGTGCCTGTGCCTTCTGCATGTAGAGATTCCACCTGGGTTAGAGCCTCAGTAATCAAGGGGTCATCCAGTTGAACTGTATCCAGAGAGGGACGGACTGAAGAGACGACGTCGCCGAACTTGAGGACGACCCACCGATAGGCCGTCCTTATCCCTCTCTCTAAGTACTCAAGGCCGAAGCCTTGGAACTCGTCTGAGAGATTGTAGGCCTCCACGGCGTCGGCCCCTGCCTTCCTCACTGCCTCAGACAGCTCAGCCTTGAACTGAGTCCCTTGGTTGGTCAAGGCTTCATCCCTCTCTTTAATGAGCAAGTCTTTGGCCTTCAGGTCCTCATCGTGCTGCCTCGTCAGCTAGTCCAGAATTCGTGCATGTTTAGTTCTGGCACTCTCTAGCTCAGCCTTTGCAGTCTCTAAGTCAGCTTGCAGGTCAGCCTCATGCTGGATGGCCCTCTCGGCCTCATGAAATTTCTCCTGATTCTCAGCCATCCATTTAGTAGCCAAGGTAAAGGCGCATACAGACTGCACAAAAAAAATAAACAGATGTTAAGAGGCTGAGGAAACAGTTAGTGAAACAATGTAATTAAAGGAATGAATCAAGACCAATACCTGGGCTAGAGCATGCAGACCATAGTCATACACTTTGGCTGGAGGCATCTTTGATAGAAATTCGTAATCAGCAGCCGAGGGAGCAGAAAACATTGATCCCTTGGCTGCCCTCAAATTTGCGATGAGTGACGATGGCTCGGCCTTCAAAAGTGCCAAGTTCTGGGACCAGAAGGCCCCCATGCTAAAAGAGGAGGCGATTCCCTCAGACGCCTCAACTCTTGCCCTCGTACGTGATCCTGGCCGAGGGTCTACAGAGGTCTCGAGCTCTTTCCTCTTCTACCTGTCGACGGCCGGCTCGGCAGGCGTCGGCCCTGTGGCCTGTGTCTTCCTCAGAGCTTGCTGAGGCTCCTTTCCGTTCTTCTTGGCCAAACCTGACAGTAAACTGGGAGCAGTCATTTCCTAGAGATAGTCAGATACACCAGCAAGACGACCTGAAAAGAGTGCGACACGTGAGAAAAATGCAGAGATAAAGAGGAAACACTTAAAAAAAGTTAAGAAAAGTACAACTCACATAGTTCTGTAAGGGGGCCGACCTTCAGACCAACTTCCTTGAGGAACTGAGGGGTCATCAGATCTTCAAACTTTGGAAGTTCACCCCCTCTCCCTCGTCCTCTCAGATATTCAACTATATCTTTCTCTTCCAGACTAAGTTCGGGGTCTGACCTGGCCTTCATTGACGGGTTAAACCATCTTCTGGGGGCCCTCGGACCATCGGCTACAGGTTGTGCCTCGGTGGAGAACTCCCACTCCCCAGAGACGAAGAAGAATCTCTTCTTCCAATCGTGGTTGGAGGTTTGTGCCAAGTGGAGAAGTTTTTTCTCAGACCTCCTCGCCCCTAGATGATAGTACCCAGGCTGTTTGGACGAGGAGGTGATATTGTAGCAGGCCAAGAATACGTCAGCCGAGGGCTCATAAGTGAAAGCATTCTTCCACAGGGAGATGTAGCCAAGGATCATCCTCTAAGAGTTAGGAGGAAGTTGAGAGGGGGCAACGCCGAGGGCTGATAAAATGTCTACGACGGCAGGATGTAAAGGGAGTCTGACACCTACCTTGAACATTTGTTTATATACTGCAACCTCTCCCTCTTCACCCTCAAAAACCCTCTCGTCCTTAGAGGGAACCCTAATAGTTATGCTGGGGGGCACTCCATAGGCATGTCTCCACAATAAGAGGTCGCGATACATAACTGAGGAGATATAGGACGAAGCATGGGAGGTATCAACCTGGTCATCTGAATCATCGCCCTCATCCTCAGTCCCCTCTCCCTCAGACTCATCATCTTCCAGAGGCCCCTGGGGAAAGGCCATCTAAAAAGCGTGTGGAGATAGGGTCGTCACAAGGACAGCCTCAGAGGCAACTATACCCTCGGCCTGTCAGCCTAGACTTAGATCAGATGTCTCTATTCTACCAGAAGGTCCAGCGCCAGTTGGCGAGGATGCTCTCTCATCCATCTCACTTGAATGACACTCGGCTGGACGATGGGATGACCCACAAGACTCAGATGGCTCAAATGGTTTTATTGTGGCTAGAGGAATAGGAAAGATGGGTCATACCCAATTAGGGTCGGCCCCTCGTCTCCTCTCCTCCTCTTCCTCTATTCGTCTGATCTCAACAAATAGTTTCTCTCTCAGGGAAGGGAATTCCTCATCTAAGCTATAAAACCTCCTAATCATCAAGGGGAGACCCTACACTCGGAGGAATTGGGGGAACTTAACTTCAAACAAGTTTGCAGTTGACCAGATTGGACTTTTGGATTAAAACAAAGGGAATCGATGGGTTTCACTCAAGAACACTCAAGAACACTCAAAAACCAGTCGTCGGAAAAGTTATGAAACAACCCAAACCCAGCCCTACAAGCCTAAAGCAAGAAAGAGAAAAAGAAATGAAAGTAAAGAGGACACTAGGGCAGAAAGATTACCTGAGAAAGAAATAGCAAAGCAGCCAAACTCGAAGTGTAGAGACTGTAGAAATGGCAAGAAGGCTGGAAGTTAGAAAGAGAGAGTTCAGGCACTAAGAAGAAGAAGAAGAAGAAGAAGAAGAAGAAGAAGAAGAGAGAAACTTTAAAAAATTGCTTAAATACCTTGCCAATGAGTGGGCCCACTAACCAATGCGAAGCACGACCCATGAGGAGGGCATCATTAGGGCACAAAGCCCCAGGCAAAGTGTGTAGCCGCCATGCCTTGGAAACTGAAATGGCAATGAGTACCCGTATAGGTGTCATATCAGCTTAACAGGTGTCACTCACCTAACTGATCATACACCCATCTCAATTACAATACTATCCCTCAGCCATCTCAACAACATCTATGGCTAAGAGATGGGGGGTGATTGATATACCCATATATATCCTCGGCCTGACTGAGGGCTCCCTCCAACCGGACGACCCCTCAGGGGGCCGACCCTTTATCAGGCTCCGGACGACCCCTCAGGGGGCCGACCCTTCATCAAGCCCCGAACGACCCTATGAGGGTACGATAGTACGAAGCCAGATTTGGGCCAGACTAACTACCAGAAGGAACTTTGCCCTCGGCCTCATATCATAAGCCGATGGTGACATCATCGCAGCGCGTGGTTTGGGAGACGCGTGGAACAGTGCACGTGAGGCTCATATGGCATGTGGCAGACCGTTATAACCAAATCACACCCTCACGTGAGGGAATATTATGTCATCATTTGGCATCTACAGGTGTCAACAGGAGATTGGCTGGATCATCATTAACATGCACCATGCATACTTGGGGGTACACTACACCCCCCAAGACATATATATACTTGTCACTTACAACCCTACAGGAGGAAGATCAGTAACCCTAGCTAAAACTCTGTTCAAATACACAGTAGAGAGAGAAATCTTGAGAGATTGTATCCATGGCCATTAGAGCCCTCATACAGTGATACACATCATACACTTGCAAAGTGGACGTAGGCCTGATTGGCTGAACCACTTACATAACTGTGTTCATCCTCTTCTCCTCATCACAATCTCTTATATATATATATATATATATATATATATATATATATATATAGTATACCCTCATGCTGCCATTGTTAACATTGAACTAAGCTCATAGACACCTTGAAGGGTGTTGTTATTTCTGGCATCATCATGGTACTGTAGTGAATTGTGATCCGTGAATAAGAAAAATTTCTCCCCCAGGAGATAGTGCCTCTAAATCCGAAGTGCAAACACGACCATCGCTAAATCCAAGTCCTGGGTGGGGTAGTTCCTCTCATGGGGCTTAAGCTTACGGGATATATAAGCTATAGCCTGATCCTCCTGCTGAACTATACCCCAAAGTCCTAATAAGGACGCATCTGTATAGACGAGATACTCCACTCCTGGCCTGGGTAGTGCTAACACCGGCGCTGAAGTTAACTTGTCTTTCAGCTCATCGAAAGCCAACTGACAGGCATCATCCCGGATAAATGGTACACCTTTACGAGTCAAATGAGTCAATGAAACCGCTATCTTAGAGAATCCCCAAAGAAACCTCCCGTAGTATCCTGTTAGGCCCAAGAAACTATGTATTTCTGTCGGCATCGTAGGCTGTCCCCACTCTCTAACTGTCGACACTTTCCACGGGTCTACGGATATCCCTCTATCCAAAATAATGTGACCCAAAAACTGAACCTCTTTCAGCCAAAATCCACATTTCTCATATTTTGCATACAACTCGTGCTGGCGCAATGTCTGCAAAACCTCAAATGTTCAAAATGCTCCTCCTCAGTCTGGGAGTAAATCAGAATGTCATCTATAAAGATAATGACAAACTGATCCAGGAACTATTTAAACACCCTGTTCATCAGATCCATAAACACGGTTGGGGTGTTGGTTAGCCCAAAAGGCATTACCCTAAACTCATAGGATCCATATCTCGATAAGAAGGCAGTCTTCGACACATCCTGCTCCCTGATCCTTAACTGATGGTATCTCGACCTCAAGTCAATCTTCGAGAAAAAGGCAGCTCCTCTCAGCTGGTCGAATAAGTCATCGATTCGGGGCAATGGATATTTATTCCGTATCGTGACCTTATTCAACTCTCGGTAGTCAATGCACAATCGTAACGAACCATCTCTCTTCTTAACGAACAGCACAGGGTCACCCTAAGGTGAAGCAATCCTACGAATAAACCCCTCGCCCAACAGTTTCTCTATCTGGTCACGTAGCTCTCTCATCTCTGCTGGGGCCATATGGTACGGTGCGCGGGCTATCGGTCGAGTTCCCTATGTCAAATCTATGACAAAGTCTATCTCTCTACTAGGTGGTAGTCTCGGAATGTCCTGAAACACATCAGCAAATTCCCTCACTACCGGTATCGAATCCAACGGTATCACTACCTCCTTAGAGGTTTCCTCCTCTATATAATACAAGTGAGTGGACGACCCTCCCTCAGGACATGGCATCGCCACCAGGAACATCTCCTGATCAGGTATGGCAAAAATAATAGTCCTACTAAAGCAATCGATAATGGCCCTATATGCAATAAGCCAATCCATGCCAATGATCGCATCATACTCGGACATCTCTAATACAAGCATGTCAGTCGTTAAGATAAGTCTCCCAACCTCTATACCCACCCCTCGACATATAAAGTGAATTAGGGAACCACTACCCAAAGGTGAATCTACATAAGTAACAGTACTCTCTGTTGTAACTAATAACCCCAAAGTACGTGCAAACCTCATGGCAATAAAACAATGTGTGGCCCCCGTATCAAATAAAATGCGCCCGATAGTCCCCTGGATAGAAAACATACCCTCAATCGCGGGTGGAGCCTGTGGGGTTACGGCCTAATGGAGGTTATAAACCCGTCCATACTGAAGTTTCCCCCGGTGGACTAGAACGGCTGGTATAACTGGCAACGCTGACATCTGAGGTGGTGCTACGAGGGCGGCGGGAAAGATCGATCTCTAGGGCTCCTGTCGAGCACCCTGCTGCTGCTGTTGTGGGGCCCTGCCCTTCTCAGGACAGTCATGTCACTTGTGGCCAGTCTTGACACATACAAAAACACTTCCCAATAAAGTTTCCCCCTCGCTTCCCCTACTGTCCTCGACCCTGTTGGCCGTTCCCACCTCCCCCTGGCCCTGTTGGCCCTGCTGGCCCTGATGGCCATGTTGACCCTGCTGGTCAGGCCTAAAACCTCCCTGCCCCTGACGGAAAACCCCTGATCTTAATCGCTTAGAATCCCCATGCTGGGAACTCTGATCAACCTGCCTTTGCTGACCCTGAGCTGGTTGTGCCCCGCTGGCACCATTTCTTCTTGTCCTGCCTGGCTGGGTGGACTCTCCCGCTCATTTGCTCTCAGTCAAATTGAAGCAGTGGTCCTGTCAATGCAGTAGTGTTGCATTAAGCACTTCAGAATAGGTCTGCAATGAGATATTGCCCAGAAAATGTTGTCTGATCCTCTAGGTGAGGCCATCTATGAACATCTGAATACGCTTCTCTTCAGTAGGTACCTCCTCCGGTACCAAATTCACCAATTGTGTGAACTCCTCATATTCTGCAACTATCCTCCCTTCCTGGGTGAGGTCTATAAGTTTCTTCCTCATCTCAGTCTTGACGACGAAAGGGAAATACTTGCGGTCGAACCGCACCCAGAAATCACTGATCGTCAACAAATCTCGCTCCTCAGCAGTAGTAGTGGACTCCCACCACTATAAGGCTTCCCCTCGCATCTTGAAGGTAGCCAAAACTTGCCTCTGTACCTCCATGCACTCATACATACGAAGGTGTCGTTGTATGTCCTTCTTCCACTGACTAGCAATAACCACATCCGAACTGCTTATGAACTCTAGAGGACATGCCCTCTGAAAGGACTCTCTCACTATTTCCCATGCAGTGGGAAACGGATGCACTAGAACTGGTGCTACTTCCTGAACCTGGGGTGGGGCCTGCTGCACCACCGCTAAGGCTGCATTCACCGCTTGTGTAACTATCGCGACAACCTCTGCTGCGTTCATTGTCCCTTGAGCCTGTACCGCTGACTGCTCTGGTTGGGCCTGTCGGTCTCTTGGTGCACGTCGAGGAGGCATTTGAGACGACAAAGAATATTATTAGTCCACAGTTATCACTAAATCTAAAATAGCTGAATACGTAAACGAAAAATTAAGATTACAACAATCCTAAAGATAGGGTTCTATATCAATGGACGCAAAGCTAAAAACATAGTAAGCCGTACATATCCTAAAGGACACTAGAACCTGATGCTCTTATACCACCTGTGACACCCCGCCCAATTAAATATCGGGTGATCAGTCCTTTATAAAATTTAAAATAGAATGTTCGGTTGGTTCATTCTTAGCATCACTATCGAAAACATAATAACTCATTTAATCACCTATTATAATTAAGCTAAGTGTCAAAACATTTTTTTTTCTTTTTAATTTAAACCATTTAAATACCAATCCAAGAAATTTAATATAAACCATCCACGCATAATTAATTAATTAATACAATACTGAATCAGAATCACATGGAGAGATAACTAAGACTGGATAAAACCTTCCAGCTCCAAAACTCCAAACCAACCCATAGAAACCATAAATCCAAATGAAAATGAACGGAAAGTAAACTGAACATAATCTCTGAAAAACTGTTTCAGGAATGGGCGACACATGCCCTAAACAGAAAGTCTATAAAGAAAGGAAATGGTATGATGGAGGTGTCTAATACGAAGACCTACAACTTCCACAACAGCTGCAGCACGCCAAGCAATCCAATCTCTAAGCCTGGTGCCCCTGTGGTTGAGCACTAATATAATACAACTATATAGCAAAATAGAGAAGAGATGCAAGAAACGGTTCAGAGTTCGATGTGTATAAATATTTGTTTTAGAAAGTATTTAAAATTTGCAATAAAGCAAGTATCAATTGCATGTTAGTTCAAACTCTCACATGAGATTCTCACCTCTCGTCTATTGTGCACGCCTAACGTACATCTATCCCCACCTAGCCATTTGTAAAATTTCTAACTAGATGAAGACTTACGCTTCTTATTATAACTCGTAGTAGCATTTCACATTTCCCAATTTCCGACATTATTAATATCAGCATTTATTAATAAATTCGGTTAAGTGTTATCCCACTAAGTTAAATATGCACAACTTACATAACTTGAGATTGTACGAACCCAATATCCTACAATTATCTCTTGGTAGGAATAACACAAGTATATATATACATATATTCACCACCATAATATACATATACTAGTACAGCACCCCCAAGGCTAAACCTGTAGTACACTGCATACTCTGCTATCATGTCCCGGCACATCTCGTACTCAAATAAGGACTATTTGTTCGGAATTTTCCACAAACCATATATACAAAACACACATAATGGAGGGGAACGTAGTTCACATATCTATGGGTCACGCACATACCTACGCTCCCATAGTCAATTGGCTTATCAACTCACCAATACGACTTCACAGTCCTATGTTCTGAGATACAAGTCAATAATCCCCTCAGGATACGACTGTCTCTACACTACCTCCCGTGATAGGAAGCCGCTAGGTATGTCACACACATAATACTCGTAAGTAATAGGTATTCGTCCATCATATTAATAATTATAGGTATTCTCCCAACCTTCTTATATATTATCCATACGTACTTCTTTCTCATTATTACGTATATTAAAGTATTACTAAATTACTACCGTTCTTTAGTAATTTCCAAAGTACCTCTTCTTTCCGGATTAATTAAAGTATAAACTCACATACTTCCTCGTAGACCTACCTCGTTTTAAATCTGTTAACTGATAAATTTCTCTCATTCGTAAAGACTGGAAAATCCCTAAACAGCCCCTAAGAAACTTCTGGGAAATTCACTTTATCGCTCAAACTAGATGGCATGTCGTTCGAATTACTGCCACGTGTCGCTCGAGCGACTTCGATCGAGATGCAATCTCGCTTGAATGACTTCGTGCGAGATCGCGCGAGACTGCAATGTTCGTCTCCTACCCAGAATTTCAGTGTTTTCCCACCATTTTTAACCCTAAAACATCTAAATTAACATCCTAATCTCCAAATAAACAGTTCCAATTCTAACCCTATCAATTATATATGAATTCTAATATCTTAGAATCATCAGTTCATTACGAATCATCAATAAAACATGGAATCCCCAATTTAATTTACCAAAACCCTAGTTCTTCAAATTCATATTCAATAACACAAAATTTCCATATTCGTTCTCCACATGAGTTCATCAAAACATGATTTTTAGTCTACATACATGAGGGGTTTCAATTTAATAATTCTCATATTCAATCTACATATCCTAATTCCTCAATTTTCATCACTTTTATGCACTAAAACATGATTATAACACCCCTACACTAACATGAATATAATAATTGCTAGGGTACAGTAAGTTATAAACACTTCCCTTGAATTTATCGTCTGATTTCTTGACATTGTTGGTATGGTTGTGTTTCCCTTGTCCCGATCTACACGGTGGTGGTGGTGGTTGTGCAAGGTGGCGTTATCTTGGCCCTTTTCTCTTGGAAATAGCTCTCCCTCACAGCTTCTGTGGCCTTTCTTAATTTCCTGACACTTTTTAACCCTAATTGGACTTTCTTAGGCTGATAAATAACTCTTAACTTTCGTTCATTAATTAGGCCCCAAAATACAATTTACCGTAATGCCCTCACGGGGTATTGGTTAGGCCTAAAATTGTACCGGGACCCAAACTAAACACTCGGGTATACTTTTGACTATCTCGACCCTTTCGGACTCAGCAGTGCACTCTAAATGACCATACAAGTTACTAAAAATAATTTATATATTTATTTCATTAAATTAGCCCCGACACGACTCACACGCGCGTCTGGCTTAATTTACTAAACTGTCATATTTTTTTACTCTTGACAATTTACCAAAGTGTATAGTTCCATGTCACATATCACATAGTAATATTCAATCAATAAGTATTAACTCTGGCACATTAGTTAATATTTATTTTTAAATTCGGATTAATCAACAATTAAATTCTCACATTTTAATTCAATTAATCCCACAATAATAATTAATCGTTTAATTATTGAAATCATAAAAATATGGGGTATTACAGATTCTCATTTGTTTACACACGATACTTCCCATGCTAGATCAAAAGGTTGATTGTGTCACATTTGTTTACATACATTAGTTGTGCTTCATGATATATTCTTGCTATTTGTATGTTTGTTGGTCATATTATAGTTTATGTTTCATCATATATATTTTGCTAGAATCATGACAAGTGTATCGTTTATATTTTGTTTTTGCATTTATTGAGTCTTATTAAAAAATAAAAAAAGATTTTATTTGTCCTTTGAGTTGTCTTTATTTTTAAATTTTATTTAAAAATTTTGAAAACTCAAAAAGATTCTTTTTGTTTGTGTGTATTTTAGTTTTACACATTTTATGTGGCATATCCTTGTGTTTAAATCCTATATCACTCAATATCCACGTGGCTAGAACTTTTGATTATGAATTTCAATTCTTAAAGTGTTCTTTATCATGCTTGCATGGAGAAGTTTGATTTTTATTTGCTTAATGGATTCTCTTTCTATATGCCTCTTCACACACGTGCATGAGCTCTTTTTAACTTTAACTTCACATGTATGTTTAAGCTAAGTGAGATGTTCTCCAATCAATTTTGTCATATACATGTTTTGTGACTATGGGGGATTTCTGTATGTAAGAACCGTTGCTCATGAGACTTATTTGAATTATATAGAAAATAGATGAGGGTACACGGGAAAGGGCTACAAAAGGAGAAAATCTCCCTTGCGATAAAGCCACTGTTAGCAGGAGCCTAAGAATGTAAGAACAATTTTTCTAATATTGTTTCTTAGGATAGGCCTTTTTAAATTTTAGGATAGTTTGGTGTTTCCCATTACGAATCGTCACGCACCATCAAGACGAACCAAACTCAAGCATCTCCAAGTTTGAAGACTTCCCATTATCCCATAAAGGTATAAAATAATTTAAAGTTTAAATTAATTCATAGACTTTATTTCTGGGATGCTTAAATTTATAAAAAATGAAGAGGCATTTTTTTTAAAAGATAAATATTTTTATATTTTAAAACGCATTCAAACTAGATGGAAATATCGTTCAAATGAGATTTTTCATGTTTTATCAAGCGAGCATCGATTGAGGGCGTATTGTTTTGGATCCTCAGAAGGTCGTTTGAAGCTGGTTCAAATGAGATTGGTGTTACGTTCAAATGAGATTTTATTTCATTTAAATGATGTTCAAACGAGACTTGAATTTTGTCCAAATGAGTCCGCCACTTCAAAACTTGTGAACACACTATAAATACCTATTTCATGTTCAAATTTTTTCAGACTTTTGCATAACGTTTTTTGTATATATTTTGTAAAAGTTCTTCTTTGTTTAGTGTACAAAAACACTTTTAATTCACAACAATACTTCTTGAAAATCGTTCTTATGAATTCGTTTAAACCCTAGAATGTTTTAGTATCTTGCGTACGCCTTTGTGGATAAGGCATCTCCATGGTTGACTTGTGAAATTCGAGGGGATCACTACTGAAGACAAAGGCTGAGGCTGAAGAAGAAGGATTGCGATTCTTGTGATTCTTGTGAGGAACATTGCTAAAGGAAAGCTGCAACTTTGTGATTCTTGCGAGGATCATAATTGTTCTTTAGAAATTTACAAAGTTTACGCGTTATACTTGTGGCGATTATCAAGTAGTCTGTAAGTCAATTGTCTTGTAATATTTCTACCGAATTTTTTTCCCCTGAAACTTTGCCTTTATTGAATGCTTGGTTTGATTTATCTATTTTATCACATAGATATATGTATAGGATAAGATAAAATTGATTTAAGATAAAAATTGAAAGAATAAATCTTTATTTATGACCATCCTTGCCGAAATTGAAAGAATAGATCTTTGTTTATGATCATTCTTTTCGAGAACATTTGTTTCCACGTTCTCATTAGTGGTACTAGAGCATTCCACTCTTTCAAGTGGTGTCAGAGCATACTTACTACTTTTACAAAGAAAATATGAAAGGTAATAAAAAATAGAAAAATTACTAAAGGCCAATATAGTTTATTTGACCATTCAAAATAAATACCTTCAAAAGAATAGAGAAAAGAAAGAAAATATGCAATGTTTTTATCTTTTGAAGGTGTTTAGTTGAATATCAACGGGTTTACAAAATGAATTATAGTTATACTTATTTTTCCATGACTCTATTGATTTGTAGAATCATCAAAATTATAGACGTGTGTACATTGTGCTTGTTTAATCTTTGAATTCACATTATGTTGTCATATGAGGCTAAATCTTAGTTAATAAAGTTTTACAATCAATTAGAAATCATAAAACATATTTAAGTGATTGGATCATAATTCTTTTGTCTCTAGTGCACACCCATTCATTTCGTTTATCAGATTTGGTTTAGACACATTTATGCCATATGAGTGTCGAAAGCTTATCAGCTTTAGTCTCTCTCTCTCTCTCTCTCTCTATATATATATATATATATATATATATATATATATATATATATATATATATATATATATATGTGTGTGTGTGTGTGTGTGTGTGTGTGCGCGCTCTTATGCTTTATTAATATTTTTGTGTATATTTCTATATATGGTTTTGTTTGCTTTGAGTCTTTGCTTTTACATTTAGTCCTTGTATTCTATGTGTTCATATCAATATTTATCTTATTATGATTTTTCTTTGGTATCCCATGCTTATTGTAGTTCATTCTAGTTGATATCATTTTACTATCGCATCATAGTTAATATATATTGTGTTTTATGTGGATTAGTTGTTCTTGTGTTGCCATGTTGCTTCATTATTTCTTGTATCACTATACACCATTGCATGATATAATTGTTTTTCCTTTATGCTTAGTCCTTGTTTCATTTAGGGGGAAAATTTGTTTAAATTGGGGAGAAATTAATTATCTTATGCATATAATCTTTGTCTTTTCCTGAACAAAAAGGGGATGAAATGGTATCTAACTCTTTTCATTTGGGAAGATCTAACTTAGGGGAAGACATCCTTTCTTAAGTAGACATGGTTAAACAAAGGGGAGAATTTAATTATGCAATTTATTTTGTTATATTCCCTATGCGTTTTATGGTGTGTTTAAGTGTGCAATTTTTCATCCATGCGAAAAAGTTTTTAATGAAAAGCTTCTCAAAATATGTGTCGATCAAGCGTCTGTATTTTTTTATTTGGGTTGGGATTGAGTCTTTTACATCAGCATGATGGCTCGTAGGATTTTTATTTTTGGTTTTGTCCCGAAATAGCCAAAGGGGGAGATTTATAAGGCCGAAATAGCCAAAGGGGGGTATTTGTAAGGACAAATTTTAAATTGAGTCAATTTGTATGTATTGGGTTAATTCCGATCATAGCATAAACATTATGTTTGTGACCTTTCAGGCCTATGGCATTTTTGTTTAAGATATATCGGCTATGTTAGAGAGAATACATCATCATGACATGTTTTATGTCATGTTTTGTCATCAGCATTTCAAGGATCTCTCAGTTATGAATGCATATATTATGTTGATCCTTGGAAAATTTCTTTTTTGGGTTTTAGGATGGTTTTTCAATGTTTTAAAATGACTTTACATTTTTTGAGAAAAAATGTATTATTTTTTTCAATCGTTCAAACGACTTTAAACGATTTTTTTATCCGTGCTTCATTCTCGTTAGAAGTTTCATTCGAATAAGACTTCAAACGAGATTGGTGAGAATTTAAAAAAATAAGCTTTTATGGAAGTTTTCTTCTCAACTCCCCACTACTTCTTATCCACTTTATGTAGTGCAAGATGGGAGTTTTATAACAAAGCTTTTTCATGCTTTAGAGAAAAAAATTCCTCTAAAAAAGTTTATCAATGGTGGTTAATCATTCATGATTAATTTTTATCAAAAACCAACCTAAGTTTACACCCAATTAGTTTAGATCCAAGTGTCTTATATTTTGAGATCATATTTTTAGCATCATGTTTGTTCTGTACATTCGTACGGATTATTTCTTGCGGAGAATTTCGTATTTGTTGGTGTATATACGGTGGACTCCGTATGCTTGATGGTAGCAGTGCCCCATCGATAGACTCTGAGATGTAGGTGGACTCCTGCGTTGTCACTAGGCAGAGGTGGAAGCAATGAAGAGAGTCAAGGCTTATGAGGGAGTTGAGTAAGTCTTCTCTCGTGTCCTTTTATTAAATCCGTACTTAGTGGACATTTGGCTGAGACGTTCGAGGTTTTTTCCATTGTGGGTTTTCGTCGTACATCGCGGCATTGTGGTTGTTTATTTTAACTTGAAAATTCACACATAGATGGATGATTATGTTTAACAAGATAAAATCGGTTTAACGCCAAAGTGGTGTAATTGGTGCTAAATTTGTTTTGGATAATTTAGTTTACATTAATTTAATTTGGAATTAAGTTTGTTTAAAATTGGGTTATGTAAATTTGAACTTAAATTGTAGATTTATTTAAGAAGAGATAATTTAAATTTGAAGAAACTCAAAATTTCGGAATATTTCGTGAACCATCCCTTTCAAATGGTATCATAGCATAATTTGTAATTTCCATAATTTCAAGTTTTGAGAACACATTTTAACAACCTTCACCAGCTGCTCCTTCGTGGATCTCAGCTTATCCAACTCCACATCTCTGGCCTTCTTCTTAACCTCATATGCCTTCTTAGAAACTTTCAAAGCATTATTAAACTTAGTTAAGGTTTTGCCAAGATCAGTGTTGGATCTGTCCTCGTCGGCCCTTCCATCTAAGATGTCGAAAAAATCCATCGAGAATTTCCAAACAAATGCCAAACAAAAGAGTTTATATAGGACAAAATTTCTAAGTAAAGATCTAAGAAATGAAAAAGTACCACTTAAGTTATTTAATACAAGATTAAACTATCTAAATGGCTCTGAATAGTTTGTTGAAGATAACTCTTTTCTTGAAAAAAAATTAAATATAAGATGTGTAAAATAGTATGAACGAGTAATTTCAGTTATAGGTTTACTAGTTTTGAAAAACAAAACTTAAACAAAATAAACCAACACAGCACAACCTTAAGAAAGGAATGAGACGAAGATGAAGTGTACACGAGCAATTTTAACGTGGTAAAACCCCACCCAATTGGGGAAACATCCACGGTGACCTCTAAGTCACAAAAATAAGAAGTCCACTAGAAAAAAGTAACATATTACAAGCTATATAACCATCAAGACACACAATCAAACCTAAACTAAGTTAAAAAATGTACCAACTCCTCTAGCATTTTTTGACTTCTCCCAAGGTTCTGATGTTGATAATGTTCTCCCAGCTTCGTAACTTTAATCCTTTTAGCTTTACGTCGACTTTAAAGTCAAATATCTCAATACTAACACTTTTCAGTATAGTAGTGTGACAGTGTATGTGGTGATGTGCCCTAAATCACATGCATGCAACTCACACACACTTAATTACAGACAGTATGAGAAACAAATTACAAACATATAACTTATCATGAAAATTTTTCAAAATAAATCTAGTTAAGGTAAATCAGACTTTGAATCTTTAAGATATATGCATATCAATAGGAAATCTTGCTATAAAAACTAGCCAAGATCCTATGCACTTTCCTTATTTGAAAATATATACTTATTTCACAAAATGTGAAATATTTGAAAGTGAAATCACCAATCAAGATCTCAACTAGATATAAGTATGAATATTTGAGTAAATTAAGTTTAGAAAATATTTTGTTGGTTTAGGATTTGGAATCAACATAACAGTTTGAAAATAACCAACAAAAACAAGATTTCTCGAAACAAAAAAATCAAAACTAAGATATATCTAAATGGATCTGTATCACAGCGAATTAATCTCACGATTTTATGAAAAGAAACAAATATTTAACCAACGTGATTAAGTTGGGAAAGAGATATAGAACTATAGAGGATAAACTTCTCAAATCCCGAACTATTTACTCTCAGAAAAAGGGTTTTCTGGTGAGATTTGGACTGAGTTAGGTTTAGGGTTTCATTTCTCTCTTTAACTCTTATTCTCTCTCTCTCTAACTCTTTCTCTCAGGTTTGGACGAAGGCAAAAGTCTCAAATGGATGAGCCTTAGGTCATTTATATAGTAGGTGAGGAAGGATCGAGAAACTCAGTGGAAATCAATGGCTGGGATTAAACTTGAACGTTTGACTTCCAATGTAATGGATAAAATAAAGCGGTGAAAAAAGCCAACGTTGATTGGTTAATAGAGGGTTACATGGATTAAGCCTAAATACATGCATATCGTTGATAACATTGATCCAAGGGGTCTCAAGGAAACACAAGTCTGTGAGAGTAAGGAAGCACAAAATCAGCTAATGAAATAACAACACGTGTAGACCAAATACGGGTTATAAAATGTGTATAAAAATAATTAAATTTTACACCCTGAAGTCTCTAACGCTTTCGAATTCTACCCAAGCCAACTTTTAAGCCAAAAACAGAAATTACAGAAACAACCCATAAGTTTTATATACAACCAAATTTAATTTCTAAAAATCTTAGAAATTATTTAACACATCCCAAAAATAGTAGAAAAATTTAAGGGATTTAACTCACACACAACAAAATATAACATGAAATAATGTATGTATGTAGTCCTAGTGTGTAGTGCTGGTATACTACCTTTAGGGACTTGTTGAAGAATCAAATGTAGAGTCTGAGGCTCTTTGGAAAACAAGGGTTGGACTCAAATTTTGTCACTATTTCCAAACTAGATGAGCACCTATATAATATAGACTCAAGTGAGTCAAAGATATAGGGTGCTTCAAGCAAAACTTAGAGACTTATTAAAGATAACGCGTGAGTGGTGTGAGAGACCAGTTTATTAGTCTACGGTCTACCGACCTCTTATGAATCTGAAAGATGTCCCCCTTAGCATTGCAGGGGCCAAAATGGGATTTTTGGGCACTAATGTCACAACAGGGTCCTTCCCTTTACCAAGACATCCACCTTCTTAGTGGGAAGAGCATCACCAACAAGACTAGTTCTAGTCTTGCTTTTTTTTTAAAGTTGGGCTTGTGATTTATCAGGGGAGTTAGACAAATAAACAAAGTCAGACACTCATCCGACATACTTCCTCTTAGAGGACTGAGATTTTGGAGAAGTGGGAATGTTAGACTCATCCAACAGGTTGAGGATCCTTCTTTTCAAAGGTATTTCTTCTTATGAGGTAGAAAGGATCAAAATGATGTCTACAAACTCAAAGGAACCTGAAGTGGTATAACAAGAAGATTCCTTGCTACCAAAGAGGACGGGGATCTCATGCTCTTTGTTTACAAGCTTGGAAATGAAAAAAGTGGTGGTGCAGGTGTAGTTCAATAATAATAAGGCTGACCTTGGGTACCCGACGCCAACTGTAAAATGTCTCTTAAGTATCCATGCCTTACTTGACTCGTCAAAACTGAAGTGTGTTTGGTCGAAATCTTTTCTATAGGAATCTTCTACATAAAACAAAGAAGGAAACCATCAGAAAACATTCATATAAGGCTTGGTCGACCAAAATGAAGAACAAAATAATTAACCTATGTAATGTCCCCCAGTGGGTGACCTGAAACCCTTGTAAGGTTCACCACCCTTAAAGGATGGGTGGATGTTCTAATTGCTTCGCAGCAAAGCCATGAGACGAATAATCTTTATTGGAATCAAGCAAGTTTACAACCATTACCCTCTCTACCTTCCTTGCCTTAAAATAAAATGTGTTATTATTCGTTCAGAGCGTGAAAACAAGTTTATATCTTTTTAATCCCATTATACATGTATAGGCAAACCTAGGAGGAGGAAACATTTATAATTTGGGTTAGCGCCCTAGAGCATGCAATAATTAACTCACTGAAATTAAAATGTACTCGTACAATTAATTCAACATATGTACCCCCCCACCGACATTCATATACGATAAATATCTCACCCATCAACTAGGTTCTATACTATACGCATGACTCCCCAAATCCCAAGAAAAATAAAGGATATAGTGACGATATTATCCAATGATCCATCTAGCATAATATACATATTGAAATATCATTAACTACACCAATGTTACCAATTCCCATAGTACCACAGTCATAATGCCCACCAATGTGACATAATTATCTATTATGCATATTACATAGGATTGGGTTTGTTATTAATTGTTTACATCATTAGAGTAAATAATTAACTTCATTTAATTCGTAGGGTTATACATATAGGTCTAAACGAGTGAGCGCGCGCGCGCGCGCGCACACACACACACACACGCATATATATATATATATATATATATATATATGAGGGGTTTTTTGCCACATCATACAACTTTGTATACAAAATCTATATAAACAGGTTTTGTACCCACATCATACAACTTTGTATACAAAATCTATATAAACAGGTTTTGTATCTATCTATATATATATATATATATATATATATATATATATGATATATGATAGTCGTTTTCTTTCTCAATATGAAACAACCTCTCATCAAACTCTCTTTCTTATCAATCCCACCCACTCTCTTCAAACCCTCTTTCTACATCACTGTCCCCAAAACTACATACCCCTTTCAATAATGGCTCCACCAAAAATTATAGAAAGTAACTTTCAGGCGGGTAAGCCTATTTATTCAGGTGCTCACCGAAATACATGTCGGCTCCAACATCGGAACGATATCAAAACTGAATAAATAGGATTGGCGAGAGCTTCAGAAGGTCCGATTAACGATGTTTGGAAGTATATATCTCTTATGTTCGCAACTATCATCTCACTGAAGGTAATCTCTCTCTCTCCATTTTTCTTAAGTTACTCTAAATATACAGTTTTCTCTCTTTCTCTTTAGAGATCTGAACTCCAATCCTCTGTTGTGTTAAAGAAACCCAAACCCAGTATATTCCACACTCACCAAACATCGCCCCCGTCTACTTAGACTCTCTCCGAGCACCACCAAGGTTAGATCTCTCTCAACTTGAGTTTCATTCATTCTTGGAGTAACAAACCATGATAGAAATCAGGTTTAATTTTTTCATCTCCATATATACATATAACATGTGCCTTGGTGGGAGATAGAAAAAGGTTGGGTGATTTGGGTTTTGGGATGCAATTAAGAGGAAATACACCACATGCGTCTGCATTTATAATACAAATCTCAAATATATAGTATATTTTGTCTCTTTTTATTTGATTTGAGATTTTTATTTGGATTTGCACTACAAATGTCAGCTTTGGATTTGCACGCAATTTTCTTATTTTGATTTGTCATGTGTATAAAAATTTGGGTTTTGTCCTTTTATTTCATTTTATTGTAAATTTATTTTCTTTAAATATGACGTATTTCCTTATTTCTCAACTGATTATGGCTTATGGAGAAAATTAATTGGTCTTTTATGTTCTATAAATTTTATGTCTATATTTTAAAAACATTGAACCATCAGGATTGATTCGTTTAGTTCATAGTTCAACATTTTGATTCTACTAAATTTGGGCACTGTTGGTGAAGGAACCATTGTTATGTGGCTGTGAGTGGATAAATTTATCTTTGTCTGGTAAGATTTGTATTTACGTCATTTTAGGCTGCTTTGTTCATATAATTTTTAGCTACTTTGTGCGAATAAATATGTTTAATTCTGTATTCTTTATTAAACTTATCTTACAGATTTATATATTATTTGTAGGTAAACTGGAAAAAATAAAACATTTCACTGACATGAGCAGTTTCATTAATGTTTTCAGTGTTCCGATCATAAATACAAAGAAATAAAACGTAAACAACCATTTAGTGCATGTGTATGATCATATGTATATTTTCAGTGTATTTTAGGTTGGTGTTTTACAGCTACTAAGGAAGATATCAGTGTCTTTGAGGCAATCTCTCTTTTCACTTAAAGGTACATGTGTAATATCTCTAATATTTTGACGTAATCTATCATTTCACTTAAACCTATATATATTTTTGTGTGTATGCAGGAAGGATACAAAATTCTCCGAAGCTTGGGTAATGAATACTCCAAAACATAACATTTGGGAACCTTAACTTTGAGTATGGGTTGCAGTGTTAGAAACAATGCTGTTGGTTTAAAACAAACATCTTACTCTCTGGAAAGTGTTAGGAATACTTATTTGTGTGGCCTCAATATTTTTTTTTTCACAATCTAAAATTGTTTTCATTATTCCCAGGTAGTTTCAGAACCGGAGATAAAGGGATGAGCACCTCGACTAAAAAATTGCATACTTATTTAAGCTTTTGTTTTCATTCTTCTCATATTTTTTGTAAACCCGTTTATAGATCCCTCGAGAATTTGTACCTTTTCAAGTTTCATTTATGTTGTGAGGTTGTGCCTCCATCTCTCATCAAATTTCCTTTATATTGTGAGGTTTTTCTTCCACTGTTTGTGGGCTTAGGCGGTTGACTCTGCGTGGCGAGTCATGTTTTAATATCATTGTTATTGCATAATAAGTGTTTGAATAAATTCCTACAATGTTGAACTCATTATTTTTTATCTGGGCTACGCAAATGAAGAAAGGACAAAACATATGTTGTTGTGATATACAACTCCGGGGTTGATTAGATTTCCCCCCAAAGAAAACTCTAGGGTTGATTGTATTATATATTTCAGTGCCACGTTATCTAAATGGGAATGGCTTTGTATATATGGGTTATAAGTAATTTAATAATTTGACTAATTTGAAATTGAAATTATTAATAAGGGTTTAACATTGTATTTTATCGGTTTGACGCTGATATAATTTGAAATTATTGAGGGTCATCCATTCAAAATCTCTTTCGTGGCAAGATTTTTTCTCCTCGGACTTATTTCTCCAAGAATACATGTTCGACTTCTTTTTTATGTGTCTCTATCTGGTTTTATATGTTAGGCTTTACAACGAACAATGGATTTTTTTGTCACATTACAGGTAAAAACGAACAGGGGAATTTAGCTGATGGGTTTGTGTTTGGAATTTTTGAATTTTAAATTTATTTTGAATATTTGGAATATTTTAAATGTTTCCTTTTCATTACAGTTTGGAAGGATATCAAACGTTTCCTACGCATAAAAGATGAGGTCCTCTACATTTTCTTTTTTATTCCAAATGAAAGGGGGTGTTGACTGCTATTTGGGGATTTACTCCATATTTTAATTTATCAGGGTTGCAAATTTGCTATTGACACATAATACATTAGTATAAATCATGGGAACAAATTTATCACTGTCCCATCGTCACGGGTACACCCTAGAGTATATATATATATATATATATATATATATATATATATATATAGACACACACACATTAGCGAAATGCCCGTGCCTGAAGGCACGACAAAAAATTTCAAAACACATAATCATAAAACAACGAAAATTTCTAAAGTACGTAATTACAAAACGACAAAAAATTCATCCCCTAAAAAACAATGTGTATTTAAAAAAAATAGTGGTCACAATATCGTTTATTTATTTAACTATCCACCATGCTTAACAAATAATAAATAGTCCAACAACATTGTTTTTTACTGAATCGTAAGTGATTCAAGTCAAAAGATTTTACAATGCAAAAGTGTAAACAATTTAGAAATTTCGAGGAGGGTTCCCTTTGTTTATAGGACTATCCACCTAGATTAAGATATAAAAAAAAATCAACAATACTTCGTTGAACCATTAAAAAACCCCAAAAGAAACAATTTAATAGTTACAATTACACATCAAAAATCGAAATCGATTATATGCTTCCATCTACTTGTCATACCAACGTTAGGAAAAGACAAGTCTTACCACCAAAGCATACAATAAAAAAAATCCCAATAAAGAAATACACCGTCCTTGTGGGACGCACTTATTCTCATGTCTCTATGCCATATTCCTGCAACATTTACCCCAATACTACAACATAATAACAATTGGAATATGTTAACAAATTCGATACCAACAAAATAAAGATAAAGAGTTAAAGATTTTCCTTGTAAATATAAAAAGGTTCTACAATAATACAAAAATACAAATACAGATAAGGTAACACTCAAATAATTAATGTTATTAGCAGAGTGAAAAAAAAATAATGAACATAAAATTCCTCAAAATTCTTGCACAGCTATTGTTGATCCTCCCTGCTATATATCTCCTGAAAAGTCTATTGAGGAGACTATTAATATAAAAAAGGTCGCTTAGCTACCTTTGATGTCTCTAACAACCTTGCCAGTCTATTGAGATTGGATATTTAATAAATGATTAAGATTAAGATAAGAATGAATACAAATAACTATTGTTCGAATCTATGGTGAACACAAATGTGCATATATGTTAAGTTAGGGATAAAACGAATAAATTGACTTAAGTAAATAATACGAATCTATGGTGAACAAAAATAACTATTGTTAGTTGAGATGTCTGACATCAACTTTCTACCGTACTTACGACACAACTCTTATTGATAACTTATAGGAAAAAAGCATAGTAGATTTTCAGTTGACTCAGTACCTAGTCAAATCAATGGCATCACCAAATAGAAAAGCTGATAACTTATAATTTGGGATTCCCAAACTACATCACCAAAGGAAATATAGTTTCCTTTGCAAATGCATAAGTTGCCAACAGAGCTTTTAAGAAGGATTCGAGGGAGCAATGCAATGCTAGATATGAAAGGGAATTCATGAAAAAAGAGAAATAGAAAAAAGAAAAGCTGATGAAAGAAGGATATTGGGGAGTCCACTGTGATGACAATGACTGTAAGGGTCTCATCTTTATTTTTTTTGGTTTCGTACGGAGAGGGAAGCTTCTTTACTACTTCAAGAGTACTTAATTTATTTATATACACAAGATTATTCATGGTGTCCATAGGATTTATTTTTATGGAGTAAGGCTGCCACAATGTTTTTATACGTACATACCTATACCATGGTAGGAACCTAATAAGTAAAAAAAGAACCCGTTTATGGCAGGCCCCGTTTGGGCGGATGAGATGGTTTATTCTCTTGATTTATGGCAGGACCAAGTTCGCAATTTCATAGAAGATGTCATTAAAGAACTCGTTTATATTGTGGGGAACTCACTTTGAGGCTTTGTTTCACTCTACTTTGCAGCATGTAATCCTGGACTGGTGAAGAGTATCACCTTGCTTAATTTAACCCCATTTTGGGGATTTCTCCTCAATCCTATAAGATCTCCAAGACTACCAAGAATATTTCCATGGACTGGAACATTTCATCTTCCTGCCAATGCCAAGAGGATGCTCATAGAAGTCGTTTGGCAAAAAATAAGTGATCCTAGAAGTATTGCAGAGATACTTAAGTAAGTCTACACTGATCACTCAACAAATGTTGATAAAGTATTTTATCATATACTTGACACAACGCAACATCCAACCACCTCCATGTCTGCCCCTGGCCAAATATAACTATATGTGAAACATCACTTCATGAAATAAAGGAATGGGAGCAATATAAATAAAAAAAATTACATGAGTCTCACCACAAGTGAACGGCCATTATTCGATTCGAGGTATAAAAGCACATTGTGGTGTATTTAAAACATGATCTAGCAACCATCAAAGACAAATATCTAGCAAATGTTATGTTATGAAACATGACATGGTATAAATCATGAATGTTCAACATTATACACATGAAATGGATGGAATAATAAAAGAATATAAAGGTACATACACTAACAAATCAGTCTTGTTGTAAGTTTTATGCTAACACCACCACCATCATCTGGTTTCTCCCCTTGCTGGTAACATAACACAACATAAAAAAGTCTCATTTGTTCAATAACATCCTTTCAATAAAGAAAGATAACTAAGTCTTGAAATATAACAGCCGAATTCCATGCCACGATTTTATCTTTCTTGCCACGATTTATCTTTCTTGAAACTAACGGCCTGCTCTATGACATGTTGTTGTGCTGTTGTTGCAGCAACGACTGCACCTCCAGGTGCCTACTGCTTCTGGAATTGCTATGCCAACCTATTCAATTGGCCAATGATTCGAGAAAGATTATCTTGCAATTTCTTTGTCTGCGGTTAATAAAGGAGTATAACGAGGGCTTGATCAGTGACTATGTAGTAGTGAGTTTCTAAAGGATTGGGATTATGGAATATTTCTTTGTGCGTCCCGGAACATAACAATAGCCCTTTGTGCCTCCCAAAACTTAACAATAGCCCTGCAAAAACACAACCATGTAACATATGCAAAATAGAAAAACTGGTATATTCTATATTGAAAGCACAATGAATAGCATATCGAAATCCCATAGACAATACCATGAAAATACATAGTCCCTATCATTAAACCATTGGAAATGCCACAAAGTCAGTAAAATGTTGTCATACATCTAAATCTTAGTGATACAGATGATAAATTTGTTATATATTGTAAATCCAATAGTTTAAATTCCCACCAGTTGACAACATGAAGGGAATAACCTCCATTTTAGATGTAAGGTCATCATTCCAGTAAATTAAAATCATATAAAAGTTAAAAACATGAAGAGGAAGGAAATAAAAACTACCATATTACGCATAGTTGGTAGGAGGATTAATGGAATCTATGAATGGTAAATTTTCATAAACATACGTTAGCCTAAGGTAATGTAAAGTAGACACCAAAAGACTATAAAGCATAAGTTTATGTCCGTGGATCATTATGTGCTATTCATGGTTTACCGTTAACCTTAAGTCAAATAACAAAAGCAATGGCAGTTTACCATAAATACTAATTGTAAAGAAAATAAAAGTGCAAAAGGCAATAGTGAAAACACAATGATCTTTACCTCTTGGAGCTCCAGGACACAATGATCTTTACCTCTTCAAGATCATTGTTTAAGGTTGATGCCATGTTTAATAGTACCTCGAGAGAAAATAATAACAAAAATCAGTAGCTAAATAATGGTTAGGTTCCTGATCACCTGTAGCTAGACTAAAGTTCTCGATTAAAGTAGATACTAAGAACTTACCATCCAAAACTTTACCACTTCAAGATCACTGTTTAAGGTTGATGCCATGTTTAACAATACATCGGGGGAAAATAAAAACACAAATCAATAGCTAAATAAATTAGTATATAAACAATACTTATAAACATCTTAACTAATAATGGTTAGGTTCCAGATCATCTGTAGCTAGTCTAAAGTTCTAGACTAACCAAATAAAATGTTTATATTGGGTTCCTCTAAAGAAAAATAAAGACGTTTGACTAATCCACTCTTAAAGTTTTCCCCTATCTATGATACTTGAACTCCAACTCTAAAGTGAGTCAAGTTTCTATCTTCAAACAATTACTTCAACTCTAGAGTGAGTCAAGTTTCTATCTTGTAAACTTTTGAGACTTTATTGCATACACATAAAATGCCACCTACTTGTCGTTTGATGGGTGAAATCAAGATAATGCCTTAATATAACAAATAAATTATAATCAAAATATCAAAACAGGGCATTTGTAAAATACTAACATTGCATTAGAATAAAACTAATATAAAGGGTTATTTCTAACATACTAACATTACATTAGAATACAACTCCATCTTAGAACTCATGAAGACAACAATGGTCATAGGTTATTTCATCGAACACTTCCTATGCCCTACAGAAAATGAATCAAAAAAATGGATAGGTATACATTTGAGTGTGAATGATAAGAGATATATACATTTTCCCCCCTAAATGGCCTGCACAAAAAAATATATTATTCCTAACTATTAAATAAACAAAATATAAGATTAAAACCCTAGGCATTCATGGGCACTTATTAAACACAACTTTTGAAAATCTTAAGTAACACAAAAAATTATCGTGGGAAACAATCAAGTGAAGCAACCTACACAATATAAACATTAATAAAAAAACACGCCTGAGATATTTTGAATACAAACATAAAAGTAGTAGGCTCAAACCCCCTCTAAGACTTGAAAAGGGTTCTAACCACAAAATCGCATAAAGCTTTTAAAAAACAAATTCATAAAGTAAAAAATTAAACCCAAGAAAAAAATCAAAACCCTAAAACTTTGGGAATGAGAGAGTAGAGTACCTGTAAAATTGAAACAAAAATGATTATAGTACGATGACCAATAACCTTAAAACCGAGGTTCAAAAATAAAAATAACCCTAGAAAAATAAGTGTTTATACCGTGATGATGGTTTGAGCGATGGGAGAAAAGATTTATGGAATAAGTGTTTAGATGCATAACAACATTTGGCACATAAAATTACCAAAAGATTTAACCCTTAAAATTAATCCAAATAAAAAAAATCTCATGTAACAAATCTGGAAGTGAACATAAAGAAACATATATAGAGAGAGATGGGGGGCATGTTTACCAGTGTTCTCGGTTGTGATTGTGAGGTGTAAGGTTGATATCGTCATTGATTCTCGGTAGGAAAGATGAAGAGGAGAGAGAAGTGCGTTTCAAAGTGGGAGTTCAGTTTAGTCGTGTTAGAATAGAGAAGATAAAATGTTTTAAAGTTTTTCAAATTAAAGTAGGAGAGAGAGTGAAACATGTGTCGCCCAAGTACATGATTGAGCGAATCTGGGCGTCTCTCCCCACGTGGGTTAGTTTAGCAAATGCCTTGTTTATAGATTTCAATTACCAAAGTGCCACTCTATTTACAACCTTTAGATTTTAATAAGTGGCTCAATCCTAGCCTCTGAATAAGTTATCAACTTATGGAATAGTGTCAAATATTTTACTCCTTATTTTATATATATATATACACACACACACACACAGACACACACAAATACACACACACACACACACACACGGACACACACACACACACACACACACACACACACACACGACACTACATGGCATCTTCCATTTGTATCCCGTTCATACTCTATCAGTAAGTCCAAAGGAGTCTTTTATTCAAATCGGACATCACAAAATACACATAAATGCTGTGGTACGTATGCAATACACCATTGCACGACCCATACCCAGGAGTGACAATGGATTCAAGCATTTATACCTACCTCTTGTAAGTGGCACTGCTACGTAGTACCTAAAATAAAGACCTACATGATGCCTAACCCACATGTGCCAACATGTGCCACTGTCCCAAACGTGCGCAATCCTAACTGATAGGACAGTCCACGAACATGGGTATATTCACACAAATAATTAATTATATATTTTTATTACACAATATGTATATATAGGCACTTTCTTCATAATTACCCCCACGATACACTATTAAATTGCCCATTATTATTTTCCATTGAATTAACCATCTCGTTAATTATTAGATTCTTTATAGAAATAATATTCTCAATATTACCAGAATTTATCTCAATTACTTTTGAACTTTTTCGACCTTCCCATTTTATTTCCAGAAATTCCATCATAATTTTCAAATGTTATCTACCCAGTCGTACATTAGGTACTCCTAAATCCATGCCCACAGATTTCATTCATGGTTACCAAAGGCACTGTAAATTTCTTACAAAATTTCCGGGAGTACAAATTTTCCTTTGTGGACCCATTACATTACCCCAGATCCCAATCGTTTAATTAAGGAAGTAAAATATCAATCAGGGCAGAACAGGAAAATCGAATCAATTATCCCTTGGCCAAACTGGTCGCCCCTGGTTTTAGCCAAGACATGGCTATTATGAATACTATAGTGACGGACTTTCCCCACTTTCGCCCATCAAAACACCATCATGCATGACCCAAAAACCAATCTAACATTACTTATGACCCCTATATAGTTTGTAATCATCAATTAATGATTTTCTTCCTAAAAGCGTTCCTTAAAATACCTTTAAGTTCACACAATTACAATTCATACAAGAATTATAAAGGAATAAAGACTAGACTCCAAGGTTTTGATATTTTTCATAAAATTGAATTAAAATACATTATTTCTCGTGGCTGTCCATTATAATCACATTAATATGATATATAATCAACCGATTTAATCATAAATTAATATAAACATAATCATATTTAGATTTCTCAATAATTCATAAATCCTAAATTTCTTGTAAATTAATATTCGATCCTCTACATGATCAACATATACCTCAACCTATTATCACTAGTTGATATAATCAAATTCAGAATTCTACGTGAGCGACTACATACTTGAATTAAGAAATAAATTAAAAATTAATTTGAGCAAGAGAATTATTCCCATAGGATGAAGGTTGAGGTTCCTTTTCTTGAATTATCTTCTTCAATCTCCAATTTCACCCTTCTTTTTTACTTTGGTATCTCCTCTCTATGGGTGGGGCTGATAGGGTTGCTCTAGATGAGTGGAATGAGTTTCTTAGCTTCATAATTAACTTATAAAACTCCCTGATCCCGAGTTAGGCTTTAACCCTCATTTTTAGGCCTTTAAATGAGCCCAAATACCTAACCAAAAGTCCCTGAAAACTCCCAAAATGATATACGTATACCCGAGACCTTTTTAAGATGTCTAAAATACCTAACCGATTTCCCAAAAATCTCGGAACACACCTGAATAAATTTTTATCCCACATATACATTTTGAAATAAATTGCTTACCACATACTCATAATTTAATAAATGTGCACATATAAACTCATATAACATGTAATTGCTATGAATCAAATTATTAATGACTAATTTAATTAAATTCTATCGATTTATTTTAATTTTTACCGATTAAGTTTTGCTATAAAAATTATGGGGTATTATAGTTTAGTATTTCTAAAGATAAACCTCACACTCGGGAAATCAAAATGTGACGTAATAAAAGCTAGTCACCCTTGTAACTCCTCCATGAAGTCCACGATCGAAGAAACACAAAGATGTAATTATCCATGTGCAGGTAAAAGCATACTAAAAAATGTGTAACAAGGTCTTGATGGAGTTACTGCCTTCCCTTCGAACCAGCTCTTGTTCCTCTCCTGCCAACCCATGTAAAAGGTATAATGAGGAGCTAACATCAATATATCTTTTTTTCCTTTCACTCCATAAGAATCTTCCATCTTTCCATCACATCAGTCACCATCCGAATTATTACTTAACATACTCGACATTGGGATAAAAGGACATCCCGTAATTCACTCTTCACCCAACAATGCAAAAGAAAATGATTAGTTATCTCTTCTGGCATTTTACACAACCAACATCAATTGGACATCCATCTCCCTCTCTATTTCAACCATTCTATCATTGAAATATCATGTCTAACATCGTTCCATACAAAAAAATAACTTTATAAGGCTCCTACTCTCGCCACACTTCCTTCCACTGGAAAGAAGCACTCCCAGAACCCCTCAGTACCATGTATAAGTACTTAGGTGTGATGATTCCCTTCTTATTACTCACATATCTCAAGGCATCCTCTGAGCTGCAAAGTCTCCTTCTAAATTTTGGGTTTCACTTAATGTGACCCCATACCCTTAACACATGATCCTCCACCCCCTTCATCTACCTCACAAAAGTAAATTTATATTAACCAGTTTCTTTGATAATGATCTAATGAAATAAAATGGTTTTGTATTGAAATGATTAGAATATATATATTAGGACACATTGTACGAAAATTGTAGTAAAAGTGATGGCATTCGTCCTAAACATCTTCTGTTGAGTGGAAGACCTTTGTCCCTTTCCCTAAAACTATATTCTTACCGTGTCATTCATACATTATTGTATTATGTTGTCATTTGGTGTAATGTATACAGGGTTGGTTTCGACTAGAAGTTGAAATTATGACATTATAAAAATTATAATTTATTATTACAAAAGGGTTATTTATATCTTATGGTTGAATAGTTCTTAGTAAGGGATTTCAGGATTTAATGTTTTAAGTATTGTTATTTTAAGGTGTATTCTCCATTTTGGTTATACTTTTGTTAGGAAGTGTCACTAAAGATTTTAGAAAGTGTCTCAAGTAGTGTATTATGAATAAGGTTGTAAATGAATATTTACAAATTTGAATTCGCCTAGTATTTGAATTCATTTTTGCATATATTTACCCAAATATAGAATCAAAATAGTGGATTTGGATACCACTTTTAAATATTCAGAAAAATGGATAAGAATATGAATATTAAGTTATCTATTATACGGATATCCATATTTAAACTATACTATTCTTATTTACGAATGTCTATATTATTATATGTATGAGGAGCTTATAGGTAAACTTATTTAATTAGAGACAAACCCACTGATTCAGAGACTAATGATAGGTCAATATAAGGAGGAGTTTAATCGAAAACTGAGAAAGCTTGACATAAGAGGCAAGTTGATTCTCCAGCAATGGATCATGTTCAATAGGACATCAGAAAGCTTTTATTCTCTAGCAAACAACCTCATCCAGTAACTTTTGTTTTCACGAAATATACTTGAAGTTGACTATTTCCCATAAGGAAGTCTTCGACAATAATGACTCTTGGAGTTGAAAACGTTTACTTCCTGAAGAAGCCTGGGACATAATGAAAATGGTAGATATGTATTTTCGTTATTTTACTACATTTATTTATTTAATTGTTTATGTCTCATTATTTTATTATGTTGGATAATTGTGTACTAATTAATTGGATTAAGATAACTCGATTTTATAGAAAATATGGATTATTATTTTGAGACAGGCCTAGATCATCGATTTATTCAAAAATTTGTATTGCATTTTATTCTTTTTTAAATTCAATTAAAATTGGGACAATTAAATTTCAAGGTGTGATTTAAATTGAGATATGTCGATTTTATTTTTTTCAAACGTTTAAATTGTAATTTTATGTTAAGAAAAATTAAAATGTGAGATCAAGATATTTGATTCACACAAGAAAATTTGGAAATTACCAAGGATTTAAATTCAGAATTTTAGAATTGAATACATATTTTCTTAACATCCTCGAGTGTTTTTAAAAATACTAAGTGGGATAGGGGTTTAAACATAAACCCATGGTCTTCATCAACATTTTAAAGTTTTTGATGCACTTAATTCCTTGTGTGAGGTTTATTTGGTCCCCCGTCAAATGGACTTAATCGAGGCATCACATAATCTTTAAAATTTTAAAATGATACTTTGGTGAAATTAAATGTGAGTGAGTTTGGTCCTCGCATTTAGGATGTTCTAAATGAGCTTGTTTCATTTCATTAAATGAACCGGTTATATATAATTAGGCATAAATTTTGATTTTCTCACCATCAGAGTTACTGTTATAAGTTATAGGAATGAAAGTTGTCGACTGTTCAATTATGTTGGATAATAGATCATGAACTGTCGAGGTACAGAACTGAAATATGGAAGTATTTCTAGTTCAAGTCAAAGTTTAAGATCCAATTTAGGAATCTCACTTTATAAAGGAATTAGAATGATCGACAATATATTAGTTTTAAATATTACTTGTGAGGGATGTCACTTTCAAATAAAATTGAAGTCAAATTCTCATATGTATATTTTGAAATTAATTAATTTTTCTTTAGTTTATGATTCCCTAGTTTCAAAATTGGATCATTATTCAACTCATCCACATTTATCTGAAAGGGAAAATATTTAATCGGCATGAACTATATTGAATGGAAATGAAACCTAAACATTGTTCTAACTACTAAAGACTTTACGTCTATCTTGAGAGAGGACTTCCCTCAAATCCAGAGGAAATGGAACTTAAAAGGGATGTCTAAGATTATTAGAGGTGGCAAAAGGATAATCAAACGAATTGTTAGTAAACATTAACCTTTATGACCAATGTTTTGTAGCACCATCATTAACAAATTTCCATCGCTTACTACATGATTTTGAACCTCATGGACATTTTTTAGGATTGGAACTTTGTCGCAAGGTTAGATTCTATAGTAAGTTGGTTAACACCAACATGATGAAGGGTACTCCTGTACACGAGCATGTTCTAAAGACGATGCCCATCTTAGTAGAACTTGAGATGCTTAAATCTGAAATCAATAGTGAAATCAAAGTTGATTTCTTATTCCAATAACTACCGTAGTCCTTTGAACAGTTTCACCTAAAATATTATATGAACACGTTTGATTACTGTCCAACGTAACTTCTTAAGGAACTCAAAGCTGTAAAGAATATCAATAGGCATATAGACGTCATTCAGATTTTTCAAAATTTCCAACAACATTTGTCCCAAAATGTAAGAAGAAGAAGAAAAATAAGGTAAAGTACCAAGACCAACCTAAAGTTTTCAACTTGAACTTGAAGCCCCAGGGAAGAGGTAACAAGCCAAAAGGCAACTATTACATGTGCAAATAATAAGGACATGAGAAGAAGCAATGCTATGTTTTCTTATTCAGGATGAATGTCAATGAGAATTTGTCCCATATCACTGAGAAATGTTTTATGGTGCAATCGATCGGTACCTGGTGTGTAGATTTGGGTGACATTATCATATTTGCAATTATCTACAAGAAGCTCAATGATGGAGAAATATTTTTATTCATGAGTGATCATCATAAGGAAGTAGTATTAACACTATGGAATTTAGTTTTAAAGTTTTGTGTAGGGAATATGTTAATATTTGTAGATTATTTTTATATTCCCGGTATTAAGAGAAATTCAATTTCATCTAATCTTGTGATGAATGGATATTTGGTTTATTTTTTAAATAAAAAAGGCAATATCTCTTATTTATTCCGGATCTTCTGAAAATGATCTTTATATTATAGTACATGTCTCACCAATAACATTTAATGCTAAATTGAATAATTTAAATGGAAACAACCTAAAGATAAAGGAGTCTTCTAAGTAAAACCTAACATATACTTGGCCATTGGGGTTAGGACGTGTAAATATAAAAAAGGAATGAAAATACAAGTTGCAAATGGGAAATTGAGATCATTGGAAGTAGAGGCAGTTACAGTATGTAAATCATTCTTAGAACGAAAGAGGACCAAGAGGCCATTTGTGGCCTAGTGGTATAAGGCCAAAAATGTATTGGAATTGGTTGATTCAATTTTTATGTGCCGATGACAATCCATATAAGAGGTGGTTACTAGTACTTCATTAATTTCATCGATGATTACTCGAGATATGGATACGTTTACCTTATGCATCACAAAGCCATTGAAGAGTTCAAAGTGTACAAGGTTAAGGTGGAGCACATGCACATTAAACTAGTCCATACTTTGTGATATGATCATGGAAGGAAATGCCTCTAGGGATATTTTAGGCAACACGGATTTGAGTCGGGTATCATAACGTATTTGTCTTCACTAGGCACTCCACAAAATAATGGTGTAGAGAAAAGAATGAACACAAATTACTTGGATATGGTTAGCTCCATGATGAGCTATTCAGATATGTCGGATTACTTTTGGGGTTATACATTTGAGATGACCACTTATATACGGAACTCAGATCCTTCTTAACTAATCCAAATGACTCCCATTGAAATGTGGACCGGGTCCTTACCTATTATAGGATAAATTTGTATTTTAATTCCCGAGACGGCTCTTAAATTTAGTGGTAGTACAAAAAAGTAATGATAAGAGGAGAGTGTGCATGGGTATGACTGAATTTAATCCGGCATGTCCCAAAGATAGTTTCCTTTGCCCAAAATACATCAGTTTGTCAATGCCACATCCAGCTAGGAATGGATGAGTTTTTTGGATGCATACTCGGGGTACCATTAGATCCTTTTGTTCGACTCCAATCAAAATAAAACTGCATTCATAACTACTTTGGGCCTATATTATTATACGGTCATGCCTTTTGGCCTTAAAATACAGGTGTCGTGTACTAGAGATTGGTCACAAAGATGTTCAAGAAACATTTAGGAGAGACAATGGAGGTGTACATTTATGAGATTCTCATCAAGATCAAGATCAAAACTAATCACCTAAAGAATTTAACGAAGACCTTTGAAATTCTCAGGCATTACCAAATGAATCTCAATTCACCCAAACGCTTATATGGGGTTCAATCAAGAAAGTTATTAGGATACTTGGTCACCAAAAGGGGTATTGATTCAAACCCTGACCAGAAGTTGGGGTCAACAACGTTTAGCCTCCAATGATAATACACACGATTCAAATGTTAATATGGATGTTAGAAGCCGCAAATCGTTTTATCTTAAAGTCCTCTGAATGATGCCGACCATTTTTAAAGATACTAAAGAAAGAAAAATCCTCACCTAAAATGAAGAATTTTCAAAGGCCCTTAAGGAAATTAAATCCTATTCGAGTAAACCTTTACGTCTGAACATCAAAGATCTAGAGGATCCTTTTTTATCTCTACCTAGAAGTTTTAATCAATGCAGTCAACTCGAAATTAGTTTGCGAGAGAGAGGGAAGCCAATACCTCATTTATAATGTCACCAAGACAGTCTTAGACACCAATCAACACTACCTCCTACTAGAGAAATTGGCCTATTCTATAGGCGTCACATCGCGTATGTTAAAAGACCAGTTTAAAGCTCACTCAATCATAGTCATCACATATTTTACCCTCAAAGTTATTCTTCAAAAAGCCGATATATCTGGACGGATATTCAAATGATCAATCGAACTTAGAGATTTGATATACACTACCAACCAAGAATGAATATTAAGGGATAAGTGTTAGCTAATTTCATCACATAATTTAAAGAGGAAATGGCCCTATCGATCAACAGATTGTTGATCAGTTAAGGATCCGCGAAATTATCCAATCAAGAAAGTGGACATTGTGTGTGGATGGTGCCTCCAACTCTAAGGTTGCATGACCTGGAATTTTTCTCATTAGGCTGGAGAATATTGTGATCGAGGAAGGAATTAAGCTTGGCTTTGAGGCATCCAACAATGAGGTTAAATACGAAGCCCTGATAGTTAGAGTACATAAAGCTCACTTACAGGGGGAAAGATACCTTGATGTGTATTGTGATCCAAAGATTGAATCCAACCAAGTCACATGAGATTTCAATTCCAAAGATGAACGAGTGGCGATATACTTTCACGTGGGTCATGATTTGATGTCCAAATTTAAGGAAGCACACATTCCAATAGTTCCCCCGAGGGCATAATATCCATGTCTATGCTTTAACATCCTTAATCTCAGTAATGGACTCTAATATGAGAATAATAAATGAAGTGGAATTCCTAACCAAGCCTATCCTCACAAAGGCCATGGTGCCGAGCATGCTCTATCTATAAAAGAAAGTCCTAGCTGGATGGATCCAATAATCGCTATTTGTAAATGACATTCTGTCGCCCGATAAAAAGCAATCCCATCAAGTTATGGTTAAGGTTGAATAACTTTATCTATCATCCGAAGGAAAATTCTACAGAAGATCCTTCACTAGTCCCTACCTCCAATGCATGCATAAAAGTGACACTGAGCAAGTTCTGTATGAACCACATGGTTTGATCTGCGAAAGAGATACAAGAGGAAGATCTCTTGCCTTTTGATAAATCAAATAAGGGTATTGGTGCCCATATATATAGAAAGACACGGCCTCTTATGTCCAAAAGTGTGAAAAGTGCCAAATTTTCCCCCCCGTGCTCCATCAGTTGGCAAGTGACTTGAAGTCACTAACTATCCCATGATCGTTCGCTAATGGGGATTGGATATTGTAGGTCCACTCCCAAGAGCATAGGTAATTGCAAATATTTGTTAGTCGGTAAAAATCACTTCATAAAGTGGATTATAACATAGCCACTGGAGAACATCAAGGACACTGACATGATCTGATTCATTTGGAGAAACATCGTAACATCTTTTTGTGTACCTGGGACAATCGTTACGAACAACAACGCATAATATGAAAATATACCCTTTTAAGTTTTTTGCGATAACCATGGCATCAAGCATTACTTCAACTCTATGGCCTACTTCCATAGTAACGGGCAAGTAGAGACATCTAATAAAATAATGCTTGATGTCATGAAAAAGAGATTAGAGAGAGAAAAAGTAACATATGGGATGAAGGTTGTCATTTTTTTGGAAGCTAGTCTGCTAACCATGAGGACCACTATCACCATAAAATTTTTGAACAATGAATCCATGAGAACCGAACTTGACCTAAGAGAAAAACGAAGGGAACATGCCATTATAAAGTTAGTTTCTTACCAACAACATCTATTTAAGCAATACGATAAGAACATTAGTCCAAGAAAATTTAGGTTGTCAATTACATCCTTTAGAAAATCCTTGGCTGTGCTAAAAACCTTCAAATGGAAAGTTAGGGCCTAATTAGGAGGAACTATTAAAAGTCATCAGAGATGATTTTGAAGGAGACTACCATTTCAAAATAATGGAGGGTAGGGAGATATTAAGGGAATGGAACGCAACCAACCTCAAGAAGTTTTATTTTTAATTCATTATTTCTTATATTACTTAAATTTATTTCTAGCTTAGTTAGTTTTCGAAAACTTTTATTCCAGTTTTATTCCGGAACTTATGACGCTCCCAATATATTCTAGATTTTTTAATAAAGTACAAGCCTAAGTAGTTCAGTTAGTTATTTTACATTGTTCCAAAGTGTAAGACTTACACCCTAATTAATGGTCAAAACATTGATTAATATCATCTTAATTTGATTATAATTAAAAGATGCTTGATTATAATTAAAATCAAGGTCTCACGGTCTTCGTCTTGAGAAACACGAAAACCTCATTAATTGCCCAAACAAATAAAAGAACAATGGGGGATCCCTAGGCAGTACGTGAAACCTAACTTAGAAGGATTGCCCTAAAAATAGTTGTACCCATATCAGTTTGTTCTAAGCCTAAGGTAGTCTGACGACGCGACCTCAAAGGAAAGACGAGATGATAAAGCACATGCTTAGCATAACGGAATGGAAAAATGATAACTAGTTGTATTATATAGACAACTTGTTGATATATAAAGTTATAATATAAAAACAAAGTTCATTTACAACATTAAAAGTAAAATCATCATCCTTGGTGAGCAAGTGCCTCAATAATGTCTTCTCTTTGACCATCATTTGTATTTGGTTAGAACTAATCATCACTCTCATGCGAGAAAAAATAATGTTTGGCTATTTGAAGAGCAACAACATCCAAAGGAACCCAATTCTCTTCACTCCTAAAAGGGGGATGAAGACATACTTGACAGTTAACTTAGTACTAGTACTAAAGTTCAGAGTCCTTTAGGACTGTTAGATTCCCTAAGGCATTCAAATAACTATGCTTGTAGGCCAGCTGCTTTGCCTCATCTAACTTAATGGGGGAATCCATCAACCCCTCACCATAAGCAGTAGACCACGCTATGCGAGGACCCTTCCTAAAGAGGTATTGAAGCTTGATTATTTCACGGATAAGTTTCATGTTTAAAACACCACGCCTTCTTAGATATTCTTTTTCCTCTGTGAGCTACTTCTTGAGAGAATCTTTACCAGCTTGTTAAAGAGCCCCCATATCTCCATGTTCTTAGCCTCAGTTAACTAGTCTTGGTCTTCTTTTTCTTTCACCTGTTGTTCCATTTCTAAATATGTGCCCTAAGAATCTTTGGTAAAATCCTAGTTGTCCCGAACATCTTCATTACCCTATGGTGGAGAAACCGGATAGTTTTTATCGAAGATTTAAGATTTAACCGGGACATTGGCTCTCATCAGAGCAGCATCCCAACCTTTACTGAACATAGGCCTTCTGATAATTTAGCCTCGTTGAAACTACTTTCATAACGTGCATCCTTAGCAGCAGCCAGAGCTTCAGTCTGGTCCTTCTTCAAATGGTTGCATTTCACCACCACATGGTTATAATATGTCTTCAACATGTTGAAGTTGACCTTGAGATGAGCCAACTGTAGTTATCGCCAAGTTGGTGGTGTAACAACCTCAATTTTCTAACATAATGGTTGGCTAGACACGATACGCTAAAAATGGGGCTTGCTTGTCAATTCATATCATTCTCATCATCAACCATATAAAAATAACCACTTGCACAACACAACTGAGTTTAACAAAATTCAAATTAAAATCCAAAACAATAATAAAATCTAATGTCAACATAATATGAATAATTCCCAACATACTCAAAAGTGTCTCAAACCAGTAAGAAATAAAATAGACCTCGGGTTTATGACCATACAATAATCCCAAAGGTAATCAAACTAGAATAGAGAAGCAGCCTAGTCTAGAGTCAATGATCTGAAATCTAATGCGTAAAGTGAGACTGCAAGGCTTATCTGTCCACAGTCCTGCCATCCCTGTCTAGGAGCGTCTGGGGGAGAAAACATTCAAAATATGGGTCAGCGCCCTAGAGTTGCAAGAATTAACCTACATGAATTAAAAGCGCAAAAGTATAGTTACTTCAAAGTAAAAATTCTCCCATCGACACTCACATGCATTAAGTATCTTACCCCTCATCTAAGTGCAATATTACACGTATATCCACCCCAAGTCCCGAAATGAAAATGATGAACTATCTCAATTTAAGTATAAAAATGCATCTAGCATTGATATCGTACTGAAATGTAACCTTTATAATATTCCCACTTCCCAAAACACCCCTGGTCACACTAATCATAAATGCAAAGCAACATTTATCATGTATACTACGTAATATTCGATCTGTAATTAACTGTCTATATCATTAGACTAAGTGATTAAAACATTCATTTTACATGATTATATATGTCCTTATATATACGCGACACTAAACGCATTTACCAGTATCATCTCGTTCGTGCAATATCGGTAAGTCCGAGGGAGTCTCTTATCCAAGTCAGACGTTACAAAATAAATATAAGTCGGGAGGTATGGCATATACCTAGCGGTGACAGTGAATCCTAGCATCTACACCTATCTCTCATAAGTGGCGCTGCTACGTTGTACTTAAATTATGAACTACACATCACCTAGCCCACTTGTGTCGACCTGTGCTAGGTTTCGAACGCACGTTACCCCGGTCGGTAGGACCGCTCACGAACATCGGTATGTCCACAAAGTAGATATAAATACATATTATTCACGTACAATATTCATAGGTAATTACTCTATGATTACCCTCTAACTGGCATGTATGATCATCAATAAGAGAATCTCTCATTAATAATTAACCATCTAGTTATTTACTAATTTCCTCCTTTTTTTTTTATAAAAGATTAACCATTTAGCTTAACAAACTCTCCATTTAATTTTTTTGTGTCATTAAAATATTTTTAATAAATTATTCCCTTGTCTAAACATTGTCCCCCCAACACGTATGTAATCCTAAAAATACCCCGGATAAAAACTCGATCCCACCTCCTCCTACCCCAAAGGTCAAACCGATTCGTTACTGGGGGCTGAACCGATTCGCCTTAGCCAAATCGGTTCGTGCATGATAATCAAAACGGTTCGAACCTGGGTAGAAGCCCAGATCTGTTACAGATTCTCAATATGAGATTTCTAATATCAGACCAAATTGGATTTGTATTAACATCAAATCAGGTCCCAATGACTTACTTCTTCAACTTAGAATAGTTATTTATGTGGTTTAACATCAACTCCAAAATAGTAAAATTTTGACTCATTAACATATCTACAAAAATCTGATTCTTTACCACTTAATCTTATAAGATTCTATCATTATACAAGAGTTATAATCATCGAAATTTCAAGATTCAATATGAATGTTAGTCCTCTACATATGAACAAATATTCCAATTAAATGAAGGGTTCTAAGACACAAATTCTTATGATTTAATCACTTTTAATCCTCATCCTAATTTTTGGATTTAACTATCCTATTTTCATATTTGAGTCTTCTGCAAACATGTTATTTAATTATACATTTATATTACCCCAGTCTGTACACAATCCAGAATCTACATGGGAGAAAAACTACAATGAAAAAAGAAGTATTTTGGATAGTTAAATTGAGCAAGATAATTCTTGCGAGATTATCTTGATGCTCTTTTGTTGAGTTCTTTACTCCCATTTCTTGAGCTCTTCCTACCCTCAGCCCATTGCCTCCTCTCTCTACCAAAGTGTTTGTTATGTTTTACTTTGTTAATTGTGGGTGACTTCTAAATCTCCTAATTAACATATTCTAATCTCATATCCCTATTTGGACCTTAGACCCAAATGGACCCAAACCCATAATCAAAATAGTTTAATAACCTCCTAACTTATATACCTATACCCCGGGACCATTTCTAAGGGTCTAAAACACCTAAACGGGTTCATAAAACCTTCTGGAATGCGTCCCAATTATTTGTATTCAACAAGTAAATTTTCCCATTTCGTCACGCATCATATGCCAATTATTGCTTACACATGCATGTATTTTCTATCGAAATTATTTAACATGAAAAAATAAATCTTACATAACATGAAATGATAATTAATTAATTAATTTATTCACAATTTAATTATTTTAATTTAATGATTTAATTTAATTCCTACAAATTTTATTTTTTTATTCTAAAAATATGGGGTATTACATTCTTTCCCATAATAACGAAACTCCATCCTCGAACTTCAAAAGGTACCTAGCTAGATAGTTTTGGATATTTTGCTTGCATGTCGTCCTCCCTCCCCCAAGTTGAGTCATCCTCCTTATAATGTCCCCACTGCACACGTACTGATGAAACAACTTATATCGAAGTCGCCGCTCCCTATGATGTAGAATGGCTACGGGCCTCTCCTCATGGGCAGCGTATCTCAATCTCATCAATAACTATACGCTAGTAAGCAATCTTGTCCTTAAGGAACCTCCGCAATTCAAATATATGAAAGAAGTCGTGCATTTGCTGCAAGTGGTCCGATAGTCCCAATCGATATGCTACGGGCCCAATCCTCTGAAGGATAAGGAATATTCCCACATATCGGGGAACCAGCTTCCCCTTCTTTCCAAATCTCATCACTCCCTTCATGGGAGACACCTATTATCATCTAGTCACCGACATTAAAATCTAAGTGTTTTTTATCCGCATCCACATAATTTTTTTTGCCTATCTCGGGCAATTCGAATCCTAGCCCAAATCATCTCCACCTACTTTGAGGTATCCTAAATGAACTCTATCCCTAGCAATTTGTTATCCCCCACCTACAACAAACATGAGGGTGAACGACAAGGTATCCCATATAATGCCTCAAATGGTGCCATACCAATAGTGAACTGATAGCCATTATTGTACGCTAACTCCATCAATGGAAAATACTGCTCCTAACTCCCTTTAAAATCTAAGATGCACATCCGCAACATGCCTTCCAGCATCAAGTTCACCATCACTGTCTGCCTGTCGGTCTACAGGTGGTACGAGGTACTCAAATTTAACTCTTCTCCTAAGGCCTGCTGGAAGCTCATCTAAAAGTGGGACACAAATGTCATATCCCCATCTGACACGATATTGAGCGTTACCCTATGAAATTTCACAATCTTGATAAGGAAAAGTCTAGCATACTGCTTTAACGCGTAGTCTGTCCGGGCCGATAAAAAGTGGGCCACCTTCGTTAATCTTTCAACAATCGCACAAATCGAATCCTATCCCCTATGAGCAGGTAAACCCATGATGAAATCCATGGAAATGATCTCCCATTTACATATCTGGATCTTGAGAGGCTATAGCACACTTTCGGGATTCCAATGACCTACCTTCCCTAACTAGAATGTGGCACATTTGGACATGACGACTACTATGTCCACCAGTACTGATGTCGCATATCCTGGTACATATATTCCCCACCGCGATGTACCACAAAGCATGAATCGTGAGACTCAGATATAACAACTCGCCTTAACTCCTCATCATCTGGGATAACTAATCTGTCTTGAAATTTAATTCCACCATTTGCCCATATCGAGTAGTACTTTGCCCCTTAAGATATTAACTACATAAAACTATCCTGGAAAATATGGTCTCCTCCATGTTCCTTTACGACCCGAATAATGATCCCAGATGTGATGGTGAGAACAGCCATAAAAGCATGGGTCAACTCGTCATCCCTATGAAGTGATTTCCACTTCACCTTCGACACTATCTCTAAGTCCAATATCATCTTGCGACTTAAAGCATCTTCCATGACATTCGCCTTCCCAGGGTGATATTGAATGTCAAATGGGTAATCGTTGACAATCTCTATCCATCTCCTTTGCCCCGTGTTCAATTCTCACTGCGTGAAAAAGTACTATAGGCTCTTATAGACTATGAATAGCTGGAAATTCTCCCCCATAAGATAATTCCTCCACACTCGCAAAGTAAAATCCACGACTGATAATTTTAAGTCATGGTTGGGATAATGCCTTTCATGAGGCTTTAATTTTCGTGAAGCATAAACTATTGGCCTCTCCTCCTATATTAACACCCCACCATGTCCCCATAAGTACGAATCTGTGAAGACCTTATAGTTTATCCCTTACAGAGGTAAAACAAGTACTGGTGCTATAGTCAATCGAGCCTTTAAATCATAAAATGTGTGTTAACATGCATCATCCCATATAAATGACACATCTTTCCTCGTTAAGTTCTTGAAGGCCTGACTATCTTTGATAACCCTGTATCAATGGTGGTATCCTGCCAATCCAAGAAAACTTTGCACCTCTGTGGGTATAGTGGTTCGTCCCCATTCCATCACTATAGAAACTTTCCTTGAGTCCACTGAAATACCCCTCTCAGACACAATCTCAAAAACTCTGTCTCTCTTAAACAAAAAACACATTTCTCAAACATAACATAAAGATGATGGTCTCGCAACATCTGTAAGACTTCTTGAAAATATTATGCGTTTTCCTTCGCAGTCCTAGAATAATCCGCATATCATTAATAAACACTATAACAAATTGGTCCAGAAAATCCTTGAATACCAGATTCATTAAGTTCATAAATACTGTTGGTGCATTGGTTAGCCCAAAGGGAATAACTAAAAACTCGTATGAGCGGTATCTCGTAAGAAACACCGTCTTCGAGATATCTTTCTCTCGGATCCTCGACTGATGATAACCCGATCTCAAATCGATCTTAAAAAATATGCAACACCTTTCAGCTGGTCAAATAAATAATTAATCTGGGGCAATGGATATTTATTCCATATGGTGACCTTGCTCAACGCCATATAGTCAATACAAAGTCACATGGATCTTTCATTCTTCTTGATTAACAAAGCTGGAGAACCCCACAGTGAATTACTCCTACCAACGAACCCCGGTCCCTGTAACTTCTCAATCTGGTCCTGAAGCTCCCTCATATCTAGAGAAGCCATCTGATATGGTGTATAGGTAGTAGGTCTCATCCCCGAAATTAAATCAATCACGAAGTCTGTATCCTTACTAGGTGGTAAACCTGGGATCTCCCCAAATACATCAGAAAACTCGCTAACTACCAAGATAGAATCTAGAGACATTATGACCTTTGAAGAAGTCCTCTTTAATATAATATAAGTGCGTGCTCGACCCACCCCCGGGGTGAAACATCATGACCAGGTAGATCTCCTACCCCAAAATGCCAAAGACGATGTACCTAATGTAATAATCAACACAAACTCTGTACCTAGATAGCCAATCCATCCATATTACAACATTGTACTCGTGCATATCTAATACCCATAAGTCTTCCACAAAAATGAGTCGCCCAATCTTGACCCCTATACCCCAACACGCTGAATGTATAGGTGCCTCTCTACCCACTGGTGAATTTACATGAAGTATAATATCGGAAGAACAATTATTATCTCAGTTTCACATGCAAAACTAGGGCTAACGAATGATTGAGATGTACCAGTATCAAATAAAATACGACACATATGCCCAAAGATAGGGAACATACCCTCAACAACATGAACTGACACTAGTTCCTCTACTAGTGCAATGTGATATACCCATCCGTACTGAAGCTGTGGTTATTGCCCTTGAGGTGGGGTGACTGGTGCTGGTAAAGCTGGCCCTGCAATCCGTAGGGCTGGAAATTGTTAACGCTGCCCTTATGGTGTCGAATATCCTCACTTTCTAACCTGCTCCTGAGGTCCCTGATTACCCCAAGGGCACCACCTCGACGTATGACCCCTCTCACCGTAAAGGTAACAATTCTCGTGGAATGGGAGTCTCTCGGGATGTTGATCATGCTAGACTCTACCCTATCGTTCATTGCCTTACTAACCCCTTTGTTGTTGTCCCCGATGACCTTGACCCAGTCCCTATTGGACCTAGCTTGACTGACCCTGTCTGTGTCGATCATCGAAATCTCAAAATCTCTTATACTGATCAGTCGACTGTGGAACCCTAGACTATTGAGCCCCCATATTACTGCTCCCATTCGTCATACTTTACAGGTTCGACATATTTTTGCCTGGTCTCTTTTTCCCCCTGGTCTTCCAGAATTCCCTATGATCTTAGAAATGTAGCAGATAAGCATTGACCATCTGATTATAAGTAGTGAAAGTCGAATTTCCCAATAATGACTTCCGGATGTGTCAGGCTATCCTCGACACAAATTTCCCCATTTTTACTCCTCTGAGTTTAGCTCATCTCCTGGAGAATAGGACAGTGCGATAAACTCTTCCTCGTACTTACTATGGTGGGACATTTCTGCTTAAAATCCATAAATAGTCAGAATATCCCTCAAACCTTCTCCAGGACTCATCAATAGTTAGACTATCCCTCTCCTTTAAGGTGGTGACAGATTCCCACCAACTAGCCTAAATGAGGCTAACATCTTAACCATTTGTAAGTAATGATGAATATCCTTCTTCTCGCGACTAGCTACCAGAATATCATAAATGTCTCTAAACTTGGTGGGTGGCCCTTTGTGAAGGCCTCCCTCGCTCTATACCATGTCGTCCACGGTTCCTATACCTGTAAAACCAGTTATGGCGGGGGTGGTGGTAGTGGTGGCTACTGCGACAATGGTAGTTGGAAATTCTGAAGCATAACTACTATCACAGTTGAGACTGCCTGGGTCACGATAGTGGCAATATCTGTTGGGCATACCACGACTGGGGATAGCGGTGGCGGTAGGTTCTGCTACGGCTCTCAGCTAGCCTCCTCATCTGTAGTCATTGCAGCAATGCCTCGAGGTCTTCCTCTCATACTATTTTCCATCTAAAAGCAAATAAGGTTCATATTAGTATAGATACCAAGAATACAACGATTCCTAGACATAGGCTCTGCAAATCAAAGAACACAATTTCAAAATGTAATGAACACAACATATATCCTAAGGACACTAGAACTTGGACGCTCTGATACCAGCTCTAAAATCCCCCCATTTTCTCATGTAAAGGTTGGCCAGAAATGATATGTCAAAAATGGGGCTTTCTTGTCAATTCAGATCATTCTCAGCATCAACCATATTAAAACATTTACTTGTATAAAACAATTGAGTTTAAAATGAAATTTAAATTAATATCCAAGACAATAATAAAATCCAATATTCACATAATATGAATAAATCCCAACATTCTCGCAAGTGTCTCAAACCAGCAAGATATAAAATCGGGCTTTTTCCCACACAATAATCCTTAAGGTAATCAAATTAAAAGAGAATCAACCTACAATAGAATCAATTATCTGAAGTTTGATGCGCAAATTGAGACCACAAAGATGATCTATCTCCAGTCCTGCTATCTCTGTCTAGGAGCACTTGGGTGGACAAAACATTTAAAATTTTGGTCAATGCCCTAGAATTGCAAGAATTAACTTACTAAATTTAAATTGCAAAAGTACAATTACTTCAAAGTGAAAATTCCCCCATCGGCACTCACATGCGTTAAGCATCTCATCCGTTATCTATGTGCAATACTACATGTATATCCACCCTAAGTCCCAAGATAAAAATGATGGATTGTCTCAATTTATGTAAAAAAGCGCATCTAGCATTAGTACCGTACTGAAATGTAACATCTACAATATATATAAATATATATATATATATATATATATATATGAGACAGTAAATGCATATACCAGTAGCATCTCGTTCCTGCTCCATCGGTAAGTTTGAGGGACTCTCTTATCCATGTCGGACATCACATAACATACAGAAGTGGGGCGGTCCCTACACAGTAACCATTGTACGACCCATACCTAGTGGTGATAATGGATCCCAACATCTGCACCTATCTCTCATAAGTGTCTCTGCTACCTAATACCTAAATTATGACCTACATAATACCTAGATCACTTGTGCCGACGTGTGCTACGTTCCCGAACGCACGTAACCGCAATCAATAGGACCATCCATGAACATAGGTATGTCCACACAATATATATAAATACATATTATACACATTCAATATGCATGGGCAATTACTCTATGATTACCCTCTAACTGCCCTGTATGATCATCCATAAGAAAATCCCGCATTAATAATTAATCATCTAGTTATGTACTAATTTCCTCTTTTTTTCTTATAAAAGTTTAACCATCTAATTAAACAAACTCTCCATTTATTTATTTTTGTCAGTAAAACATTTTAAATAAATTATTCCCTTATTCAAACATCGCCCCACCAATTCGCATGGAATCCTAAAATATCCCGTATCAAACCTCGATACCACCTATTTCTAACCCAGAGGCCAAACCGGTTCGAAGTTGGGGGCCAAAGCAGTTCGCCTAGACGAATCAGTTCGCTCCTGGTAGCTGAACCGGTTTGGACCTAGACAGTTGCCTAGATCTGTTATAGTTTTTCACTACGGGATTATTAATATCATACCCAAAGTTTATTCCAATGATTTATACT